>BSBK01003953.1:50000-650000 GCA_027943335.1 Chamaecyparis obtusa
GTGAGTTTTGAAGACAAAGAGTTTAAAGCTAATAAAAAAGTCTAGGTGATGTGTCACTCAAGGACACTATTCCATCCAATAAAAAGGTTGGAATTAAAGACATTGACTTTGCATTCCTTCACATGCGCCTAGAAAAGGGGAGATATTTAAGAAGGTAAGAGGTAAAGTAGATTAATATTTTATTTGTTTAATATATATTGAGGTGGCAAGTTTATTATATTAAAATGACTGTGGTATGGATTTTGTATGGGATTTTTATCCCATACAAAATCCAGAGAGCATTTTGCTCTCTTAAAATCTGGAGAGTGTTATTTTGCTTGCACTATTTTTACATCTTCTTGCAAACTATGAGTAGTATATCTTAATCATTTAATTAGTCTCCTTAATGCATAAGGAAGTCTATTGTCTTAAGATTGATAGAGTATCAATCAGGGTTAAATATAGTTTGATTGCAAATCAATTGAGATATCAACATATAAATTAATTTGTTCATTCCTTCATAGATGTTTCATTACAATTGATAGGTCTAAAAGAGTGATATGAATCAAATGGAGATTATTTTCAATGATCATGACATTTAAATCATCATATATGAATCTGTAATATTCCTACTTCAACCAAAATATGAAATCTTATTGAAATTGATACAATATCTATTCTATCAATATTGAGGACTCATTGCAAAAAGGAGAGTAATTTCAACTATATCCTTTATCTATTCTATCAACTTTGATTTTCATTTCACAAGAAGGAATAACTTCATTATCTCAAGAAGTAGAATACATTGGATATGGAAGAAATGATTCATCATTTTCAATATAGTCATCTCCTCAACTAAAATACATATTCTTTGTGATAAAGAAGTATTCACATTTACAACTAATTAATCCAAACTGGTGTAGATACTCAATGAGAGTTCAAGATGGAATAACAAAACTCATCTTCATTACTAATCTCTTACAACTTCACAATAGCCAAAAGGCATACAAACAACATTACAAAATACAACAAGAAGATGATCTTCAACAAGGATCAACAATACCACATCATAGGATAATTCTACACCAAGAGAGTGGACTTTTTCAAGCATCATCCACATGAGTCTTGACATCCAAACCTGCAAATAAAATAAAAATAAAAATGGAGAACCATGGGTGCTCACCACCCAACCTAGGTCTCTTATGAGACCACCCCCGAGCTTGGAGAACCAAGGCTAAACGGGTAAGCAACAAGATCAACAAGATGCTCACAAACAATATACACAAATGCACATACGACAAATTACTCCCTTCCAAGGTTACACAAATGAGTCTTACAAGCTCATTGAGAGGGTGGAGGTGGGCTTTTCCAAGGGGAGAATGCCATTACATACAAATTTTCTCACCATGAGTATTCAAATGCCTCTTCAAGGCTACATATCCAAATGCCTCTTCAAGGCTACATATCCATGCATATCCAAATGCCTCTTCATACACATACTTTTCTTAACATCCTCTTCAAAATACAAGAATGCAATGGCTTCCATGGTGCCCATACACCATGGACTTATCCCTCTTCTCCAAGAGAAGAGACTCTCACCTCATGGAGAGCCCAACTAACCCCTCCACCCATAGGCCACTTCTTCTCTTCCCAAAGAGTGAGTAATGCCTCACACCCATAAACAAGAACTCCCTCAATCAAGCAAAAAGAACAAGATCAAACCATGAAATCAAAACCCAAAATCCCTCCATTACAACACATTGTCACAACAAGAACCAAGATTCATATGCATGAGAAAGAAAAATATAAGTTAATCTAAAGAGCAAGTAGAAAGGCTTCCATGAGAAGAGTAACCAACCTCCATAAGTGTGATGGAAATGGAAATTTGAGAAGAGCTTATCCACTATCCTTCCTCAATCCAAACCCTAATGTCTCCAAATGTGGAGAGTGGGTGAACACCCACTAAATCTCCTAAGGGCCTCTAAAAAGGCCTCCAAATCTCTACCCACCCACCATCCATAAATGCAGACTTGACTCTATGGCCTTGTTGTCTTCCCTTGTCCCCTCATGATAAATGCATGATTGAAAGAAAAGGTGGAGTTGGGTAAAGATCATGACTTATCCAATTTCGAAGTTGAGGGCAAATGGGTCATAAAATAGGTTACCAAGGTCACTAGGGAATTAGGGACATGCTCAAAACTTTCTTAACTCATAACCCTATCCATAAGGTACTTAAATTATGCCAAAAAATGACCCTTAGAACCCCTTATTGGCCTCTAGAAGTGACTAGAACAAGGATGAATTAAAACAAGTACATAACAAGTGTCAAATGACACTAACGATTACACATTACATACCCAAGGTCATGTCCTGGATGACAACAAGAAATTAACTAATAACACACATGCAAAAATCCACATTTACCAGGAGTTCACATTACAACGAGGCTTTTAATCCCATATCGGATTAAGCTTTGGCTTACTCAATTCACATATGTTTAACCTTGGTTCTCCGATTAATTCCATGGTTCTCTTACCTGCACACTCCTCAATGCAGCATCAATAATTCAAGGAAGAAAAACCAATACAAATAAACATATAAGATATAACATCTTCAATTTAATCAAAATTCAATTGCTTAGTTTCAATTTCATAATTCAATTGCATCTCTAATGCCTACTAATCTTGTAATTCAATTGAAATCATGATCATCAATAATCTAACATCATCACAAGGTAATCATCAATTACTCATAACATCAATGCAGCGAAGATGTCTAACATGATATTCATTTGCAACATAGAATTCGATTGCATTCTTACAATCGCTTTCTCATAATTCATGATTCAATGCATACATCTAATCACTTTCATATAGTGCATAATTTAATTGCATATAATTTTATACACATAATTTATAATTTCTACTACGTACTCAAAGTCACATAAAGTACAATGCCCACATATAGATCATAATCCAAATTCAAGCTTGCAAACATATAGAATACATTCATTATTTCAATTCAATTCAATCTACATAATTTGATTGCATAACTTCATAGTACTCCTAATCTCAAAGATTCTCAATTTTCCTTAGCATGATATTTAAGATAAATCGATGGTTCAACATCGGTAAGGGGGTAACCATATCCGTCGGGTCCTATTAAATTCTTATCACAAGTATGATTAAATTTCCTAATCCAGGAAAACAAAATGCAGAATAATCCTATAAGTCTAGGGTCTAACAAATCCTTGTTCACTGTTCTAATAATATCGCCAAAACATCACTATGGTATAGCCATATAATACATCATCAAAGCATTACTCAATGGAACCTTAATTAGTCTTGCTGGATCTGAGATCCGCAGGGTAACATATTGCACCCAAGATTCACTTACACAATCAATAACCTAGAGATATCTCCTCTATCATAGCGACAATTAATTGATAGGTACTGATATGAAGGTACAATATATAGGTCTATCCCGGGGTACAATTATGTTAGGGATTTACCAATCAACCGGATACTACAAAACCCCTTAATCGTCCGACATCAAAGTGTCAAGGAAAAGGTGGAAATGGGGTGGGCCTTACAGTATACATGTCATGTATATATATGACATAAATATACATGTGTATATATATATATATATACACATACATATATATACATGACATGTATAAAAACATACGTATGTACATACACATGTACATATGTATGACATGTATACATGTCATATATACATATATATATATATATGACATGTATACATGTCATACATATGTACATGTGTATGCATGTATGTATACATGTCATGTATATATATGCATGTGTATTTGTATATATATGACATATACATATACATGTACATATGTGCATGCATACACATGTACATATGTATGACATGTATACATGTCATATATATATATATATATATATATATATATATATATATATATATATGGCATATATGTGTACACATGTATATTATATATACATGTGTACACATGTACATATATATGACATGTATATATGTGTACCATAACATACACATGACATGTACATGTATGTGTATATATATGTGTATACACACACACACACATATATGTCATGTACACATGTACATATGTATATATGACACATGCATACATATGTATATACATACATGTACACACACACACATATATATGTATGTATGTATATGTATATACATGTATGTACATATGTATATATGCATATCATATATATACATGTACACATATATACACATATATATACATATGTATATATACACACATATGTACATGTATATATGTGTACATGTACACATATATGCACATGTACATATATATACATATATATACATGTGTACACATGTACATGTGTAGACACACACACACACACACACACACACACACACACACACACACACACACACACACACATATATATATATGTACACATATACACATATGCATACACACACACACACACACATATAGGGTATGTGCAAGATCATGCTATGCCAAATTAGGCCCTTAAGTGGTAATGAAAAATCAAAAAATCAAGTTTGGGAAAGTTGACATAAAAATTTGAACAAGTTATAAATATTATATCAAAAATATGTAAGAAGAGAATATGTAGAAAATTGAATTTAGTTCTAAGATACTAGGCCTTTTTTGAAAAATTATTATTCTATATGTTGAAAATTTCAAATTTCAATGTAGTAGTACAAAAATTTTATTAAAAAAAAAAGTAGGTGTATGTCTGACCACCTTAAACACAATCAAATGATTTTTCTTTTTACAAGATTCAAAATATAAGTAGTAGACTCATGTCCGGATGTGACACCTTTTTTTTTAAAAAAAAATTCCAAGTAAATAATTAATTATGATTTTTCTTCTACAACTTTTTCAGAGTACAAAAACTCTCATGTCTAACCACGTTAACTTAGTCTAAACTTTATCAAATTGAAAAAAAAAATTATTTTTCTTGTAGTAGGAAAACCATGGAATGTGACACATGTTTTGGATTTCAAAAATGTTATACAGTTTGAAAGTTATACCTATTTTTCAATAAGTATATCAATCAGGACTAGAGAGATAATAGGTAGGTGTATGTCTAGCCACCTTAAACAAAATCAAATGATAATATTTTTTTATAAGATTTTAGATAAAAGTAGTATACTCATGTCTGGATGTGATGTATATTGATGCATTCAAGGATGGAGGATCCAATTAAGGATTGTCCGACCTTGCAGCCAAACACCAGCACAACAGAAAATACAACAAGAAACTAGATCTGAAAGAAAATAGATGTCTTTATTCATCCATTAACTAATTACATGTAATGTGTCAAGCTGTAAGGCCTTCTTGGTTATGGTCAAACATAATGCAAGAAACATTTCTACAAGATCACAAAGGATCCAACACACTTCTCCTCAACTAGCCCAGGTCTGCAACACAACAGGACACTGGTAGGCACTCCAAGAAAGATCTAAACTTGTACTCAAACTTCCAAGCAATCTTCTGCTACCTATGCTCACAAGCTACTAACTCTTCTTTCACAGATCCACACATCTGCTACTATTTAAACAACTACCTAGACATCTTCTTAAATACTAAACCCTAGCCACAAGTCAGCCTTACAAACAATTAAATCCCAAAAGCTAGTCAGCTTCCAAAGATACAAATATTAAATGCCAAACATCAGTCAGATCATAAATAACCTCACAATTATTTAATTCACTGAGTCAGCCTTTAGATCCACATAAGGGAATGCAAAATGCTAGATCTAGGTCCCCACACGTCCAATGGTCAATCCATAACTCAAGAAACGTGACCTAGATGAAATACATCAGGCAGCCAAGCCAAATCTCCAAGAACAACCATCGGCAAGTCAAACTATTGAGTGTCAAGAAATATACTGAGCAACCATAACAAATGAGCTCTGCAAGCATTATCGAGCACCAAAAATGCCCAGTCTCCTTCAATGACCAAGCTCCCTTCAGCAACTGAGTCCTCCAATGACCGAGCCACTTCATCAACTGAGCAATAGGCATGAACACCGAGACCCCATCAATAACTAAGCATTGAGTAACAAAACACCAAGTCATCGAGTGACCAACATCCACCGAGATCCAATAGAACTTCCAACTAAGAATCACCATCAAGACTGAGAAACACCAATCTTCTACCAAGATCACCAACCAAGTAACCAAATTCCACCAAATAGTTACCAAGACTGTTAGAATCTTCAGGCACCAAGCAATAAGCCAAGATGCCACTACATCAGACTCCCAGGGTACAAAGAAAAGTGTGTCCCACACTTTCTCACCAAAAGGAACATCTAAATACCACCAACTCCACTTCATCTTCACCAAAGGCTTCCACTCCATCAGAGGAAAGAGAACCAATCTACAACTCAACCAACCAACATGTCCAACATCCTGCACAAATCGAGCCTTCAATACATCGCCAAGGATCAAGGAAGAATCCCATCTCAGAATCTTATTACAAGACTTATTACTATCAACCAACAACTCAAGTCCATAGCCAGCAAACAACATCAGCACTACAACACCGAATAGAAACAATTTGGCAACACCAACATCATTGAGGTGTTCAACAGCAGGTAACTCTTCATCAACAGCAATCCGATCAAACACAACAACATGCTCTACAATTCCCATGTCAGGCACAACTGACTAAACATGAAAAATAATCTTCTCATGAGCCTTAACAAGGTCAACAACATCATTGGTAAGCACGAGTAACTCAGCAACAACGACAAGTTGCTATGCAAGTTCCATGGAAGAATCCACCAACTGACCATCAAAACCAATTTCACATACTTCTTCAACCTCCAAACTGTCATAGGAAACCTTGTCAAGATGTCTTAGATCTCATGAACTAGTCTACAAACCGGCCAAACAACATTCCTCGAGATCAGCATGCTCAAACTCTGGTAAGCTTTACAAATCTCAACAACACTTTCTCTCACAAGGTTCTTAACTCAATTCTCCATGCGGTTCAGAAAATATACTTCCAATCAAGTAAACCTCTCAAAAATTACATCACCAAGGTCCAATCCTCTCGGAGACATCTCCAAAGATCTTTGAAAACCTCCTGCAACAAATCCAAAATTGACCACCTTGTGACAACCTCTAAGTTGTATGCAAGCCAGATCACAACTTGCCACCTCACATGAACAACCAGACCATGATTTCACAAGTTTAGCATCATAGATCTACAACTCAAATTGCACACAATCTCTTTGCCAACAAGATCAACTTCACAAGATTATCCTCACTAAGTCAACCTTCTGCTCCAACAAGATCAAACTCTTGCTCTAATACCACTTGATGCAGTCAAGGATGGGGGTGACCCCACAATAGTCAGTTACACTTTTTTAGACATGCTGATTTTTGCTGAAATGACACATTTTTAATAAAATATGATTATTTAAGCCTTGAGAGGTTCAATTTAAAGGAATTAATTAGAAATGGTTAGCTCAAAGCCTCTTAGATTAAAAAATCATTGATATAACATATATACTCCTCATTCATACCTACAATGGAGTCTCCTTCGCACCTATTAAAATGTTGATAAAAAATCACTTCGACTTTATCTTTTGGTGGATCAAATGAATCCATTCGAAAAATTTATCTATGTAGTAAGGTACTACTGAGAAAACTCTTTCCAATTATTATAATGTTAATATATATTAAGTTTATTATGACTTTGTATTTTTAGTTTTACTAAACATAGACATTTCACTGTATCTCCACCTCTATGTTCGATGCTTATGGAAAAATAGTAAATAAGAGAAAAAAATTTAAAAAAATATCTATGCCCTAGGTATTGAAGTTATCTTTCTATCAAAAAAAAAAATTGGACAAATACACAAAAAGTTATAAGCTATGTAGTCAAGGTATGTCAAAATTATGGCTTAGTCAACTTCAAACATTAATAAAATATGAAATAATCATGATAATGTCATAAAACTAATTGCATGCCCCCCATATGGATGTTAAAAAACTAAATTTTAAAAAATCACATTGATATCTATTTTAGAAAAAAAGTTATGCTCTACGAAAACAATGTAACTCTTTGAAAATGATGTTTTTAGCAACATACCAATTTTTGTGGGAGAAAAAAAAAGCCAATCAAATCAATTCAAAAATAAAAATAAAAAATATATTTAGAATCTAGATAGAAAATCCTAAAAGACTCTAATTTACTTCATCTTCTGATTCTTAACAGTTTAACAACAATATGCATTCGAATCTAAAAGTTTTATTCAAAATTTTGAGTACAGTGTCCGTTCAGGCAAAAAAGTGTAACCCACTATTGTGGGTTTATCCATGGAGGATCCAATTAAAGATTGTTTGACCTTGTAGACAAACACCAACATAGTGAAAAACACAACAAGAAACTAGATCTGAAAGAAAATAGATGTCTTTATTCATCCATTAACTAATTAGATGCAATGTGCCAAGTTGTAAGGCCTTCCTAGTTACGGCCAAATACAATGCAAGAAATAGTTCTACAAGATCACACAGGATCCAACACACTTCTCCTTAGCTAGCCTAGGTTTGCAACACAACAGGACACTTGTAGGCACTCCAAGAAAGATCTAAACTTGTACTCAAACTTCCAAGAAATCTTCTGCTACCTAAGCTCGCAAGCTACTAACTCTGCTTTCACAGATCCACACATCTGCTACTACCTAAACAACTACCCAAACATCTTCTTAAATACTAAACCCCAGCCACAAGTTGGCTTTACAAATAATTAAATCCCAAAAGCCCGTCAGCTTCCAAATATACAAATATTAAATGCCAAACATCAGTCGGATCACAAATAAGCTCACAATTATTTAATTCACCAAGTTGGCCTTCAGATCCACATAGGGGAATGCAACACACTAGATCTAGGTCCCCACACATCCAACGGTCAATCCATAACTCAAGGAATGCGAGCTAGATTAAATGCATCAATCGGCCAAGTCAAATCTTCAAGAACAACCGTCAATAAGCCAAACTACCGAGGGTCAGGAAATATATCAAGCAACCATAACAATTGAGCTTTGCAAGCATTACCAAGCACCAGAAATGTCGAGTCTCCTTCAATGACCAAGCTCTCTTTAGTGACTGAATCCTCCAGCAACTGAGCCACTTCATCAACCAAGCAATAGGCATGAACACCGAGAGTCCATCAGTAACCGAGCACTAAGCAACAAAACACCAAGTCACCAAGTGACCAACATCCACTGAAATCTAACATAACTTCCAACTGAGAATCACCATCAAGACTAAGAAACACCCACCTTCTACGAAGATCACCAACCAAGTAACCGAACTCCACCAAATAGTTACCAAGACTACCAGAATCTTCAGGCATCGAGCAATAAGCCAAGATGCCACTGCATCATATATTTTTTGTAATTTTTTTTCCAAGTAAATAATTAATCATAATTTTTCTGCTACAATTTTTTTTGAATATAAAAACTCTCATGTCTGACCACCTTAACTTAGTTTAAACTTCATCAAATTTAAATAATTGTTTATGAATATTGTATTACGTGAAGCATAGAATGGGATGTATATTTCAAATTTTAAAAATGTTATATGGTTTTAAAGTTATAGTTGTTTTTCAAAAAGTCTATCAATAAGGACTTCTTTTTCATATCGCAACTTTTTGGCATACCATGATCCTGCACATAACCTATTTATGCACACACACACACACACACACACATATATATGCATATATATGCACATATATATGTATATATATGTGAATATATATATATACATGCATATATACATATACATACATACATACATACATACATACATACATACATACATATATATATATATATATATATATATATATATATATATATACACATACATACATACATACATACATACATACATACATACACACACACACACACACACATATACATACATATATACATGTATATATACTAAAAATTTATATAAAAAATTCTAAATAATGAAAAATGAAAATTAAAAAACTTAAAAGCGACGGTTGATGAATCAGAAGCCAAGCCAAAACTTTCAATCCCTCCAAAAGTGACAGTGAAAGTCACTTTTGACAAGTTAAAAACCCTGCCGAAAAAACTAAATATTGACTTTCGATCGAAAGTAAGTAAAATACTTTCAATCAAAAGTAAGTAAATTGCTTTCGATCGAGAGAAACTTCTGATCAAAAGTATGGTTTTTCTGTACTTTTGATCGGAAATTACTCACTTATGATCGAAAGTATGGGTTACTTTCTATCGAAAGTATGAAGGGATTTTTTAGTCAATTGCACTTTTTGGGACATATTCCTTCCTCCAAAAAAGTCTAACCCACTATTGTGCATTCACCTAGGAAACATAACTATTGTCTTTTGCAAGAAATAAAATTCTTAGAAATTTGAGCTTCCTCTCTATTTGGTACTTGGAAGCAATCAAACTTGCTGTCTCTACTTGTTAAGGGTGTATCTCAAGGTTTCACAATCCTCTAGATTGGTATTGGAGTAGATGTTCAACTCATCTCATCCTCTAAAATCTAGATGTTGTTAAGCGTTCAAAGAAGAATGTCTTCTACTAAAATCTTAATTTTGAATATTTATGGTCCAACTGCTATAGACTCCAAAAAAACAATGTTTAGAATCAACTCTCTCTTTATTTCTATATCCCTTATTAATGAGTTAATTATGTTTGGTGGTAAATTTAATGCTATGTTTAATTCATCAAAAAAAGTTGGGGGTTTTCTTCATAATAGAAGAGTGATGGAAGATTTTAGTAACTTCATCCGAGCTAGTAATTTAGTTGTCTACACTCCTAGAAATGGTCTATTTACTTTGTCTAATAAGAGGAAGGAATTTTCCTAGATAGCTAAGAGACTTAGTAGATTCCTCATTTCAGATAATTGGTTTTCCTCTTCCTTGGACTATTCATCCTTGATTTTGACCAATTAAGATTCAAATCATTTTCCTATTCTATTCAATAATTTTGAAGACAAAGCTCCATAAAATATACAGTTAAGTTTGATCCTATGTGGTTTAGAGATGTTTCTTTCATTCCAATGTTTAGCCATTGGTGGCTAAAGTCTCTCCTTGTTGATGGGTTTCATATGAGAAATTATTCTCATAAAAACCAAAATAAAGGAGCCAAATTTAGTTTATTTCAAAAATATCTTCCCAAAATAGCTCAAGCTTTAAAAGGAGCTATTTTTCTAGAATTAAATTTCTATAAACCAATGCATGGATTATTCTTCTCATGCCTAAGAGAAATTTCTATGAGCGGAGTTAGAGAAAAAAATTATTTAGGAAGAAGTGTGTTATAAAATCAAGTCTAGTGAAACTTGACTAGTGGAGGGAGATAAAAACTATTAGAAACTGTGATTGAAACAATTGTTGTATTGTCATTGATGTCAAACCTTAACTGGTAAGACAATTTCTATCTAAGAAAGTTCTATATCTATTGGTTGATGAAAAGGACTAGGGAAAGAGAGAAAACAATAACACCTAAGGAAAGGTTGAGGTATTTAATACTTCAATGAGTACTTGATTATTTGGCACTACAATAAGATAATGTATTGTTTATCTAAGTAAGAAGAAAGACTGAAGAAGTAGGCTTAACCGAGTAAAAGTGAAGAAATCTAGTTTAATCCAAGTGATGTTAGTGTCAACCGAGCACTAGTATATGCCGAGTAAATCTAGTGTTGACCAAACATCAATTTGTGTCGAGCAACAGGAAATTACCAAGTAAACCAGTGTTAGCTGAGGAAGACAGTTTGTAGAGATGACTGAGTTACATAGTGATGACCAAGAATATGAACACAATATTGACTGAGTGTCAACAATTTACAATTGGAGCATGAATTCAAATTTCCAGCTAACATGGCTAAATTATTGGGTTATATAAATTGTGTTGACTTTATTGATTGATTATTTGGATAATTTAATTCATGGTAAATCATTTTATTATGATTTCAATGAGGAGATTGAAGATGTTTCTAGAAGGATGTATGAAGGACTTAAATGTTGGAAGGATTCGTTGGATCTGACCTAACCTAAGATCTACGGAGGAGATTAAGAGGCAAAAGATAGATCTACCTATCTAGAGAGGTATAATGGAAACCTAATGGTGAGGTTACAGAGTATGTTCATGATGTTGATGTTATTGACTGATAAGTCTAAGAAGAAGGTTGAAGGTGAAGATCAGAGTGGTGATTTCTTGAAGTGGATTCTGAGCATATCAATGATGGAGATAGAAATGGTACTCAGTCAATAAATCATCATATATGTGTGAATTGGATCTGATATCTGCAAAGTGAGTTGTATGTTTTATAGATTAGAAACTACTGCTACTTTCTGACCATTGTAATAGTCAAAATCCTTTAATCAAGGTTGACCTAACAGTCATTGATAAATCCTTTAATCAAGGTGGCATTCTAATGGAATGTACTCAAGTCCTCTGACTAGGCCACTCCTAACAAGGTGATTGAAATCCTTTAATAAGATCACACCTAATAGTGTGTTTGTATACCTTTAACAAGGTTGGCTTTTCATAGAGCTTACTTCAGAAGAGTGAAAATATCAGTAACATGTTACAAAGTGGTTTTTCCCAAATTGGGTTTCCACTATAAATCTTGGTGTCACACTTGTCTGAATGTTTTGTAATGAATGTTTTGATATTCTACAAGTTAAATACTATTGGATAGTGGACTGCATTTTTTATGTTTTTTGATATATGTTCTTTAGAGACCGAGTTGAGTTGGTGATTAGATTTGAGTTTGTTGAAGTGTTTTAATGTTCAATTGGTACATCTAGACCTGAGAACAATTGATTCACCCCCTCCCTATTATTTTAAATCATATTAACAATTGGTATCAGAGATGTTGGTACTTACAAAAGAAATTTTTTAAAGGTACTTAAAGATAATGATTAGGATGTATAAGAAGGAGGTACCAAAGTTGAACAAGGAGAACTTCCATGCATGGAAAAGTCTGATGAAACTACATCTAGCTGGTATTGGTGATTCCATAAAATACTATGTTGACCATGACTATGTTGCACCTGCTACACCTATGACTACCAAGGAAATGAAAGAAAAATAGGAACACAATCAAGAAATGTTGGAGATTGCATCTGCCTTAAGCTATCTTGAATTTGAGGACATCAAGGACTGCACTACTACAAAGCAAATGTGGGATACTCTTGCAACCATCTATGGTGGTGATACAAATGTACTGAGAGCAAAATTTGAAAGCTTGAGAGGTAAGTTTGATTAAATGAAAATACAAGAAGGTGAGAATATTGCTCAATATTGTGGAAGAATCCAAGAAATAGTGAATTCTATTAGAGGAGCTAATGGAATAATTGATGATGAGACTGTCATTGGCAAGTTATTAAGAACTCTACTTCATATATATGCTATCAAAATTTCAGTAATTCAAGAATCAAGATGTAACCTAGGGAATGTTCTGACTCTAGAAAGCCTTGTTGGTAAGCTTACTACTTTTGAATTGTCTAACTATGATAACTACACTATTCCTAATGTTGAATCTGCATTCAAGTCACAAATGGTTTTGCATAAATCTAAAAGAGAGAAAGATAAATGTGTGAAAATTGAAAGTGAAAGTGGAAGTGATAGTGACACTTCTGATGAAGAACTAGATGATCTTGAAGCACTCATGGCTAGAAGATTGAGGAGAGGAGAAGGAAAATACAAAGGTAAACTTCTTATAATCTATTTTTCATGTAACAAAGTTGGCCATATTGCTGCAAGGTGTCTTGACATGAGTGAAAAGGATGAGGATAGAGAAAGCAAGTACAAAGATAAGAGAGATAATAGAGATCACCGAAGGTACATAGATTATAAAGAAAAATGTAAGAAATATTATTACATTGTAGAAGAGGAAACTGATAGTGATGGTGATAATTTTGATATTGAAGTAGTTTATGTTGCTATGAGAGATGATTCTGATGAGGATGCGAAAAATGCACTTATTTCTTATGTGAGTAAAGGTGATAAATGGATTATTGATAGTGGTTTCTCACATCACATGACTGGTGATAAAAGTAAATTTGAAACCCTAGATCATTACAAAGGTAGAAGTGTCAAGTTTGGTAATGATGCACCATGTCCTGTGAGAGGTAAAGGATCAATTAAGCTAACTGATAAGATCAATTGTGAAAATCCCTATTGGGTTGAAGGTCTTAACTAAAATTTGCTAAGTGTTGCATAGCTTAATAGCACTGGTTCCCAAGTGTAATTTCATCACAAAAAGGCTAAAATATTTGATGCTACTAGTGAACTAATTGGAAGTGGTGAGAAGACTAAAGGTAATTTGTTCTATCTAGATCTATCTGAAGAGACATGTTTGTTTTCACAATTTGATGATGTATGGTTATGGCATAAGAGGCTATGTCATGTTAAATTTGACAATCTGGTCAGTATTAGTAAAAGGAAGAAAGTTAGAAGTTTGCTGAGATTGAAGAAACTTGATAATATGATCTGTAAACAATGTTACTTGGGAAAAATGAAAAATTCTAGTTTCAAGAGAAAGACATTTACTTTTGAGAACATTTTGGATTTGGTTCATATTGACCTTTGTTGACCTATGGGAATAAAAAGTTATTGTGGTGCTAGGTATGTTATTGTGTTTGTTGATGATTACACTAGAATGATGACTGTAATATTTTTGAAAGAAAAAAATGATGCATTTCAGTTGTTTAAGTGGTATTTGGCTAATGTTGAAAAAGAAATAGGTAGAAGCCTGAAATGTATGAGATTTGACCGAGGTGGAGAGTTTATATCAAATGAGTTCAATCTATTTTTCAATGATAGAGGAATCAAGAGACATATGTTTACACCTAGAACACCTCTACATAATGGTATAGCTAAGAGGAGAAACAAAGAATGGTATAGCTAAGAAGAGAAATAGATATATTATGGACTGTGCAAGGACACTGATGATTGAGAAGAATGTTGCACAAATATACTAGAGAGAAGCTATAAGTACAGATGTTTATACCTTGAACTAAGTACAAATCATGAAAGGTACAAATATTATACCCTATGATCTATGGTATAGATATACACCTAATGTGAAATAATTTATAATCTTTGGGATTAAATTCTATATACTGAAGAATAATAGAAATAGAAATTTTGATGCTAAAAGAGATGAAGGCATATTCCTAGGCTATTCCACTAAGAGTAAAGCTTATAAGTGTTTGAATTCTAACACTAACAAAATTCTGGAAAGTGCAAATGTGAGAGTTGATGAATATGCAGAGAAAAATGAACAAGAAGGCAATAAAGAACCTAAAGACTATAGATCTTTTGTCTATATAGAAGAAGGAGAGGCAAGTAACACACCTGCACCAGATGTAGAGTCTCGAGAAAGCAATGTTGAGCATTAGGAGGATGTTGTCGAGCATCAAGAGGATGCTACTGAGAAATCATAAGCTAAATCTAATAATTTTCATGATGAAATTGAGAAAAGATTTGAACCCACACTGGCATAGTATGTGAGAATACATCATAAGCCTGAATAAATCATTAGAGATAAAGAATCTATAGTCTTGACCAAAAGTAAGTTAAGAGACCCTACATGTATATTGTGTGAGTTTGAGCCTAGGAGATTAAAAGATTCTTTGGAGAATAAAGACTGGATTCAAGCTATGAATGAAGAAATAGATCAAATTGAAAATAATGATACCTGGACTCTAGTGTCGAGACCAAAAAAAAATAATGTTATTGGAACAAAGTGGGTATTTAGAAATAAGCTCAATGAACATGGACAAGTCACAAGGAATAAGACAAGATGGGTATCCAAAGGTTATGCACAAGAAGAAGGAATAGACTATGGGGAAACATTTTCCCCTGTAGCAAGATTAGAAGGAGTGAGAACTCTACTTGCATATGCTGCCTATAGAGATTTCAAGGTATGTCAAATGGATGTTAAATCTACATTTTTGAATAGTATATTAGAAGAAGAGGTATATATTGAACAACCTAAAGGATTTGTTGACCCAGACAAGAAAAACATGGTTTGCAAACTGAACAAAGCACTATATGGATTGAAACAAGGTCCTAGAGCATAGTATGAGAGGCTACACAATTATTTGATCAAGATTGGATTTACAAGGACAAATGACAATAACAATCTATACATGAAAGCTGAAGAAGGTAAAGGGATTTTTTTAGCAAAAATTTTTGTAGATGATATCATATTTGGAGGACAAGATGCCCTATGTTAGAAATTTTCAAATGAAACTCAAATGAAATATGAAATGTCTATTTTTGGTGAGATCAAATTCTTTGTTGGTTTAAAAATCTATCAAATGGAGAAAGGTATCTTCATAACACAATCTAAATATGTCATTGAAGAGATATTGAAAACCTTTGGAATGGAGGATTCAAGGCTAGTAAGTAATCCTATGGCTACTAGATAGAAACTGTCTAAGACTGATGATACTACTGAAGTGAATCAAACCCTATATAGATCCATGATTAGAAACCTACAATATGTTGTTCACAGCATACCAGATATAGCTCTAGTAGTTGGGATTGTGGCTATATTCTTTACCAATCCTAAGGAAAATCATATGATGGCTGTGAGGCCTCACCCCTAGCCTATCATAGCCATTCAATTCTGCTTTTGACATAGACATATTTTATGATTATATGATGAATATTGAGGCATTGGTTTGAGACTAGCATGTATGTTTTAATTTTAATTTATGAACATTTACGATGAAGTTTAATTGCAAATTGAATTATGTATGAATGCGATGTTTATGTTTGAATTTAATTGAATTAAGTATTTAAGATGAGTTGTATGTTGTGGATAATCAATTGTCATGTAAGTTATGAATTGTCAGATAAATTACGTGGTTTCTAATGCTATGTATTTACATGTTCATTTTTAATTTCCTTGGACTACTGATATTGGAATTGAGTGTGCAGGGAGATAGGCCATGGAAATTCGGGGAATCATCACAGAGAATATTGTGAATATCTGTTGAGTCAAGGTTGCTTCTAGTGAGAAGCCAATAACCTCGTTGTGATGTATTTATTTTGTAAAGTGTGATGCATGAATGTTTTTGATTTATATATATTTGTGAATGTTATTTTTGATGAGAGAGCCCAAGTGGATATATACATGGCATGTGAAGTGTCTTTTTGTATTGTGTCACTTGACACATGTGTGTACATGAGGCCATGACATGTCCACTTGGGGATTGGTTGAACACTAACCTAGGAAGGTACCTTTAGGATACCCATGAAGACCACTTGATTAGAGAGCTTAGAGTGTTGTCTAATCCTTGTATTTCGAAATTGAACTTTGCTTGCATTTTTGGAAGGTTAAAAGGGCACCTAGGGGAGAGTTTTGACCATTTTTAGTTACCCCACTTGTTATACCATAGGGTAAGGGTCATTTTTCACCAAAGGATAACCCTTGGTTGACCAAATGACCCATCCAAAAGTTGGTTTCCCAAGATGGACGAGAATCAACTTTTGGGACCAAGCTTAGGATAGATCACCACCCACTTAGAAGGAAGTCCTCTTTCCACCTTTTTAGCTTACCATTGTAAGAGACCAAAATTGGAAACCTTGTAAGGGCCTTTGGGAAGACCACCCAATAGGAATGCAAGCCGTATCCATAGGAGAGTGTGTGGAGGCATTTTTAGAGGGCCCTCTTCCTTTAGAAAAGGTTGACACCCACTCTCTAGATTTAGAGATTTTGCCAAATTGAAGGACCTTGGATATTGGGAAAAGCTCATCTTCAACTATCTTCCTTTAGCTTTGGATCAAGGTTGGTGGTTCACTTCTCTTAGTTGTTGAAGTTTTTTCTTTCCTTTTCATGTTGAGAGAAAATGCTCTCTTGAATAATAGTTGTTGTATGCATAATGAAAATATGGATTCTTGTAGTGTTGTGTTGTGAATTTGTATGTTGTAGTAATGGAGTTATTTCTTTGTGATTCATGTTTTTTATTTTTTATGTAGTGTTCTTCTTGGAAGCTATGAGAAATCTTGAACTTGATATGTTCATGATTTTCATAGCATTGTGAATGTGAAGTATTCTTATTGCTCTTGAACTTTTCTTTTGTTTTCATGAGAATTGTAGTGTGTTGTGAGGGAGTTCTCAAGGCCACACTCACCCTTGGGAGGGAAGAGTAGCCTTGAGGGTGAAGGGCTTTGTTGGGACATTCAAGAGTGTAGAGTCTCTCCTTGGAATGGAGAGGGATGAACATGGAAGTATGGGCTCCATGTAGCCATCTTTATTTACATTTTGTTGAATGGGGGTCATAAGGATTTCTTTTGTGGAGTTGTGTTGTAGAGAAGAGAATTTGATGAGGAAGCCAAGTGATGGCTTAGTTCCCATCAATAGATGTGCTTCTCCTCTTGGTTTAGTTCCACCTTCACCCAATGTGAGTTCATATGAGACTCTTTGTAACAAACTTGGGAGGGAGTTTTCATGTAGTTATGTCTTCATGTCCTTGTGTTTGTGAGCTTGCTTGAGTGTTTTCCCTTGTCTCTTGATGATTCCCCAAGCTTGGGGGTGGCTTCATAGAAGCCTAGGTTGGGAGGTGAGCACTCCTTGGCCTATGCATTTGTGTTTTATTGCAGGATTTTGGAGCCATGAAGTCTTCTTAGATGGAGATGTAATCTTGTGAAGATATGAAGATGTTTTCATTTTTGTGTTGGAATACCTTTGTATTGAGATTTAACATTTGTAAGGATATCCATTGATATCCATGAGTTCAAAGTTTTTGTAGTGGAGTTGTCTCTCCAAAGCTTGTGTTGTAATAGTGTAGTTGTAATAAGTTGTGAGAATTTGTTGTTGAATCTTGGAAGCAATTTGAAACTTTATTTTTATGTCATTCAATATCAAATCTTTATGAAGGCTATGAAATGGTTAATGTATCTTGAAATCATTGCTATAATGGAAAAATGAGATTACATTTCATTGCAATAAAATGGATTTCTTAGCTTTGATGGAAAATGTAGAATAGATTTTCCCCTATTGATAATGGCATTTGTATTGTTATAGAAATAAGAAAGCTTTAGAAAGGATAAGTGAGTTATCAAAATATTATCATTCTACTATTGGAATCATTATATGTAAATGTCATTTGAATTCAAGTATTGAATCAATCACTCTCTTTCACCCTCCTCCCTTGCAAAGTAAACTGTTAACTGATTATGTTATTTTAGATGAAGTATAGTTGCTCTATAATTAACAATCAGATCACTAACAAACTACTATAGAAATACTATTAAGTTAAAGAGTAGCCAACTTTATCTCCTATCAAAGACAAACCATCATTATTAATTTAGATGTAAGAGAGAAAAATAAATTTGCAAATCAAAACAAGTTTTAAAAAAAAAGAGACTAAGAAAATTGCAAAATGAGACCTACAGGTCTCTGGAATTTGTATGGGAAAAATTCCCATACAAATTCCAAACACACAGTCATTATTTTATTATATTAATTGCCTACTTGTCTAAATGAAATGCAATATATAGTATAATATGAACATGCCTAATCCAAATCAACTAAATGCAATAAAATTATAATAAATATATTACTCCTTAGTCTTTTTAAATTCCTTTCCCAAAAAAGTGGCGCAGAGTTTTGAATGCAGGTTGCTTTATACCCAAACTACCCTTTTATTGGACAATGCACTTGTACTAGTGCAGGCTTAGAACTATTCCCTAGGATCCTATCATACCTATGGGATCTTGTGGGCCCCTCCTTATTCTTGCACCCTTTTTTTTCAAACTTTTCATTCCTGTCTTGCGCACCCTCTTCTTGCTTTTAGGCTAGCCTTAAAAGAGATGATTCCCATGTTTGTCTTAGACTTAGGGGTGTTTGAGGGCCCCACCTCCAAGGAACTCCTTTTCCTTTTAAGCCAAAACTCCCTTCTCCCTTCTCTGGCGTGCATAGCATGGCAGTGACCTTGTTCATGATGGTCCTCCCTTCCTTGGCACGTGGGTCAAGGAGGGAGTAGGATAGGAGAGTAGGTTAGGGGTTTTAGTTGGTGTTTGCCTTGGGATTAGGGGGAACTTAGATAGTAATCAGTGTAGGTAGAATTTATTATTAGTTAATTTGCTTAGCTTAGGGTAATTTCCTTATAATTGTTAATGTGTCATTTAATTGATATTTCAATGAGATGGTAATATTATTTGTTATAGTAATATGTTATATATATGTTATATATATATATATATATATAATTTATTTGTTATTGTATATTAATTAATTAATGTTATAATAATTAGTTAATATATTATGATTATTAATTAAATATATATATATATATTATTTAATTAAAATTGTTAATTAAATTTATTAAATGATATTTTATAATTTATCAATTGGTTAATAACCACACTAATTAATTGATATTTCATAATTAGTTACTAAATATGAGTCTCATATAAATATAATCATCATTTAAATTGGTTGATATAGCTTATCATATTAAGGATCAACATCAATTATCTTTATGTCTTTAACAAACAACGTTGATATTAGTTTAAGCATATCAAAATCTATAATCAATGTTATAAGGACATTAATTAAAGAATATTCTAGGCAATGTCCTTTAAATAATCTATGGGGATTTTAAATCAAGGAATTATTGTTAAATCAATTATTGAGACCTCCTTTCAGTGAAAACCGCTTGGTATCATTAATGAAACAATTATGGAAAATAGACCTTCCTAGATTGTAACCTAGTTGTAACCAGTAGGGTGACCTAATTGTGAATAGTTTATTTTTAAGTTAATTCCTTGCTATAGGGTCACTCTAATAATTTAATAATGATTGGTTAACCTATTAGGAATCCTTGGGTAGACCTTGTTGGCATCACCAAATGCTAATCGAGAATAGATCATTCTATCCCTATTGAACTGGATTGCAACGTCACCACTTTAATGGAATCCCTTGTTATAACTTTAACTGCTAGTGTCTTTTGGTGACCGACTTTGATTATCAATTTGTTTATCTGGAGTCCTTGCGATCTATTTCCATGATCACCCTGTTAACCTGCAACATCAATTTTGACCTAATTAATCCTTTAAAAAAAAAAATTGGTGCATTTTTAGTCTGGTTTTCGATGGGCATGACAATGGCTATGAAAAGAATATTGAGATATATGAAAGGGATAGAAGATTATGGATTGTACTACAAGAGAAATGAGAAATTTGAACTGAGAGTTTACACTAATGTTGATTGGGTAGGAAATGTTGATGATAGGAAAAGTACAAGTGGAGGAGTTTTCTTTCTTGTACAGAGTTTAGTCTCCTAGACAAACAAGAAACAAAATTGTATTTCCCAATCTATAGTAGAAGTTGAGTATGTGGCAATTGCAGTGAACTATTCTAATCTGGTATGGATCAAGCAATTATTGAAAGGAATGAAAGAGGAAATTATTGAACCCGTTGTTATCTTCTGTGATAACATAAGTGTCATCAACATTTCAAAGAATCCTATGATGCACACAAAGACCAAGCACATTGCAATTAAGTATCATTACTTAAGGGAATTGGTACAGGAAAAAGAAGTAAGAATGGAATATGTGAACACAAAGGAACAACTAGCAGACATATTCAAAAAAGATTTACCTAAGGATGCTCATGAATATCTAAGAGGTAAATTAGGGGTGCTTCCCCTAACTGAGGATTCCTAGTCAAGCTAGGAGCACTACATCAAATGTGCTTCACAGAATATCTGACAAATTGATGCAAGAAAGGTCACACTTTAGGAGGTTCCTAGAGTTGTGAAAAGAATAGCAAAGTTGTGATAATCAAGATGACATAGGGAGAAATACTATTACTGAACTAACAAGATGACATTTACATATGAATGATGTAAGTTCTAGTTGCTTCTTTGGCATTTTTGTCAAAGAGGGAAAGATGAATAAGATGAATACACATCAAGACAATAAAATCAAAGGAGAGACAGAAAAAATATTCAGAGGGATTTACTGTGTTAATGGTCAAGTAAGGCTAAGTTATTAAGAATCAAAATGAAGCTAAGGATATTATAAATTTTTTTGATGCGATGATAAAGTTGGGATTGGTTGTTAAATCATGTGTTATTTGTTTCCATCAATGCCAAAGAGGGAGATTGTTGGAAATTGCAACTAAAAAAAATGTTGTATTTTCATTGATGTCAAACCTTAACTGGTAAGACAATTGCTATCTAAGAAAGTACTATATCTATTGGTTGATGAACAGGATTAGGGCAAGGGAGATAATAATAGCACCTAAGGAAAGGTTGAATTATTTGATACTTCAATGAGTACTTGATTATTTGGCACTATGATAAGATAATATATTATTTATTTAATTAAGAAGTAGGCTTAATCGAGAAAAAGTAAAGAAATCTAGTTTAAGTCAAGTGATGTTAGTGTCAACTGAGCACTAGCATATGCCAAGTAAATCTAGTGTTGACCAAACATGAGTTTGTGTTGAGCGATAAGAAATTACCGAGAAAAACATTGTTAGTCGAGGAAGATAGTTTGTAGAGATGACCGAGTTACATAGTGATGACCGAGAAGATGAACACAATTTTGACCGAGCGTTAGCAATTTACATTTGGAGGATGAATTCAGATTTCCAGCCGACACAGTTGAATTCTTGGGTTATGTAAATCATGTTGAATTTATTAATTATTTTTTGGAGAATTTAATGCATGGTAAATCATTTTATTATGATTTCAATGAGGAGATTGAAAATGTTTCTAGAAGGATGTATGATGGACTTAAATGTTGGAAGGGTCCATTGGATCTGACCTAACCTAAGATCTATGGAGGAGATTAAGAGGCAAAAAATAGATCTACCTATCTGGAGTGGTATAAAGGAAACATAATGGTGAGGTTACAGAGTATGCTGGTGATGTTGATGTTATTGACTGATAAGTCTAAGCAGAAGGTTGAAGGTGAAGATTAGAGTGGTGATTGCTTGAAGTGAATTCTACACAGATTAGTAATGGAGATGGAAATGGTACTTAGTCAATAAATCAGCATATATGTGCGAATTGGATCTGATATCTACAAAGTGAGTTGTATGTTTTATAGATAAAAAACTACTACTAGTTTCTAACCATTGTAATAGTGAAAATATTTTAATCAAGGTTGACCTAATAGTCATTGATAAATTCTTTAATCAAGGTGGCATTCTAATGGAATGTACTCAAGTCCTCTAACTGAGCCACTTGTAATAGGGTGATTGAAATCCTTTAATAGGTTCATACCTAATAGTGTGTTTATATACCTTTAACAAGGTTGGCTTTTCACAGAGCTCACTTCAGAAGAGAGAAAAATATCAAAAACATGTTATAAAGTGGTTTTTCCCAAATTGGGTTTCCACTATAAATCCTAGTGTCACACTTGTCTGAATGTTTTGTTATGATTGTTTTGATATTCTGCAAGTTAAATACTATTGAATAGTAGATTGCATGTTATATGTTTTCTGATATATGTTCTTTAGAGATCAAGTTGAGTTGATGATTAGATATGAGTTTATTAATATTAAAGTGTTTTAATATTCAATTGGTACATCTAGACCTGAGAACAACTGATTCACCCCACTCTCTATTGTTCTAAATAATATTAACAAAAACCTCAAGCTTTTCCATGTCTTAGAAAAATTATTATGAAAATAAAAGAGGTCTTAATTTATTTATGGAAACAATGGATCCCCATTAAGTAAGGAAAACATTGAGAATGAATCAATCATTTTCTTTCGAGAACTTTTATTCAAAAATACACCTCAATGGATCTCTTGGGTATGTGCAGGATCATGGTATACCAAATTAGGCCCTTAAGTGGAAATGAAAATGTAGAAAAATCAGGGTTAGGAAATTTGACGTAAAAAATTTAACAAGTTATCAATCCTATATAAAATATATGTAAGAAGAGAATTGATATAAAATTAAATGTAGTTCCTAAGCTAATAGCCCTTTTTTGAAAAAAAAAATATATGTGTGGTGAAATTTTCAAATTTCAATGAAGTAGTACAAAAATTTCAGGAGAAAGATAAGAAGAAGGTGTATGTCTAACCACCTTAAACACAATCAAATGATAATATTTTTTTACAAGATTATACATATAACTTGTAGAATCATGTTCGCATGTGACACATATTTGTTTGTAATTTTTTTTCAAGTAAATAATTAATTATGATTTTTTTACCATAACTTTTCTTGAATATAAAAAAATCTCATGTCTGGCCACCTTAACTTAGTCTAAACTTAATCAAATAATTTTTTATTTTTTATTTTTTTGTAGTAGGAAAACCACAGAATGTGACACATATTTTGGATTTCAAAAATGCTATATTGTTTGAAAGTTATAGCTATTTTTCAATCAGTTAATCGATAAGGAATAAAATGATAAGAAGTAGGTGTATGTTTGACCACCTTAAACACAATCAAATGATAATATTTTTTTACAAGATTCTAGATATAAGTAGTAGACTCATTTCCAAATGTGACGAATATTTTTCTATAATTTTTTTCTATATGTAAATAATTAATTATGATTTTTCTACTGAAACTTTTCTATAATATAAAAAATATCTTGTCTGACAACTTTAATTTAGTCTAAACTTCATCAAATTAAAAACTTTTTACTTTTTTCTTGTAGTAGATGAAGCATAGAATATGACACATGTTTCAGATTTCAAAAATGTTATGTCATTTGAAAGTTATAACTATTTTTTAGTAAGTCTATCAATTAGGACTTATTTTTTACATCGCCACTTTTTGGCATACCATGATCGTGCACATATCCTCCTCCTTAATGAATTATATACCTGATTATGTTTCTAACCAAGGTAATAGGTTTTTTATTGGAGATGTTTATGTTACAATAGTTAAAGGAACTACACTTTGCAATGGCTCAAGATAATTCTCTAGAGAAAGATGGCTTTTCTTGTATATTTTTCCAAAATATTGGGATTTCATAGCTAAAGAAATTGTCTTAGCTCTTGAGGAATCTTGAAGAAACAAAACTATATATCATGGGAGGTAAATAATAGTCTAGTTTCCATTATACCAAAAATAGATGCTCCAAAGGTGCTAGGGGCCTAGCTTAATTTGCAAGAACTTATTATTATGAAGTGCAAGGTCACAAGGTCCAATTACACCCAACCCATGTGGTACCAGAGGACATGTCGCACAAGTGTCACTAGTCACATTAAAAATTTTAATTGGAGTACTATAGTTTATAGAGGGTGTTATACCATCTACAGTCTAAAAAAATAGATGCTCCAAAAATTTGTTTATTATTGTCCCATTTCCCTCTATAGCACTCTTTACATATTTATTATCAAGGCTATCTATGTAAGGTTAGGCAAGATCATTCCCACTACTATCTCTCCTAAACAAGGTGGGTTTTAAATTTCTATGAGGGAAATTATGAAGGAGGTATTGTGGTGCATGAAATCCTCAATTCTATTGCATTGGAAAATATTCCCTCAATGATATTAATGTTAGAGATGATGAATACATATGATCAAGAAAATTGGGACTTTCACCTCTTTATTCATAGAAATCCTAGAATTTTTTAGAAATGAACCAAGTGGATTGCATCATGCCTTTCAACAACTGCATTCTTTGATCATAATGGATAATCTTGTGGTTTATTTTTATCCACTACAGGTACTAGGCAATGGGACCCATTGTCTCTCTTCCTCTTCATGCTAAAGGTAGAGGAGCTAAGTAGAGAAATTTGAGTTACAAATATTAATAAAAATTGGCAAGGGATTAAAATTTTAAATGTTCCTAATCCATTCACCCACTATATATTCACACATGATACATTTCTTTTTGAATTTGAAACCATGGCTGAGGCTTTTTCCACTAAGAAGATTATTATAGAGTATGTTAATCTCTTGAGGAAAATGGTGAATACTTAAAAATTTAAACTTATTTCATGGATGTTTTCCCCATTGTTTGGGAAATATTACTTAAGTTTTGGAATTTTAAAATTGGCTCTTTTCCTTGTAAATATCTTGGCATTCAATTCTTCACTGTTTCAAAGAAGCACAATTTTTTGGATAAACTAATAACATCCATCTCCAATAGAATTTTTCCTTGGAAGCATAGATGATTAACCCTATCTAGTGAAATCACTATTATTAAGTTACTCCTTTGTGCCATCCTTTTACATCTATTCTTAATTTTTAAAATTCCTAAAGGTATTTTGAATGAACTTCAAGCAACTTTGAGATCTTATATTTGAGAAAAAATTAAGAATGATAAAAATAAGATTCCTTTGTTTGCATGAAATAAAGCCTATCTCCTAAAGAGAAATATGGAGAAAAAGTAGAAAATTAGATTTACAATGTAAATTTTTAGCAAGAAATATTCTCTCGAGTCTCTATCATAATCTAGATTCTCATTGTAGTAAGTTAATTTGACCTCTAAATTTTATTTTTTCCTGTTAGCAAAAAACCTTTTACTTTATCAACTTTATTGAAATGCTAAAAAATGTGGTATTTTATTTCCTCATTTAGGCATGTTATTCATCCATATTTACCTTGGCTAATTCATAATGGTAAAAGGGCCAAGTTTCTTGCAATGAATACAAACCATTGAATCAAATTAAAGATTGGTCAACCCTAAAAAAATTAAAAATATCATTGGGATGATTATGTTTTTTACTATCTTATCATTGATAATTCAAGTTATCTTCCTTTTTCTTCTTGTAAATCCATTAATTCTATTGGTTCATCAATTAATTTGAAATTTGATCTTCTATCAAAACTTATGAGAAGGAAGATTATACTTTTAGATAAATAAGATGAGCTCATTTTCTTGAAATCCAAATTTCATAATTATAATACTAAGGATGGTTATAAATCTTTGTTTTTTTCTCCACCAATTCATGACTATCTAGCTATACATTGTTTGGAATCATCACGCTTCCCCAAAGATGACTCTTTTTCTTTGCTAGCTATTCAAGATAGGAATCCTACTAGGATGATGTTGGATAGAATAGGGATAACAATGATATTCCCTTTTATTTTTTGTGGTATCATCCTAGAATCTATTGATTATATGCTACTAAAATGTAATTTTGCACAAGACTACTAGAAATGGCTTTCATGGAAGCTTGACTAGTCTACTCATTTGAGTTATAATTTGTTGGATCCTTCTATAAAAATTGTCTCTCTCCTTAATTCTACCATTTTTAATTACATTTGGAAAATCTATCCACAAATTCTTATTTGGAGTTTGTGGCTTGAAATAAAAATAAAATTACAAAAACTTCATTTCCTCTATTAGATATTATTTTCAAAATAGAAAGATCAATTTTTGGAGTAACTGTGAGTTATATCTACAAGCATGTTGAAATAACCTCAAAGGATGATTGTTTATTAAAAAATGGTCATTTCTCAAGACAACTCCAAGTCAAGCCTCCAACACTTGATCTTTAGGAAACCATGAATAATGTGAAATGGACCCCCTGAGTAATAAATAAAAGATCAAGTTTGTGGGAGCTTTTCATGGAAGCCTTGGTAGCTCTGGGATTGGAGTTGTTCTTATTTCTCATGATGGAAGTTTTGTTATAGTAACTTATATTAATGTTCCTTTGGGATTTAATATCAATATAGAGTTTGAATGACTATCTATATGGATTAATGTGTAAATAAAAATGAATATATTCTATATTATCACAAAAGGTGAACTTATGGTGGTCATCAAGGCTTTACAAAATAAATCTACTCCTCATTGGTCCTTCAATTATATTATGACCATTGAAATATTAAAGTAGGTCCAAATGTTTACTACTTGTACCATCCTAAATAGTAAGAACCTAATTTATGTTCATTTTAAAAGGAATATTTTTTATGAAGAGTGCTCCCATTAATACCACAAACTCATAACAAAAATAGAGAAACAACAACAATTTGCAAGAACAAAAAATGGGCTTCTTATGATCTCCACAAATGTGGAATTACAAATTTTTAGAATTATAATATGCAAAGCCACATGGGAATTTCCCTTACAATATTCTATAGGACAAGCCTCGAATCATTACCCAGATCTACCCAGAACTGCCCTAGACAACACTACAGGCCTTCTTTATATAGGCAATTTCCACCGCCCAAGAAGGTTCCAAAAATTTAGCCCATAGGGCCGACCAAAATTAGAATTATTTTATTTTTCAATTTATTACATCAAAGTTCACTCAAAATAATTTTTGAAACCCAAACAGAAATTTTGAAGGAAAATCATTTTCTGCCATTTTAGGTGACCCAACTTTCGAAGACCATAAGTCATCGCCAGTTGACCTAATTGACTATTATGACCCCATTCTGAAAAGGCCACAAAGCACTCTATAGGCCTGACTCACACAAGAACTTGTCACCCAAATTTTCAACCTCTTCTAAGGCCTCTAAAGCCTTCAAAACTAAGTTCAAAGTTTACGTACCCTACTGCCAATACCGAAAATCTTTAATATCTCCAAAGCTAGACTTGATCTATCAATGAAACTTTACTGGTAGGCTGATACAACTGAGATGAACCTCCACATGTGAAATCAGAACATTTCAAGATTGCATGACCAACTTACTAAAAATAACAAGTTTCCATAAATAGCAGCTCTACACAAGATAGCCCTTATTGAATACAAAAATAGAAATATTTTTGGGTGATGCAAGATTGCTCTTACACCCAGGATGCTCCTACATCAATTTTATGTGGGCACTTTACTATATTCTCTATGGTAGTACCTCATATGTCACTTAATGGGTACCTAAATTCAAATATAGGTCCCCCATTCCTTTCAATATTTCTCAAAATCAAGTTTGGCGCTTATTTATAAGTGTGATAATCACTTCTTCCCTCAATTCCATAATACATTTTATCATGTGGACCTTGTATCCTTATTTGTGGCCTTCTTGAGCTCTCTCAATGTTAGAATGAGTTGTACTCTAGAATACCACATCTACCCTATTTTCCTAGTACCCTGTTGAAATATGGGCTCATTATCCTAGGTTAAAAATTACATTAGTGTTCTAACCCTAGAATAGAATACCATTGGTGGGTATACTTCCCTCTTCACTTCTGGCTCTACAAAACCAATGTGGGTATACCGGACCCAATAAGTATAATTATATTCCTGACTTGGTACTGGATCTAACAATAGATATCAGTGAGAAAGTACTAAATAACAACCTATCATTCATTGACTCTCCATCACTGGGTAGGACAACTATTTTAAAGTAAATGAAAATTAAATGACTAGTTTTGATTATATGTTTTTTATTATAATGATTTTAATCATTCCCCATAAAATAAAGATAGGTTTAAATAGGCTAGTGCCTTATCCATTGGGCAAACAATACCAAAAGATAGAGTAAATGCAAAGATCCTTGAAGAAACTATTAGAATAACTGAGAGGGGGGTGAATCAATTATACACAGTCCCAAATCAAAATGTATAATCCAAAAGAATTTACATAAACTTCTGCAGCTCGGTAACATAAAATACTATACTATCTATTCTTTTACCAATTGCTAGTCAATAACATATAGTGATTATTGATCAAATCCAACATGCAATATGTAAAGTATGATAAAAACCAATCAACACATAACATAAAATATTTAACATGGAAACCTTATGAAGAGAAAAACTATTGGCAAAATGGTCAGCGCTCCCCTCGGGATTTGTGACATGGCTTAATCGCCTCCTGTGTCTTCTATAAGTCTAGTGGTTGTATCGAGCATTAACAAGTTGATCTTTTGGTGCAACAGAAACTACTACTTGTAACAAGTGGTATCAGAGCTTGATCATAGGTTTGAATCCACGTAGGTAACATTAAGGGGGAGATTGTTGGAAAAATGGTTAGCACTCCCCTCAGGATTCATGACATGGCTTAACTACCTCCTATGTCTTCTATAAGTCTAGTGGTTGTATTGGGCATTAACAGGTCGATCTTTTGGTGCAATAGCAACTACTACTTGTAACAAAAACCACCTGGGACCGACAACCAAAAAATTATTCACTCTTTTGAAGTGAGGTCGGTGAAGACCCAACCTTGTTAAAGGTTACAAATATACTGTTAGATGTGACCTTGTTAGAGGATTTCAGACCAACTATTATCGTCCAACCAGCATTCGCTATAGGGTTGATAGGATAACAAATATACATTCTATGAATGACATTACAAGACTTTCAAGTCCACTCGATTAAGAGATTGGTCTATATACAATGGTTAAACTGTAACAGTAGTTTGATCTGAATACAACACAACTCAATTGCAAATTATTAGATCCATTCTTAAGCTCATTAAAATTCTCTAATCAATGTATCTATTATGTTTCAATCAATTTCATTGACTTACTGTCACTCGGTTATAGCTTCCTGATGCTCGGTAAATTCTGCAGTTCGGTTCTCCTTAACCAGTTTGATCAGGCATACATGAAGCTTGTTCATGCAATAGTTCTGTAGTCTCCTTCTTCTGACATTTTCATTGTGAAACTCTAGTCTCTTAAATAGACAAGTAAAATATTTTATTTTCCTCCATAAGATTTTTCCATTGATTCTCCTTTGTCTATTTTGCCGCTTAAACCTTCCTTGGTTGTTGTGTCAGTAACACATTTTAATTTCATCCTTTAGATCTTCCTTGAATTTTACTAGTCGTCGATCTTCATAACAAACATTATCCTTTACCTCAAATTCATAACACTTTATAGCTCATCAATCCTTATCAGCTAAACTTAATCATTTAGTTCTTTTCTACTTCTCGGTTAACAAAGAAATGTGTTGGTGAACACAAGCTTGATTTATATTGTGCTTGGTATACACTACACTACTTGATGTATACTGTGATGCTTCATCAACCAACCACACTACCTTGTGCCTTTAAGCTCTTTTCCTCATCATAGATGAATGAAACATAATCAAGTCAATAAAATAAGGTCATAGACTCATCAAGTTACCCAATGTATTCCTTATCCTCATCTGTCATATGCATATTCCTCAGTAGATATTTCTGTTCTTCATCTTCTTTTACTCCTTTTGTACAGATGTTTCGGTATAGTAACTTAAAAGATAAGTGCTATCAAACTAGTTAACATCAATGACAACATATTACATATCTAATCAATAACCCGACGATCTATAATCATAGATCTTCAATTAGGTTCTAAATCAGTTGTAGTTCATCAATCTCTCCCTTTGGCATTGATGGCAACTCAACTAATATGAAATATACCATACACATACCAAACATGTATTATACAACTCTGTGAACAAATGATGTACAAGCTCTCCCTAGCTTAATATGTTTAATCACTATGTTACTCAATAGCATTACAAATGCAGCTTTGACATTCTACAGATATGCTCTTTTCAACTCTCAGGTTCCTGCTTTTGTTCTCAGTAACTAATCTTCAATGCTCTCCCTCTCTTTCAGTTTGTCTCTCAGTTTTATCATTGGTGCATATTTTTTAATATTTGTTTATGTCTCTCTTTGACAATAATGCCAAAGAAACAAATAAACATACAGCTCTGTAGTAGCCATGTAGCTCTCTATTGTCCGGTGCATTCTCTGTATCTCTGTATACTAATATGTGAATCTATTCTAGTTCTTTGAACTTTTAACAACCTTAGACATGATTCAAAGTGTGAACTATGCTACATCAACATGAATGATATTCTGATAAGATTAGGCTGATGCAACATCCAGATCACATTAGTGATTGATAGATAGGGGATGGACCCCAAGTCTAGTCATCAAGTATTCAAATGTATCATTCAGTAGAGGCTTTGTAAATATGTCTGCAAGTTGTTCTTTTGATGTAACAAACTCTAGCTTCACTTTCTTCTCCTGTACTTGTTCTCCTAAGTAATGATACTTAATATATATATGCTTTTTTTTAGAGTGCATCACTGGATTCTTTGAAATATTAATTGCATTGGTGTTGTCACAATATATAATCAGTGGATCAATGATTACCTCATTCATACCTTCCAACACTTGCTTAATATATGCAATATTTGAATAGTTTGTAGCAACAACAACATACTCTGCTTTGGTTGTAGACTGACAAATACAAGCCTACTTCTTACTTGTCCATGTAACAAGTCTTTCACCAAAGAAAAATGCTCCTCCAGTGGTACTTTTTCTATCATCCACATTTCCAGCCCAATCAGGGTCGGTATAGATTCTGAGTTCAAATTTTCCTTCCTTACGATAACATAATCCATAATCTTTTGTTTTCTTTAGGTATCTTAAGATTCACTTTGTAGCAACCATGTTTGACTCCCTAGGATTTGCAGGAAATCTTGCAACAATTCCCACAGCATGTGCTATATTTGGTCTACTATGCACTACATACATTAATTTACCAATCATAGATCGGTACAGTGTCTGGTTCACTTCTATAGTTTTATCTTCCTTAGTTAGTTTACATCTAGTAGCCATTGGTGTTCCAACAGGTTTAGCACCTTCCATGCCAAATGTCCTTAGTACTTCCTTGATATATTTAGATTGTGTGATGAATATCCCATCACTTTGCTAAATCACTTGTAGTCCTAGAAAGAACTCAATCTCTCCAAATATAGACATTTCAAACTCTTTTCTCATTTCATCAAAAAAGGCTTTACATATGTGATCTTGACCTCTAAAAATAATATCATCCACAAATATTTCAATAATAAGAATAGTATCATCAGTATCTCCTTTCATATACAAATTGTTTTTCTCACTAGTTCTAACAAATCCAATACTTAACAAATAAGTATGTAGCCTTTCATACCAGGCTCTAGGTGCTTGCTTCAAACCATATAAAGCTTTATGTAATATACATACCATGTCTTTGTTATCTGGATCAACGAACCCTTCTGGTTCTTCTATGTAGACTTCTTCTTCAAGTATCCCATTCAAAAATGCTGACTTGACATCCATTTGATAAACTTTGAACTTTTTGTGTACAACATATGCAAGTAACATTCTAACTCCTTCCAATCTAGAAATAGGTGCAAATGTTTCACCATAATCAATTCCTTCCTTCTGTGCATATCCCTTGCATACCAATCTAGCTTTATTTCTTGTTACCTCTCCATTTTCATTCAGCTTGTTTCTGAATATCCACTTAGTACCGATAACATTCTTATCTTTAGGTCTAGGTACTAAGGTCTAGGTTTTGTTCTTCTCTATTTTTTATATTTCCTCTTTCATTGCATTAACCCATTCATCATTTTCTAATGCAACTTTTACATTCTTCGGTTCATATTAAAAAACTAGACATGTACCTTGTCTTATCTTAATCCTTGTTTGCGTGCCAACTTATCTATCTCTAATGATTTGTGTCTCAGGATGATGTCTTTTGACAAATCTTTCTAGTACATGATCTCTTCTTTCTTTTTCATCCTGTGTAGGTTCATTTTCTTGCTTGGTAGGTCCATCCTGCTCATCGGTTTCTCTTTCCTATTCCTTGGTATTGTTTTCCTGCTGACCGGTTGTCACAGTCTATGGCTTCAGTAGATACTTAGGTTGTTCAATGTAAGTGAATCTATCATAATCTTCTAGTTCCTTTCTACTTTCCTCTACATTCTTATCATCAAACTCATCAACTCGAACATTAGTACTTTCAATCATTTTATTTGTAACTCTGTTTAGACACTTGTATGCTTTACTTTTAGTGGAATATCCTAGAAATATCCCTTCATCATCTTTTGAGTCAAACTTTCCATTTGTCTCATCTTTCAAAATAAAACATTTTCTTCCAAAATTCTAAAATAACTTACAGTGGGTTTGTGTCCAAACCATAACTCATAGGGTGTCTTGTTAGTGTCCTTTAGTTGTACTTAGTTCAGAACATAAACAAATATACTGACAGCTTCTCTCCAATAAGTTTGAGCAACATTCTTTTCTATCATTAATGTCCTTGCATAGTCAACTATTGACCTATTCCTCCTTTCAGCAATGTCATTCTGTTGAGGTGTCCTCAGTGCAGAGACCTATCTTTTAATACCATGCTCATTACAGAAATTAGTAAATTCATCAAAGATAAATTCACCTCCTCTATCAGATCTTAAGCATTTAAATTCTTTACCAGTCTCTTTTTCTATTTAGCTTTAACCACTTGAACATCTTGAATGCCTCAGATTTTTCTTTCAAGAACATGACAGTCATCAACTTAGTATAATCATCAACAAAAAGAATAAAGTATTTGTCTCCATAATAACTCTAAGTTCTCATAGGACCACATAGGTTGGTATGAACCAACTCAAGTATCTTCTTTGTTGAATAATCTTTTCTTTTGAAACTAGATTTAGTCATTTTACCTTTCTGACATTCATGACACATAACATGATCAGGCTTTGACAAGTTAGGTAGATCTCTAACTCTTTTCTTTTTACTGATCTAATCATGTTATCAAAATTCACATGGCATAACCTCTTATGCCACAACCAAGCATCTTCATTTTTCATCATCAAGAAAGAAGACTCATCATTATCAAGATAAAATAGATTACCTTTCATTTGTGCTCTAGTTCCAACTAGTCTTCCTCCATCATCAAATATTTTCACTTTCTTGCTCTCAAAAGAAACTCGGTGACCTAAATTGTTTAGTTGTGCCACACTTAGCAATTTATAGTTTAGTCCTTATACCCAATAAGCATTTTCACATTTTATTCTATCATTTATCATTAGGGATCCTTTACCTCTTACCATACAGGGTGTGTCATTACCCATCTTAAAAGATCCTCCATTATATTGCTCAAGATGATCAAATTTATCATCATCACCAGTCATGTGATGTGTACAGCCACTATTTATGATCCATGTATTATTTTTATTAAATTTTGTAACCAGTTTTGTTTCTACATGTTTTTCTTCTTCCTCATAATTATCTTTCATAGCAACAAATACTACTTCTACATCATCATTAGAATCAAATTTAGATTCATTTTCTTCTGCTATGTAACATACCTTTTTACCTCTATCATTATTAACTTGGTTGTCTCTGTTGTTGTGTTGGTAGCTCCTATTGTTTCTTCTCCCATACCTTCCTTCAGATCGGTCTTTGGTTCTTTCCTCATCTTTCTTATGTGGACATCTAGTAATAATGTGGCCAACCTCTTTATAGTTAAAGCATGCTAAAGGTAATTTGCCTCTATATCTTCTTTTTCCTTTAGGCAACCTCTTAGCTATAAGAGCTTCAAGTTCATCAAGCTCATCATCAGTATTTCTATCACTATCATCCTTATTATTCTTGCTACTAGACTTACCAATCTTCAGAGAAGCCATGAAAGAGGATTCAACATTCAGTACAACACTTTTATCATAATTGTTTAATTCAAATGTTGTAAGCTTTCCAATCAGATTATCAAGAGTGAGTGTGTTGTTAGGTGCTAACCTATTTTCATGAATTACAGATATTCTAATGGCATAGATAGGCAATAAGGTTCTTAGGATTTTTCTTACCACAGTGTCTTCATTAATAACTCCATCTGATGCTCTAATAGCATGAACTACCTCTTTTATCTTGTTTGTGTATTGCACAATGTTTTCACCTACTTTCATCTTCATGTCATCAAATCTTCCTCTTAAGCTTTCGGCTCTTGCTCTCTTAACATTCACATCTCCACTATATATTTGTGCAAGTTTATCCCACATCTTCTTAGCAGTATCACAGTCCTTGATGTCTTCAAATTCAGCATCTGAATAGGGAGCTGCAATCTCTATCAAGGTAATATTATGTTCATGCTTGTCTCTTATTTTATCAAGGGTTAGGGGACCAGTGGGCAGTGCAAGGTATCCATTCTCCATATGATCTAGTGCAGAATTCCCAATTCTAGATACATGTCGCTTCATTCAACTTTTCCATATTGTGAAGTTCTCCTTGTTAAGCTTTGGCACTTCCCTCTTAAACATTTTTAGACCTTTGTGTTGAAGTCCTTAAAAATATTTTCCAAGAAACCACAACTCTAATACCAATTGTTAAAATGCTATATTGTCTGTGCTTTTACCGATTACCATTCAATAACATATAGTGATTACCGATCAAATCCAACATGCAATATGTAAAGTCTAATAATAAACAATCACCACAATCAACACATAACACAAAAGATTTAACATGGAAACCCTATGAAGGGAAAAACCACCTGGGACCGGCAACCCAAAAATTGTTCACTCTTCTGAAGTGAGGTTGGTGAAGACCCAACCCTGTTAAAGGTTACAAACACACTATTAGGTGTGACCTTGTTAGAGAATTTCAGACCAACAGTTATCATCCAACTAACATTCGCTATGGGGTTGACAGGATAACAAATGTACATTCTATAAATGACATTACAAGACTTTCAAGTCCACTCGGTTAAGAGATCTGTCTGTATATAATGGTTAAACTATAACAGTAGTTTGATCTGAATACAACACAACTTCAATTGCAAAGTATCAGATCCATTCTTAAGCTCATTAAAATTCTCTAATCAATGTATCTATTATGTTTCAATCAATTTCATTGACTTACCATCGCTCAGTTATAGCTTCCTGACACTTGGTAAACTCTGTAGTTCTATTCTCCTTAACTAGTTTGATCAGGCATACATGAAGCTTGTTCATGCGATAGTTCTGCAATCCCTTCTTTTGACATTTTCATTGTGAAACTCTACTCTCTTAAATAGGCAAGTAAACCATTTTCTTTTCCTCCATAAGATTTTGTTGCTTATTCTCCTTCATCCATTTTGCCACTTAAACCTTCCTCAGATGTTGTGTGAGTAACACATTTTAATTTCATCCTTTAGATCTTCCTTAAATTTTGCTAGCTGTCAATCTTGGTAACAAACATTATCCTTTACCTTGAATTCATAACACTTTACAAATCATCAATCCTTATCGGCTAAACTTAATCATTTAGTTCTTTTCTACTTCTTGGTTAACAAAGAAATGTGTCGGTGAATACAAGATCAGTTTATATTATTCTCAATATACACTACACTGCTCTGTGTATACTATGAAGCTTCATCAACTGACCACACTGCCTTGTGTCTTTCAGCTCTTTTCCTCATCATAGATGAATGAAACATAATCAAGTCAATAACATAAGGTCATAGACTCGTCAAAAAGTTACCCAATGTATTCCTTATCCTCATTTTTCATATACATCTTCCTCATGTAGATATTTATGTTCTTCATCTTCTTTTACTCCTTTTCTACAGATGTTTTGGTATAGTAACTTACAAGATAAGTGTTGTCAAACTAGTTGACATCAATGACAACATATTACTGATTTAATCATATTACATATCTAATCAACAACTCGGTGATCTCTAATCATAGATCTTCAATAAGGTTCTAAAATAGTTGTAGTTCATAAGAAACTAGTCTATGAACATAAATACAAATATTCCAACCCTTTCCTACTTGCAAATAATCCTCATGTAAATCAAATGAACATATATCCCACTTTAAGCAATATTTAATCTAACCCTGGATCAAAACTCAAAGCAAAAATACATACACATAAGTCTCTGATCGACTTTAGTAGATTCATAGATTTGATAAGAAGGAGGGGTAAAGATCTAAAATTTGTAATAAGTATAACCTTTGATCGTTTGTATATAATATGTTCTAAATAGCAAGCCTATGAATAATAGTATCAACCTATGCTTCTTCTCTATTACTTGACAAGAAATGATACAAAATAATACAATCCTCGATTGATGGTTAGGATTTAAAAATTTCTATCTTATTAACACCTAAGACACTCAATACCCAATATGATCGTGGAAAATCCCATTATATACAAGGAAATGTAACAAGCTACCAATCATATTAGGGTTCACAAACTTTACTCTAAAACTTTACAACCATCTTGCTAGGTTTACAATAAATGCCTCGATCAGATTTTGACAGATATTTTGCAAGTGGGCCGCTTTACTTGATGTCTTCAATATTTTCCTTGGTCTCTACAAACAAATCTAATCACCATTCCTTCGTAGTTTCCCCTTTAATAAATACATCTTACATCTCAACCACTTTCAAGACCCAAAAGTTCATAATCTTTGTTTGGTTCAAGAAGTAGATGGAGTATCTGCCTTTTCTACATGAGGAATGTATTGGTACCTCCACTTGTTGAACAAATATTCACTTGGGAACACAAAATTGGCAAATTCAGCCCTCCTATTGGACAACTGTTCCCATTTGCCTTCAATTTTCTTGACCTCTTGCTGAATAAAATCAAACTTTGATTTGGTAGTCATTAATAACTTGATGGTGTCAATAAAAGAACATGTGTTGCTCAAAACACCTGTCATTCTTTCTAATAAAAGTGCATCCATCTCCTCTCTCCATTCAAATAACTCCTTCAATTTACCATACCTTATGAGAACACTTGGTATCAACTCACAACTTGAATACATTAACTCCTTCAACATATTAGACTTCCTTTTGAAATCATCCAAAATTATACTATATTCCACAAGTTTTTTAACATTCTAATGCACTGGTTTAATCAATGGATCAGGATCAACTTGCCCTTTAGATAACCAATGAAATAATCTGACATTTGGGGATCTCTCAATCCACTTATTCAAAACTGGTCCAAACTCATCCCTATCTTTACTTAAAGCTGTAAACAAAACTTGTAATCTTTTAGCATAATCAAACAAAATTGATGGCTTCAAACCAAGAGCAAAATGCATTATTGCCTTTGTGAGTTTCTCTTCATATTTTTTATTTGTAAGGGCCTTAGCTTTTAAATTCTCATCATTTTCCTTTTCTAGCCCTATCTTGATCTCTCTTAGTTTGTTTGTTTCTTCAAGCAATTGTTGCTTCTCCCAAATGATTCTTGCATCTATATGTGTCTCTAGGAGTGGTGATGGAGGAAACTCAACAATTGGGCTAGAAGAAGAGGCCACTGCAGGCTTGTTAGCAATCATCAATTTAGGTGACATGTGATCCTATGGTCCAGAAAATTGTGCAATTAATTTGTCCTTCTAGATCAAGTCTATTTTCAACTCATTATAAGACTTAAGGATAGTTTCAAACTTAATTTGTAATTCCTCCTTTTTCTATGCATCTTTTTCTGCTACCTTCAAATTGAAATTAGCTATTTCCAAAATGATGTTTGAGGCCTCCACACCTTAAGTCTCACTGACTCTCTGTACTAACAAGTTTCCTGCATAATCTGAAGAGAGAAACTCTCTTTCTCCTCTATTCTCCTCCCTCTTTAGGGAACACATTGTATGCACCTAAAAATGGTCACCTAGACTTTGGGCCCCATTTATTTGATTTATCAACCCTGAATCATTTTTATCAATAATCAATATTTTCAACATTATCAATTTCTTGATCAAGTCTTAATTTTGATCATATATTGGATTTTTATCCTATGGGCTAACCATTTATCCTAAGTTTTTATTTAATTAAAAGGAATATTTCCTCCCCTTTTAATTAAATAAAAAAGCCTCCACTTTTCTTCTTATCCTAAGTTGCACAAATAAAGTATTATTCTTATTTTATAAAAAGTGAAAAAGTACTTTTTGTCTCATATGGACATAAAGTCAACTTCTATTTTCTCATTGGAGGATATTTGTGCACAAGGATCAAGCTTCCATTTTTCTCCACCGTTGATTAAGACTTTTGCCTCTTAATCTCAATGGTCCATTTCTTCTCACTTTCTATAAAAGGAGAGCTCTCTCCTTCATTTGGATATCTTGGAATTTTATGATATTGTTATGCTGCAGGTTTTCTAGCTCACTTTGAAGACTCCTTTGAAGACATTGAAGACTTGATTTCTTTCATTTGCTTTCATCATTTAGTTGCACCTTTCATTTGATTAGTTTGCATAATCATGGCATTTTAGAGTAATTTTCCTTTTATGCAATAGATTTAGCTCACATAGTCTAATTAGGGGCTTGTAATTTATTGCAATTTCCTTTCATAGTTGCATTGTACTTTCATTTTCATAGATTAATTTGCATTCTCATATAGTTTTCATTTCATTTTCATACTTTGATTCAATTTGGAGATATTGGCATTCTTGCCCTTGTCTTTGGATTTGAATCTCTCATTGTATGGTTGACTAGCAAGGTCACTAGTTTGTAGCTCTAGCTAAGAGCAATTTTATCATAGTCCCTTGCAACTCCATGCATAGAGAGCTATGAGACACTTTGTGAGGCCTTATTTTTGAGCAACCTTACATGTAATGGTTCATAGAAGTGTGGTCACTTTTACACCATACATTTTTGGCACCCACTGTGGGGCAGAGTAGATAGACTTTGTCCTTTAGATTTGTTGCATTTTTGTGATTTTTTGGATTAATTTGCGGATATTTTGCATTCTCTATTTTTCTATCTCAGAGTATCATGTGACACTTCTTAGGTATATTGCGCGATAGACCTTATAATATGAGTGTGACACTTCACACAAAGGAAGAATCGCCTACCAGTATTAAGGTCTGTCACCAGGCATCATGCGAAGTATCACCCACATGTCCTATAGTATATCGCCCACATGTCCTATAGTATATCGCCCACATGTCCTATAGTATATCACCCAGACTGAGGTATATCACCTGGGTACAGGAAACTGTGTCGCGTGATTTTGGTGAAGTCTAAGGTATATCACCTGATCTGACAGAGACCTATATTTTAAGTTTTATCATCCGAATCTGATCATATTTAGTTTGTTGGTTTACTTTATTGCATTTAGATAAATCTAACTTGTATTTCTTAGCCTAGATTAGTTAGTTTTTTGCATCATTTCCATTTAGATTTTGGATTTCCCTAACCATAATTGTCTAACAAGTTGTGGTTGTAGGGGCTTTGCTTGAAGGAGATTGCCATAAATTGCATACTAAAGGGCTACTAATGGTTTTTGCAGGGCTGCCCAAAGCATAATCAAAAGCAAAAAGAAAACATTTTCAAGTGTTTGTGACTTATTTCCTTTCAAGTGTGGCATCTACTAATTGTTTTAGGAATCTTAATACCTTATGGAAGAGATTTTGAGGTGGTAGGAGAAGTATGCTCTTCACCTTTAGGTGAACCAGAAAATCTTGACCCATCTTAAGGTTTTAGAAGCAAGGGGGTAATTGAATTTTCTTGGTGTTTTTGGGAGAAGTTTTTGAGATAGGGGAGTATGCTCTTCACCCTTGAGGTGAACCAAAAACCTTGAACCTCAAAAATCATCCACTTTTTGTTTAAATTTAGAATCCTTTAGCGGGCCTGCTCTTGAGCAATCAAGAGGAATGACCCAAGTGGGGACAAGCCTTTTGTCGGCTATTCCAACTCACTATAATCTCAAGGCTACCTTGGACACTAAAAACCTTGGTAGACATAACACTTTTCTTCGCTTGATGTGAGTAGCTCATGGGATTGCAACTATGGGGAAAGCATTGAGCAAGAATGCTTAAGGTACTCTTGAGGCTGTGAGGTCTGAGTCCTCTACGAGGAGCAAGAGGGGTGTTATGAATGGAAGCCCTTACTAAGAACCATAGGTTAGAATCCACCTTTATTTAGCCACTTATCTTCTTAGTCCAAGGATTGATCCAAGTGGACTAACCCGGATCACCCCAAGATATTCACCATATGTGTCCCTTTGGTTGTGTTGTTTGACACTTCCATGACAAAGCCAATATCTCTTGTAGGCAACCACTTGGTGTGAGGCAAGGGGGCATCAAGTTGTGGGCTAAGTTGGTAAGTATTGAGCCTTGTCTTGTAGGTAGATATTGCTTGAAGTGTCTTCAATTGTGTGATACCAGTGTAAATGTTCTCAACATGTAAACAATCAGTAGCTTCCATAGGGTGCAATTTTATTTTTGATATCACAAGTGTTTGTCTTGACAAGGTTGCTTTTGCCCTTGTTTCAAGTGTTTGGAGACATGTTTGATCCCCTACTATTTGCAAACCTATCCAAATGTTGTTAAATTTGTGATTGAAATCAGACATTTTCACCCTCAGATTTAGAAACTTGAGATCAGACCTTAAATACTTGAAATTTTGCACAAATTGGTCAAAAACTGCATCAGTGTCACCTATACTTAAGAGAAATATCACGTGATAGTTCACCCGGAACTGTATCACCTAATAGTTGTTAAGTCTATCACCTAGTAATATCAAGGTATATCGCCTGGTATTGTGCAAAGTATCGCCCGGTCCTAGGTTTATCACCCAACCTGCCTGGAGTCTATCGCCTGGAAGTTTTCAGCAGTATTCTTAGTTTCAGTCATTTAAGTTGCTTAGTACAACTTGACTTTTGAGTAGGTTATCTGACCTTGCTATTAGAAACCTATTTTGGCTGCAAATTTCTGATTTTAACCTTCTAAGAATCATTTCAATTGATTTATAAGGTTACCTTGAAAATAATTTGTCAAGTTAGAAAATTATTTCTAGTGAAAAGTTTGTCTTTAGAATTGTTGATTACATTCTTGGAAAATTCTGATCCTACTATTGTCCAAACCATCTTTTATATATCTCAATTTCAATTTGAATTCTAGCTAAGTCCAACCTCCTCATTCAAAAGTGCAAGGGTATTCACCCTTTGATTTGAAGCACCTGTTTGACAGTGTTGGTGACACCTTTTATTTTCTATCTTTTTATTTTCTCTTTGGACAATAGAGAATCTCAATTATCCTAGGTTGGAATTGACACTTTGAGAGATCGACCTATCACTTAGAGTCTCTTTCTTTCATGTCATTTATAACAAGATACCAAGTTAGTCAAGGGAAATGATCTCCAGTTGTCAGATCCTAGGTGTTGTCATGTTGCTCAACATCTCAATGAACATTATGATATCAATTGCACAAGATGACTCTTAGTCTTCTTCTTTCCTCTCTATTTCCCATGTTCTTCTGAAGTCTTCTATTCCCATGGGAAATTCTTCTTCTTCTTTTTTATTCTTTTCCTCTTATTATCTAGTCTACATTCTTCTATTCATCTCTTCTATTCATTTCTTCCATGATTGATTCCTCCTCTTCTAAAACCATGAATTTCAACTATCTTGTTAAGGAACCTCTCTTGAGAATAGATGATCTTGAACTCATTGCTCAATTTGAAGAGTATCTTTATTCATCCAATAATCCTTCCAAATATCTCATGGGTGATAAACTTATGGCAAAAATAAAGGAAAAGATGATTAAATCAGATGCCTTTGCTAGGATCATAGACATGATTATATCACAACCTCCTTCTTCTTAACGTTCTTCATCATCTAAGTTTTCTCATTCTTCCTCATCTTCCAAATCTTACCATGACTCTTCTAAACATTAGTCACATTCTTCATTATCCAAGTCTTCTTCTTCCACTAAGTCTTCAATTTTCTCTTCTTCACGATCTCATTCTTCTTCTACTTCTCCCAAGAATCTTCCTTCTCTGCAAAAGACATACCATAAAGAGCAATGTGATAGTCCTTATGATGCCTCTTCCACAAAGAGTGACACACCCACCTATGATGACTATGATGATGGACAGTTTAGCCATACCTATGATGCTTCTATTCCTAAGGGTCCTCCTCGTCGTGTGCTTAGGCTTACTAAAGGGTCATCTTATTGGGTAGATTGTGATGGGGATCCATATGATTCTGATTTTGAAAGAGAATATGATATTTTTTGTGAACAATATGATACATCTACTTCTATTGAGGAAGAGAAAGCTTTTTGTGCTGATTATAAACGTAGATACTATGAGCATTTCTCCTCTAAGAACTCTCGTGCTAAAAATAAAGATTTCACTCTCAAGCAAGATCATGTTAATGTTGTACCTTTGTCTTGTGATGGTTCCCTTCCATCCCCTACTTCCTCCAATACCCATACATTTCCTAAAGCTTCCGAGTCTTCCAAATCTTTCACAAATACTTCATCTAATTCAAATCTTGATGCTTTTTATGTGGCTCCTTATAGTTATTCTCAAGGGCCACCTCTTAAAGATACTCAAGATAACCTTCACTTGGCTGCAAATACTTTCAATAATGCTAAACCTAAAGAGCCTAAGCCTTCATGCGCTACAATGCCTATTTCAGCTAGTCTTTCAGCATCTCCTCCAAACTCTTCCATAGAATTCCAACATGCTTCCTTGTCCTTAGAAGTGGCTCCATGTCAAGAGGACCCTAAAAATGATAAACAAAAAAATATAAATAAAGATCAAGATCAGGAACCCTCCATATCATCCAATTCTCTTCATGATGTATCTCCTCCATTTCATGGTTCTTTTGATCCTCTACACTCTTCCGCATTTATTCCATCATCTCCTAAGCAAGATCAAGCTACTACTTACACCATTGAGCTTATTGATAATCAAAATAACCTTACCACACTTGCGCTTTCCAAAGATGATACTTCCATTAAGGTTATTAAAAATGGTGTTGTTACTTCTGATGTAAAGCCTATTGAAAATTGAAAGAAAGTTGATATGCTTATGCTACCCAACGATCCTTCTCAAGATCAAAGCCTTCCATCTTCTTGTTCTACCACTCCATGTTCACTTCCGCTTTCTACTCTTCCTAAGTCTTCACAAGCTTTGAATGATCCTATCAAAGAAATTGCTCCTATTCAAGATGTCCAGGATCCTGTTGAAAATTCTAATGCTCACTCTAAAGATGCTGATATCCTTGGTTGTGATATAGATGCTGATGAACTTATTGATTATCCTTTTGCATCTTCCACTTCCATCCTTGGACCTCCTCCACCAATACTAAGGGCTTCACGTCTTCCTTCCATCTTGGGCCCTTATGTCCCTTCACTTTCCCCTCCTAATTCTCCTAATTCATCATCTATTTTGGTCCTTACATCCCTCCATCTCCTATCTTCCCTCAAGATCAACATAGATGCATACCCTTGAATCATTTTCATCCATCCACCCATCTAAACCAGTCGTATTTTCCTTCTTCTTCCACAAGTCCCAAGTCTTTTGAAAGTAACTTGAATGTTCAATGCAAGAAAAATAAGCAATACAAGAATCCATAAAAAAAACAAGATCACCATGTCTCCTCTAATCGACACGGAGGCATCAAGCCAAAAGAGATATCTAAGAAAAAAAACTACAAGACAAGTATGGGTTCCAAAATTTATTATTGAAGCTATTCTCTCTAAATCATCAAAAGGAAATAAAAAGCCTAAGGCTATATGGATTCCAAAGTCTCTCTTGAAAGAGTCTTATATTGAACAAAAAGTGAAGTTGACATTCAAGCTTCCAAAGGCTTCCACTTCATCGTCATTCAAAAACATTCTTCCATTCCATGTGCCTAAACTGCAACCTCTACTAAACATTCACCATATTCCTTCTCGTATTCCTTCATTCACATTTCCTCCATCCTCTCGCCACCTTTCAAGGTGTGTGTTGATGTTGATCTTGCCTTCCTTTCCATCTATCCTTTCACAATCCTTCCATTCATTATCCTTCTACCTTCTATCCTTTTTCCTCATTTTCCTATTCCTCCTATCTTCCAACCTCACTCGCTTTACATAAAAGCTTATCTTCCATTTTTCTCTTCCATCTTTCTTTCCCTATCAGCATCTTTGAGCATATCATTTTGAATCATTGGCATATCATGGTTTATCCTTTGATGGAGCATTACCTAAAAGCTTGCCTTCTTCCAAATAAAAATTATAAAATTCAAAAAAATAGAAAAAATTCAAAAAGAAAAGAAAAAAAATAAAAAAATTGAAAATGTGCCATGATGGAAACCTGGAAACAGGTGCCTTGGTAGAAAAAGTAAAGAAAAATAAATTCATTCTATGGTGAAAACCACTCCCTTGTGGTGCCTTGGATAAGTACCATGATGAAAACCTGGCAATCAGGCATCATGTGTAGTTCTTCTACATTTTTCATCCATTCTATCTTCTCTCTTTGATCTTGACAATGTTGACCTATACTTGAATATTTGGCTATCTTGTGAGCTATCTTACAATGATCTTGCTTCCATTCCATTCATGTCTAGCCTTCATATTCATTTTCCTCCATTCATTCTACCCTTTCGCTATCCTTTTCCCCTTTGGTCTTGATCTAATAAAAAAAAGAATAAAATATGATGCTATGAAGTCTCTTGACATGTCTACCCTCTTTGGACTGCATCCTTTCCTTCTTTTGCATTATGTTTTTGTGACTTATCCTATGCTAACCTTTCATTACTTATCCAAATGTTCTTTTCATGATAATTTTTCCCTAGCGTGGGTACTCTTGAGGAGTTTTCCTTTGAAGATTTCTTCCCTTCATTCTCCTTCATTCCCTAGTCTTTCATCTCTTCCACCAGCTTGATACTCCCTCTCATTCCCCACCTTGCTAGACATTGGGACTACTCGATGTGATCTTGCTTAAAGAGTTTGATGCCCATTCTATTTGGGGGCATCCTTTGTACATATTTTATGATCCTAAAAAAAATACCAAAAAAATTGATAGATGATGCTGAAAAAATCCTAAAAAATATAAAAAGTCTTGAAAAAATATAAAAAAATAGCAAAAAAATTTAAAAAAATAGAAAAAGTGCCTTGGTGAAAACCTTGAAACAGACACTTTGGTAGAAAAAAATCAAAAAAATGAAAAAAAGAAAAAGAAAATTGCAATAAAAATCCAAGTGGTGAAAACTTGGAAATAGGCACTACTTGAGGCCTTTGCACCCTTGTCTCTTAGCATGCGTCCTCAACATTGAACCTTTCTCCATCATGTCTTGACCTTATTTGACTTGTTCTAGAATTGGTCTTTGTTTTTGTCTATGGGCATAACTATTCGCATAGGTCCTTTAGGTGTGTTCGTCTCTTGGGGCATTTCCCAACATGTGTTTTTCAACACCACCCCAAACAGTGTTTTTCAACACTACCCTTGCGTCAAGTGTTTCTTAACACTTATCAGATGTCTTACCCAATAGTCTAAGTTTGATGCGATATTTCTCATTTGCAGATGTGATGATCAGAGTCTGACTCTATGACCAACACACACACACTTAAACAATCAACTTGTTGAGATATGTTGACTTTATTTTTCATTGTGTGCTATCTATGAGGATTTCTTTGATGAGTGGTCTCTCCCTAAGAAGTTTTCGATGATGCACAGCTAGAAGACTGAGTGTATGAGAACATGTTTTATTTCTTTATCTACTTGTGGGTATATTTTGTTGATCCTAACCATCATGAGCATTTATGCTGGTCTTACTTGACACTTGGGGTTGACAAGGTATTATCCTTGACTATTTTGTGAGTGCATGCTTCTAGTTATCCTAACTTTCATGTGTCTTGATACAAGCATAATCTCGCCATATCAAACTTAGGTGATCTCACTACACTAGTCATCTTGACCTACATGTCTTTGATGCCTAGGTGAGATTTCCACATTTCTATCTGATACAGATCATATTCATATTCACATAGTCATACTAGTGTGCATTGTATGATCTTATGACACTACCAATAAAGCTCGATGATGATAATTAGATATCTATAAGTGTTGTGACCTTGCAAGTCAACCACTTTTCATAGTAGCTTACATTTCTAGGTTTATGATTAGTCTAGTTTTGCACTTTGCATATGGAGAGAGCTCTCCTTTTCATCTCACATGGACCTGTCAATCGACTATGCTCATCTTTCCTTCTTCTTAATCACATCTTCCACTCCTTGTCTTTTTCATCTTGAACCTACCCCTTTTATAGCATTTTGACTTTTTGACCAATTTTCAAAACACCTCAGAATTGCGTGAAAATTGCACCCTTAGCTAATTTTGACATCCTGGATCTATTTTCAGACTCAAAATCAAAATTCAAGATTATCTTGATTGTCAAAATCATGTTTCAAAATTTTCCCCTTCTTCTAAGTAGTTGACTGACTTTTTGAGGCATAATCCAATTTTCGATGGACTTTCTTCCTTCCATGTCTTTCAATTTTCTAGTCTTTCATTCGCTCTATTTCTAGGCTTCTATTTCTATTCTTCTACTTCATCACTGGGGCATGTTTCATTGCCTATTGGTTACCTTATTGACCTTTACATTCGATTATGATTTCATTATGATTTGATCAAATCTTTTATCAGTTGCTATCTCTCCTCTACCTGATTTCGATTTCGATTATGAGGGGGCAGTATCTACTGGATTTTTATTCTTGATTTCCTAATTTTCTTGATTCAAACATCTTTTCTGTAGCTTTTGCTCAAATTTGAGATTCTTATCTCTTACTTTGAATATGATTCCGAATAAACCTCATTTTCAAAGGCCTTTGTTTATGTTTTGTCCAGATATGATCTCGAATCGACCTCATATCTGAGTTGTTTTCTGATCCCAGATCGATCTCACATTTTAACTTCATTCTTTGACTACATGTGTTCCCAAATCAATCACACATTAGTCAAAGAGGGGCAAAATGTATGCACCTAAAAATGGTCACCTAGACTTTGGGCCCCATTTATTTGATTTATCAACCCTGAATCATTTTTATCAATAATCAATATTTTCAACATTATCAATTTCTTGATCAAGTCTTAATTTCGTTCATATATTGGATTTTTATCCTATGGGCTAACCATTTATCCTAAGTTTTTATTTAATTAAAAGGAATATTTCCTCCCCTTTTAATTAAATAAAAAAGCCCCCACTTTTCTTCTTATCCTAAGTTGCACAAATAAAGTATTATTCTTATTTTATAAAAAGTGAAAAAGTACTTTTTGTCTCATATGGACATAAAGTCAACTTCTATTTTCTCATTGGAGGATATTTGTGCACAAGGATCAAGCTTCCATTTTTCTCCACCGTTGATTAATACTTTTGCCTCTTAATCTCAATGGTCCATTTCTTCTCACTTTCTATAAAAGGAGAGCTCTCTCCTTCATTTGGATATCTTAGAATTTTATGACATTATTATGCTGCAGGTTTTCTAGCTCACTTTGAAGACTCCTTTGAAGACATTGAAGACTTGATTTCTTTCATTTGCTTTCATCATTTAGTTACACCTTTCATTTGATTAGTTTTCATAGTCATGGTATTTTAGAGTAATTTTCCTTTTATGCAATAGATTTAGCTCACATAGTCTAATTAGGGGCTTGTAATTCATTGCAATTTTCTTTCATAGTTGCATTGTACTTTCATTTTCATAGAGTAATTTTCATTCTCATATAGTTTTCATTACATTTTCATACTTTGATTCAATTTGGGGATATTGGCATTCTTGCCCTTGTCTTTGGATTTGAATCTCTCATTGTATGGTTGACTAGAAAGGTCACTAGTTTGTAGCTCTAGCTGAGAGCAATTTTATCATAGTCCCTTGCAACTCCATGCATAGAGAGCTATGAGTCACTTTGTGAAGCGATAATTTTATGCATGGTCATCAGAGAAAGTAATACCCCTAGCAGCTTGTTGTGCTTGTTCTACAGTAATGAGGGTCTTCACTTTACTCCTTCTGACTAAATCAAAGACAATTTCATCTGCAATATCCCACTCAGGAAGAATCAATACTCCTGCGGTATGGATCATGCCTCTTCCTTCCTCCAAGGTGATCTTCTCAAATTTCTTCATCATTTCCCCCTTTGTCTCATTCTCAATCCCAGCCATATCCCTATTAGGGAATTCCTCTTTCTTTTCTCACAAATTTCTTTGAATTGATTTCTTTTCATTCTCCACAAAAATTTAAAAAATGCCCTAGTCTTGACAAAATTATCATCTGAGATAAAAGAATCACTAGCCTATTTCAAATTTGGGTCTATTTGCTTACCCTCAAACTCTGCCATAGTGAGATCCATCTCTATCCCTTTGGGTGCCTCTGGCATTCCCTCCTGTATCTCATCATTCAAGACAAGAATAGTTCCTTTAGTACTCAATTGTACCAGTTTCTCAGCAACTCCATGCTCATCTAATTATAAGGGGGATTGTGAAGGAGAGTATACATCCTACTTTGGTGTAGACTCCTACTTCTGCCTCTTTCAAGAGGGCTCTTGTATCATTCAATCACTCATAGGTCTTTTCCCTTTTGAGGTAGATGGGAGATTCTCATCTTTCTGTTGAACTAGGAAAAGAACACTATAGCCCTTCCTCTGCTGAACAATATAAGTTCCCCTTGGGGTCAACTTTATGTACCCTGGCTAGCTCAAAATTATCCTGGCTCTCTCAAGATCTTCCTTTCTTTCCAAATCCCTCTTCTCATTAGCTGCTTGCATGATTCCCTCAAAATGCTCCATAAGGGCATTAACCTTCTTTGCCCATGGCTAAAAAGACTTCAGTGGGTCATACTCCTTATCATAGTTTCTTATAAAATCTACAGTCTTCTTGTAGATTACCCACTTTTCTTTCTTAATTTCTTGAGTTTGAAGATCAAACTCATTTCTTATTACATCCTCAGGGAAATTAAACTAGTGCTTAATAAGAGCACACCTGATCTTCTCTCTAAACATCCCAAATAAGAATCCCTCATTATCTGCACATCTAGTCATAGTTGTAGCCATTCTGTAGGGCTGCAAAACTTGATTTAGATGCACCCAACCCTTCTTGACAATAATATACTAGTGGGCTATTGTAATGTCTGGGAACAAGATTCCCTTTCCTTTACCAGTGAGAATTGTTTCTTGCAGATCACCAATCTGCATTAGAATCTCTACATACACTATCTTCAATGGAACTTGGTAAGGCAATACATAAGGTGCCTTCTTGCAACCATACACCCTAAAAACTCTAGAAACTAAATATAAAATTATTTCACCAAAATTATGCACTATGGTGATGTCTTTGCAATACTCTTTGGGTCTAATCAATCTCAACAACTCCCTTGGGATTCTAGGATTCTCAAAAAATAACAATGTCCTAATCCTTGAAGCAAAATTTCTATGAAAAATATGAAAGCTAGCCTCAGTCCATTTCCATGACAAATCTGTAGTCCACAACTAGACTAGCAATGTTTCTCCATTCTTCTCTTTGACAATATCAATTGTCTTGAAAAAAAACTATTCACCCTTATACACAAACATATGCATCAGCATAGAATACCATCCAAAGGGCCTACTTATCTTCATGTTTTTCATTCACATTAATCCCTCATGGATAAGATCTGCAAGGTAAGGGACAAAATCAAAAATTAATGCTAGTTGTGGGTCGAAAGATTGTACTATCATGAACATGTAGGGAATAGGCATATGAGTAGCCTCATCCTACCCAAAAACTACAGTCAAAGATTTGTACATAGCCTGTGCCCACAAACTGAAAAGGTCCAACCTGAAAGGTTCAGGTGTGCTTTTACTAACCATACAAATGGCACCAACTTGGTCAAAGAAATCCCTTAAAGGCCCTGATCTCAGATAGTCTCTTTGTGCCTCATAAATCTCATTCAACTCCCCAAAATCAATCTTTTCTAATCCAACAGAAGGGTCATTTAATGAGAAATATTCTCTAATTTCATCTTCTATAATACATATAAGATCATTTCCATTTACATTCTTGACACATTTGGTAACGGGGTCATAACATTTGGCAATTTGTATCAGAAGGCCTACATCCATGAATACACCAGGCACAATTAGCTTTCCTATGTCAAACTGCCAGATATTACTAAGAGGAGAACATGAATTCCTCTGAGAGTATGCTACCCTAAATAAAACAAGCCCATTGTACTCTTTTCCCACATTGGCATCTCTCATCCATAACCCTCTGTCATAAAGTCCCTCATTGACAAAGTTTCTAGGGTTTTTCAGGACCAACTCTTTAATCTTGAATGCTCCATTCTCAGAGTGTGGGAGTAATTGCATTAGATCTTCAAATACCCCCTTATCCTTATATTCTATCTTTCCTAAGAATTCCCTTTTTGGTGGCATTTTCAACTAGGATTTTTTGAGAAAACGTATGAATACCAAAACTAGAACTACCCAAGTATCACAAGATAGTAATGATAGAGAAAAATAAATAACTACAACCCTTCTCCGAATAAAAAAATGCATTTTCAAGGTTAAATTGGCCTACTAGATGCTTTATAAAATTTCCTTGATGATTCTCATAGAGAAAATGAAATTGCCTGCAGAGAAACTTGAAAGAGAAGTTTTTTTTCCAATGATCAAATTAGGATATGTAATCATTGCCAACCTATTGTAGCTCATGCACATGAAACTCATTAAATCTAACATTACTAAAAATTGGTGGCTTCAACATTCATAGTACATGAAACAACCATCATTAAACAAAATTTGAACTTGAACCGTTGATCCTACATCTTTTCAGTGCATCAGACAGCTGGCAAAATTAACATCATAATCATTTAATACTTTTCCCCAAACTAGTTCTCGACCAATGATAACATTTCAAAATTAAGCATGTGCAGAAATGTGCAACTTATTTTAAATTTAGTCAGCTTGGATAGGTGTCAACCTGTCACTATTTCACAAGCCTAAAACTGTCAGGAATGTTAGGTAAAGATAAAGTGACAACCACAGATGCTGCTTCAATCGGACGATCATTGTTCATCCATGAAAATTGGTCCCACTCTAAACCTTCGCTAGCTCTTTACCAATCAAAAATGGCCAACTCATAAAATCCAATAGGTAGATATACCACTTTTCTTTCCCAATATCAGCTATACTGACAACTGCCACATCATACCCCAGCCTCACCAATAAAAAATAAACATGCCATCATGACTTGGCAATTGATGACCCACTTTGCAGCCTGAATCTTAGATGGAAAATCAAATGGTTGTCACTAAAGCACAAGCTTAAAATAATGGGCATCTTCTTTCAACAATATAATGAGAGTAATAAGATCTATCAAGTCTTTAACCTCTAGAAAGTCACGACCCCATCGCATTACATCACCCCAGACATATGTCAACATAAAAAAGTTGCCACAAAAACTATAATGTCATAGCTCTATCTTTGTCAACATGGAATTTAATCAGATGCTTTTTGCTAAAGTGCATAGATTAAAAAGTGATCAACTAGGCTCAATAGTATTACGATAGCCATTGATTGAACCCACAAGTTAATGACAACTCAACTTTGAAAATGGGCCCGCCCGAATCGGTGTCACACTATCGCTAAAGCGCATATTAGAAAATCTGACAACCAAGGGTCTTGAGATAATGTGACAACCACTAGATCAAATTGAATTGAACGGTTAGGGAAATAAATAGGAAAGACCAAGGTTATGAAGGAAATTTATTAAAAGTTAACCCGCTTTTAAAAAAAAACCCTAACCATATAACACATGAAGGAGACAACTTATAAAGGTTTATAATGACACATGCATTATTGGAAGTCTTAGTGCATGAAAAGTAACATCCAAACATAACAAGAAACATAACAGGCTAGGGTTTGCAACATCTTTCTCCTTGCTAGGTTAAAAACAAGAGTTAATCAAAATTTTGAAATATGAGGATCAAAATTTTTAAATAGTACTAACAGTGGCTCATACTCGGGGATGTGTATCTTGTTAGAAAGTAAAGTCCACCAAGATAACTGAGAGGGGGGGGGGGTGAATCAGTTATTAGATAATTATAACTTTTATCAACTTCAACAATATTTAACCATGTAAGCAATATAATTACCAACCATAGAAAGATATTCATACACAATAACACAACGACACAAGATATGTTGAATAGGGAACCTCTTGATCAAAGAGTAAACCCCGGTGGGAATGATGCCCACAAAAGATGCACTAATATGAATATTCCTTATGAAAGGATGGACTCTATTAGGAGTCTTATGAATTACATTCAGTACATATAAATCCCTGTTAGGAGATTTTGAATCCCTATTAAAAGTTTCTAACCCTGTTAAGAGTTATAGAAGATAGAAGGACCCACTGCCCAAAAACCTTCAAGGTAAGATCACTGAACACACTGTCCAACTGATCCTTGTATTACTCAATAGAATAATACCAAAATATTACTAATCAAAAATATGTTACCTCTTCTCTGACTATGCCAAACCGCACTCACTACTACACTAGATCTCAATTTCAAATCTCTGTACCTCGCATGTCTTCTTTCACAATTTCACTTTCACAATTCACTAGCACTTTTCTTCACTTCATGCATATATCAATATTCAACCATATTAAAACCATATTACAACAAGGAAAAACATTCCTTCCTTTATACCACACTCAAGTAATTACAAATGAGTTGGCACACAATTACAAAATAATAGTTTCCACATGCTACATAAAATTACACAAAATTGTCGGCTTCCAAATACAATAATTCTCCATCCATGTGACCTTGAAGTTTTCACTATCATCCATGTCACTATCAATGTGTCTTCATCTTCCCTTTAACTACACAAAACTAGATTCCATCCCGATTAGGAGATATCATCCGATTTCCACAAACTGCTACTCAAGAACACTGCTTGAATACTGCTTCCACCAAAACACTCATAACTTCCATGAATAAATGAATTACTATCTATGCTCTTAACCATAAACATATAACATATCAAAGAGTAAATCCTCAACATTGCATATCTCTATCCATAATATCCCATGTGCGCTAATCCAAACACTGTCTGCTCCTCTACAAATCTCCAAAAGATCACCGTGTTGACATCAATGACAATCATAGTCATGAATGCAATAACAACTGCTATAGAATGGCTGCCAAATATTCAACATTCATTCCTAACAATCTCCCCCATTGGCATTGATGACAACATAGATGAAAAACATCCAATGTTCCAAAAATCTAATACTGCAACACTGCTGCTCTGAAAATTCTTCAAGTTCTCTTCATCAATCAAATCTTTCTTTGATTTCCTATTCAGTTCTCTCCAAAAGATAGTACAAATGGTTTTTCATGTACACTTCTCCCCCATTGACATCAATGATAGAAAATTTCATCATTATGCCAACAACTCCAATGTCGAAAGACACTATTCAGAAAATACATTCACTAGAGTCCTCATAGCTCAGCTCAGATACACATACTCCCCCATAGAGGAAGTACCAACATCCAGTCTAGAAGAAAGATAAATCTCATATACCACTAGATGGATGCAACCAATTGCATCACTTCTCAAAAGTAGGCTGGGGCATAACCCCAAGCATACCTCTCAGATACTCAAATGTATCCTTAGACAAAGGCTTTGTAAAAATGTCTGCTATATGCTCCTTTGTGCTTATGTACTCTAGTTTGACTTCTTTCTCAGCAACTTTTTTTCTTACTACATGATACTTAATCTCTATATGCTTTGTCTTAGAATGTAATACAGGATTTTTAGACATACTAACTGAGCTGGTGTTGTCACAATGTATAACAACAGGTTCACCAAACTTTATTACAATATCCTTCAGCATTTGCTTCATCCAAATTATCTGGTTACAATTTTTTGCTGCTGCTACATATTCTACTTCTGTTGTGCTCCGTGAAATACAATTTTGCTTCTTGCGTAGCCAAGAAACCAATCTTCCTCCAAGAAAAAAGGCTCCACCACTAGTGCTCTTTTTATCATCAACACTACCTCCCCAATCAGCATCTATATATGCACATAGGGTAAAATCATCAAATTTTTCATACCACAATCCATAGTCCATTGTGCCTCTTAAATATCGCAGTATCCTCTTTACTACTGCATAATCTGATTCTCTAGGTTCAACTTGAAATCTTGCTACAATTCCAACTGAATGTGCTATATCAGGTCTTGTATGTGTCAAGTACTATAATCCTCCAATCATGGATCTGTACTTCTTCTATTCAACTGTTGGTGTTTCATCTATGCTAGATAATTTATGTCTAGTCACCATAGGTATTCCAACTAGTTTACAGTTCTCCATTCCAAATCTTTTCAACAAGTCATTCAAGTACTTTGTCTGACTTACAAAAATACCATCACTGTTCTATGATATCTGTAATCCCAAAAAGTATTTAATTTCACCAATCATACTCATTTCAAATTCAATCTTCATTTCATTAGCAAATTTGTCACTAGCTTCATCTTCTCCTCCAAAAATAATGTCATCAACAAAAATAACTACAATCAACAAACCATTTTCAATTTCTCTAGTGTACATATTGCTATCAGCTATTCCTTTTGTAAATCCCAATTTTAACAAATACTTGTCCAATCTTGCATACCAAGTTCTAGGTGCTTTCTTTAGTCCATATAATGCTTTCTTCAGTTTACATACCATGTCTCCTTCTTGAGTCAAAGGAAAACCTTCAAGCTGCTCAATGTAGACTTATTCTTCCAATTCACCATTCAGAATTGTTGACTTCACATCCATCTGATATACTTTGAATTTCTTAAAAGCTGCATAGGCCAAAAATATTCTTACTACTTCAATTCTTGCTACTAGTACAAAAGTTTCTTCATAGTCAATTCCTTCTTGCTGTGAGTATCCCTTACATACCAATCTTGCTTTGTTTCTTACTACTCTTTGTTCATTCATCTTGTTTCTAAATACCCATTTAGTTCCAATAACATTCTTATCTTTAGGTCTAGGGACCAATTCCCATGTTTTGTTCTTTTCAATCTGATCTAGTTCTTCTTTCATAGCCTTATTCCAATGTTCATCTTCACAAGCTTCACTAGTAGATTTAGGTTCAATTTGAGAAATCAAACATAACTATTCTTGTACCTTATTTTGAGTAAGAACTCCTCTGTCAATGCTTCCAATAATCTTCTCAACAGGATGATTCCTTGATAAATTCATGTTAGGTGTCACTATCTCAGATCTCACTTTAGGTGTCAGTTCTTTAGTAACTTCACTATGGCTTTCATTCAACAAGTCACTATCAGTCTCATAGAATAATTCAGTAGTTTCAGTGTTAGGCTTAGGATGAGTTCCTTCATCAGATTCATAATCAAGCATTCTTTCCTAAATTTTAATTTTTTCATCAACTTTAACATTTGTGCTCTCAACAATAGTCTTAGTTCTCTTATTGTACCATCTATATGCTTTTCTCTTCAAAGAATATACAAGAAATATACCTTCATCACTTCTAGGATCAAACTTTCCAATGTTATCATCTCTCTTTATATAACATTTTCTTCCAAAAATTCTAAAATACTTAACTGACGGTGCATGTCCAAACCATAGTTCATAGGGTGTCTTGTCTATGTCTTTTCTGATTTGTACTCTATTCATTTTATACACTATTGTGTTCACTACTTCTCTCTAGAATATCTTTGCCAATTCATTCTCAAATAACATAGCTCTTGCTACTTCAGTCACTGATCTGTTCCTTCTTTCTACAATACCATTTTGTTCAAGTGTTCTAGGAGCTGAAAACTATCTCTTAATACCATTCACTTCACAAAAGGTGTTAAACTCTCTACAAGTAAATTCTCCACCTCTATCAGATCTCAAACATTTAATCTTCATTCTAGATTCATTCTCAACTTTATTCTTAATGATCTTAAACTTATCAAATGCTTCAGACTTTTCTTTAAGAAATGCAATCCACATCATTCTTGTAAAATCATCAATAAGAATCATAAAATACCTTTCTCCATAGAATCCTCTAGTCCTGGTAGGACCACTCAAATCTATATTAACAATCTCTAACTTCTCTATAGATGTAAACTTTTTACTGGGAAATGAACTTCTCTTCTGTTTAGCCATCACACATTCTTTGCAAATCATGTTAGTAGGCTTCATAATTTTAGGCAAATCCCTTGCTGCAAGTTTAGTACTTATTTTCATAATGTTATCAAAATTTATATGACAAAACCTTTTGTGCTATAACCAACTATCATCAATCTTAGTAATCAAACATGTCATCTCAGTAGGATTCAACTAAAATAAATTACCTCTGGTTCTAGATCCAGTTCCAATCAAATTTCCATCTTTATCCTTTATCACACAAGTTTTCTCAATAAACCAAAATTGATATCCCTTATCAACTAACTATCCAACACTCAAAAGATTATGTTTCAAACCATCCAGAAAGTAAACATCATCAGTATTAGTCTTTCCATCAAGAGTAATAGATCCTATACCTTTAATCAAGCAAGGTGCATTGTTTCCAACTCTAACAACTCCTCCATCATAATTGTTAAAATTTATGAATTTTTCATGTCTCCAGTCATATGATGTGAACAACCACTATCTATAATCCAATTAGTTTTCTTTTCAACTTGAGAAACTAGGGCTTTTTCTTCCTTAACATTAGTTTCAGGATTTTCTTCTTTAATTGCTACAAATCCTATGTCATCATTATTTTCAGTATCACTTTCACTTAGAGTTCTCTCAATACTAGCTTCAAGATCTTCATCATTAGCATAATAACATTCCTTAGATCTTCTATGATTGAAATTGTTTCTGTACTTTTTAAGTCTCTTAGGACATTTAGATGTAGAATGACCATATTCTTGACAAGTCCAACATTTAAAAATTTTCTTACCGTCTGGTTCTCTTTTCACAAGCAAGGCAATACCTTCTTCAATCTTCTTGTCTTCTTCATTTCTAAATTTTTTGTCACTAGCATAATCTCCACTCACACTGATGCTTCTTGAAAAAGTAGGGTGAGCACTAAGAGCATTGAATGATGTCTCCATTCTAGGCAAGTCTCCTGATAACCTCAGGTTCATTTTTGCTACTTCCAATCTTACAAGAAGATTCTCTCTTGTAAAGCTTGAAGTACAAGGTATAACTTGTTCAATCATCTTTGTTGTCTACTTAAACATAGGAGTCAATGTCCTCAAAATTTTCCATATCACTTCATTCTCTATCTTTGTTCCTCCACAAGATTTTATCTCTGCAACAATTTCTGACATTCTACCAATATAGCTTCTAACAGATTCATCTTCCATCATTCTTATTTCTTCAAATGCACATACCCAATTATGTAATCTAACTTTCTTTGCATGTTCATCACCTTCAAAAGTAGAGTGTAAAGCTTTTCAAATTTCATGAGATGTTTTCAAACATTTTACTTGACTTTACTCATTCTCTAGAAGGGCTATCAAAAGTGCTTCTCTGGCAAGTATGTTACACATGAATAGATCTCTCTCATCACCAGAACATGTTTCAAGATTATCCTCCTCAATGATAGTCTTCTCATTCTTTGTAATCAACCAATAACCTAGTCCTAAACATAGTAAATGTGTTTTCATCTTTTCTTTCGAGCTATCAAAATTTACTCCATCAAACTTAGGGCTTTCTTTCCTAAAATTCACCATGGATCTCCTTAAGTTATTAAACTTTTCTTTCGAGGACCTGCTGCTTTGATACCAATTGTTAGAAAGTAAAGTCCACCAAGATAACTGAGAGGGGGGGGGGTGAATTGGTTATCAGATAATTATAACTTTTATCAAATTCAATGGCATTTAACCATGTAAGCAATATAATTACCAACCATAGAAAGATATTCGTACACAATAACACAATGACACAAGATATGTTGAATAGGGAACCTCTTGATCAAAGAGTAAACCCCGGTGGGAATGATGCCCATAAAAGATGCACTAATATGAATATTCCTTGTGAAAGGATGGACTCTGTTAGGAGTCTTATGAATTACATTCAGTACATATAAATCCTTGTTAGGAGATTTTGAATCCCTGTTAAAAGATTCTAACCCTGTTAAGAGTTATGGAAGATAGAAGGACCCACTACCCAAACAGCTTCAGGGTAAGATCACTGAACACATTGTCCAATTGATCTTTGTATTACTCAAAAAAATAATACCAAAATATTACTAATAAACAATATGTTACCTCTTCTCTGACTATGCCAAACTGCACTAACTACTACACCAGATCTCAATTTTAGATCTCTGTAGCTTGCATGTCTTCTTTCACAATTTCGCTTTCACAATTCACTAGCTCTTTTCTTCACTTGATGCATGTATCAAAATTCAACCATATTACAACCATATTACAACAAGGAAAAATATTCCTTCCTTTATACCACACTCAAGTAATTACAAATGAGTCGGCACACAATTACAAAATAAAAGTTTCCACACGCTACACAAAATTACACAAAACTATCGGCTTCAAAATACAATAATTCTCCATCCATGTGACCTAAAATTTTGCATTTTCATCCATGTTACTATCAATGTGTCTTCATCTTCCCTTTAACTATACAAAACTAGATTCCATCCTGATTAGGAGATATCATCCAATTTCCACAAACCGCTACTCAGGAACACTACCTAAATACTACTTCCACCAAAATGCTCATAACTTCCATGAATAAATAAATTACTATCTAGGCTCTTAACCATAAACATATAACATATCAAAGAGTAAATCCTCAACATCACATATCTCTATCTGCAATATCCCACGTGCGCTAATCCAAACATTGTCTGCTCCTCTGCAAATCTCCAAAAGATCATTGTGTTGACATCAATGACAATCATAGTCATGAATGCAACAAAAAATGCTACAGAATGGCTGCCAAACATTTAGAATTCATTCCTAACATATCTCCTATAGATACAATGATAAAATTTGTATCTCCTAGAAGAGCACACCAACTCAAAACTTTGATTGAAAACAAACAACTGTACACAAAACCCTAAACTAAAACCTCCCTAGAAGCTAGAAGATCTTAGGAAAAGTAAAATTTTAATAATTTCCCATGAACTGGAAACTCCATAAGTTCTCCTATTAGATTTTTTAACATATATGAACCTGTTCCCCAATTTTCTTCGATGATGTAAGGGCCCAACCAAATGGGATTAAATTTTCCATGTTTTCCCTTATTTTCCAATCTTGCATTCCACATCAACACAAGATCACCTTTTACAAAATCTCTCTAAGTAGTCCTTCTATCATACAAAACCTTACACTGGGCTTGGATCTTTTCATTTCTTGTATGTGCATCACCTCTTACTTCATTCAACTGGATTAGATCATTAATTCTGATTGTCATTTCATCTTCCAAATCATCATCATATGCCTGAATGAATTGATAAATTTGTAACAAATTATTTTGGGGCAATCTTGCATTGATTCCATAGTTTAATTCAAAAGGGGAATACCCTATTGCCCTTTTTACTGTAACCCTATAAACCCATAAGGCTTGCAAAAAATTTGAATCCCAAGCCCTTTTATTTTTATCCAATACTCTTTTCAATATCTTAATCAAGCTATTGTTACTAGACTTAGCTTGTCCATTGCCCTGTGGATGATAGGGGGATGAGTATGAAATTTTGATACTATTTTTCTAACAAAAATCAACAAACTCCTCTGATCTAAAACACATTGCATTATCAACCACCATTGTTTCTAGACAACCAAACCTGGTAAGAATATTCTGCATCATAAATTCCACTACTACCTTACTAGTTGCCCTTCTAGAAGGGATTTCCTCAACCCACTTGGTGAAGTAATCTATTGCTACTAGAATATAAGAATGTCCACCACTGGACTTATTGGGAATCTCCCCAATAAAATCCATACCCCACTTTTGGAAAGGGGCTTTCACTACAACAGGTCTAAGAGGTAAATTCCCACTAAATTTGAGTTTTCTGGAAAACCTTTGACAGGGGTCACCTCTCTTTACAAATTGGTGGGCATCTTTAAAAAGTGTTGGCCACCAAAAACCTGATCTATTAATCTTGTGAGCTGTATTCTTTTCCATATAATGTCCACCACAAACTCCATTATGCATTTCATTTAGCAAGATTTTAGATCTATTTTGATCCACACACCTGAGAAAAACACCCTCATTACTTTTCCACCACAACTCACCACCTATAATTGCATACTTCATGGAATGGAGCTTAATAGTCCTCTTTTTGTTGTCATTCATCTCAGGAGGGAGGATCATCCTTTGTAGGTATCTAACAATGTCTTTATACCATTCACAACAATCCATATTACAAACAAAGGGTCTCTGATCTTCTTCCAACATATTTATTTGATTTGCAGCCAGATTACTTTGGGCCATCAACTTTGCAAGGCCTAACCCTCTTACTAACTTTGTGATATGGATATCAATATTGAATTCTTGGATCCTATTTATCCATCTACACCTCTTTCCTAAAACCTCCTATTGGACCAATATATCTTTGACTGCAGCACTTGGGACATAAGCAACCACTATGGCTCCCACCAAATAGCATCTAAATGCTTTGATAGCCTTAACTAGGGCATAAGCTTTTTTTTCAATAATGTCATAATTTAACTCAAGGGACTGTAAGGTTTTACTAAAAAAGGAAATAGTGATGCAGGAGCATCTTGGGTCTTTAGCAATCTTGCATCAACCAAAAATATTGTCTGATTTCTATACCTATTTGTTGTTGTTTTCTTTATAATATTTGAATTTTATGGTTTCATGGTGTGTGAAGCTTTCATTATTTTGATAACCTATTTGGGAACCTTCTCCTATGATCACATAAAGTTTGGATGGATTGTTTCAAAGTCACAGCTATTTTCCTTGTCGTCGGAACAACATTTTCCTGCAGTTTTGGTGCTGATTTTTCATGTTGGAAACCTTGATCCATAAGGAATTTTACTTTTTAGACATTATTAATTCAAGAGGACATAAATTTATATCATTTTCCAAGATAACATCTCCTAATTAATTATGAGTCAAAAGTTATGGCCTTTTTAGCACAAGACCTATTTTCTGCCAGTTTTTGGGTCCAAGCAATTCCTGTAGTTTTGGTGCTGATTGTTCATGTTGGCGACCTTGATCCATAAGGAATTTTATTTTTTTCACTTGATGACTTTAATTGCACCTAAATTACTATCATTTCCCAAGGGCGCAAGCTCCAATTCATTATGAGGAAAAAGTTATACCCGTTTTGCCTCAGGACCTATTTTATGGAAGTTTTCAGGTGAAACGTGTGGTGTTTCTTCTTGCGATGTTCCATGTGCTCATATGGGACCTTGTGAACTTAAAGGAATGTTCTTGGGTCATTTTAGGACCTAAATCCAAAGTCACATCAATTTATATTCATTCTAGCATTATTTTTGGTTTAAATCTTGAGACTGGACCTATATTGTAATTAAATGCCTGACTGGCTAACCTCTGGCTTAGCTGGCTATATAAGGGGTCTAGATTGATGTAGTAGGGAATCAAGAGTTGATCAAGGAGATCATCAAGAGGTTTATATAGAGAGGATTATCAAGATATATCATTGGAGAGAAAGTTAGGATGCAAGCTGTAATTCTGATTCATAATTCTCATTGTATAAGGCCGAAACCCAAAAGGCTTCACAGCCGGGCATGTTGAAAGAAATAATATAAATTCTCTATTGTTTCTACCATTTGATTTCCTCATATCCATTGTAATTTCATTTCTTTCATGTGATTTTTTATTGCTTCCATTGTGTAACTCTGAGCAGGGCTTGTTGTTGATTCAAGTGGACTCAATTCTACTTGATTTTGCTTGTATCTACCCTGCCCCTTGCGTCAAGTGGTATCAGAGTGAGTTATTTTTTGTGGATTGGATCATGGAGAACCTTATTGGATTGGTTGTAGGGTGGAAGATCTGAGATTTGACCTATAACTTGCAGAAGGTTATGATCTTGCTGGAACTTGACTGTCAAGATGGTTCGTGGTAGAGGAAATGATAATGCTATCATGGATATGTTGAGGCAAATTACAACTAGGCTTGAAGTTGTAGAGATAGCCCAGAGAAGAGGAGCACATCTTGAAGATGTTAGTGATGAAGAAGAAGAAGTAGCACCTAATGCTGAACCTGAAATTGAAAAAGATGAGGAAAGACTTTTGAGAGTTTTGTCTAAGGCTAACTCCAGACTTGCAGTTGAAGTTGCTTGCTATGATGGAAGACTTGAGACCAATACACTTTTGGATTGGATCTCTAAGATGGATAAGTACTTTGAGTATGAAGGTAATCCTGATAATAAGAAGGTTAAGATAGTAGTCACAAAGTTGAAAGGGCATGCATCTCTTTGGTGGGATCATTTTCAAATTGAGAGACAAAAGAGAGGAAAAGAAAAGATCAAGACATGGATGAAGATGCTTGGAAAGATGAAGAAGAAGTTTCTTCTAGGTGATTACCAAGTTAGTCTGATGAGAAAGATGCAAAATCTGAGACAAAAGGACATGAGTGTGAAAGAATATACTGAGGAATTTTACAAATTGGATATTAGATCTGGACATGTAAATGATGAAGTTGAGAAAGTGGCTAGATATCTGAATGGCCCGAGGACATCTATTCATGATGAGATCAGTTATGTGAAGATTGATAGTGTGGAAGAAGCATACCAATTTTCTTTGAAGGATAAAGAGAGATTGACAAAAAGACATGAACAAGGACAAAGAGGAAGAGGTGGTAGATTTCAAAGAAGTAGAGGCAGATCTAATGGAGAAAGTAGTAGATTTGAAAATTTAGTACAAGATAAAGGATGGGAAGATGACCCTACCAGTAAAAGAGGTAACTACTCTAGAGGTAGCTATACTGGTTACTCTAGGAATAACAATAATGGTAAAAGAGAACATAAATCTTAGTTTAAAGGTACTTGTTACAAATGTGGTGAAGAAGGATATAGAGCTTTTGAATGTACTAACTCTGGAAAGAAGACTGGAGGTAATGGTAGAAATAATTTGGCTTGTGAAGAAGTTGAGGAAATGTCTAATGAACCTGAACATGGTGAGAACTTGATGCTAAGAAGGATCTTGTGGAATGTAGAAGCTGATGAGGAACCTATTCTAAGGAAAAGTTTGTTCTGAACCAAATGTAAGATCACTGATAAATGTTGCAAGGTGATCATTGATAGTGGAAGTTCTAATAATTTGGCATCTGAGGAGCTAGTTAACAAGTTGCAGTTGTAGAGATTGAAACATCCTAAGCCTTACCATATTGCTTGGATCCAAAAGGAGCATAAACTACTTGTAAGTGAGCAATGCCTTGTTAAATTCAAAATTGGGAATTATCATGATGAAGTCTTGTGTGATATTATGCCTATGGATTATTGTCATATTCTTTTGGGTAGCCCTTGGCAGTATGATAGGAAAGCTTTGCATGATGGTAGCTTGAATCAATATACTATTTGGATGGATGGAAAGAAACAAGTATTATTGCCTTTGGTAGAGAATTTTGATGAAGGTCATTATACTATAGTCAGAGTATGCTTGGTTGATGATAAAACATTTACAAGAGAAATGAAAGAACAAAATATTTGCTTTTCATTGAAGCATAAAAGTGGACAGTCAAATGAGGTTGTTGATGCCTTAAGCAAAATAAGAAGTTTGCTGACAGAGATGAGAGTTGAGGTACTTGGTTTTGATTATTTCAAGTGTTTGTATGTGGCTGACATTGATTTTGTAGAGCCTTGGAAATCTTGTAAAGAACACATAGTGAGTGATAAGTGGTCTGATTATTTCATTCAAGAAGACATGTTGTTTAAAGGAGTTCAGTTGTGCATACCTAGAGGATCTATGAGAGAGAACATAATGAAGGAGAAACATAGTGGTGGACTTGCTGGACATTTTTGGATTGATAAGACTATGAATTTGATTTTAGTAAGATACTTTTGGCCACATATTTATAGAGATGTATAGAGAATGGTTAGAGGTTGCAGAATTTGTCAAGTAGCAAAAGGAACTAGTCAAAATTCGGGATTGTATACACCTTTGCCTATACCTGATAGACCTTGGGAAGATGTGACTATGGAATTTGTTCTTGGATTGCCTAGAACTCAGAGAGGTAATGATTCTATTTTGGTAGTGGTTGATAGATTTTCTAAGATGGCTCATTTCATACCTTGTAAGAAGACATCTGATGAATTGCATGTAGCTGAATTATTCTTCAAAGAATGGGTAAGATTGCATGGTTTGCCTAAATCTATTGTTTCAGATAGAGATACTAAGTTTACTAGTTACTTTTGGAGGACACTTTGGAAGAAGATGAATACTGATTTGAAATTTAGTTCTACATTTCACCCTCAGACAGATGGATAGACTGAAGTTGTGAATAGAAGTTTAGGAAACTTGTTGAGATGTTTAGTTGGAGAAAAGCCTACTAATTGGGATTTAGTTTTGGCACAAGAAGAGTTTTCATATAATAATTTTGTGAATAGAAGTACTAAGAGGACACCATTTGAGATTGTTATTGGATTTCATCCTAAGGGAACCATAGAGTTGAGAGATTTACCTACTGAGACTAGAAGAAGTGCCAAAGCTGATCATTTTGTAGAATACATGAGAACTTTACATGATGAAGTTAAAAAGAATTTGGAGGACAGTAATCTGAAATATAAATAGAGAGAAAATAAGAGAAGGAGACATAAATCTTTTGAAGTTGGAGATGAGGTCATGATTCATTTGAAGAATAATAGATTTCCATTTGGTACCTACAACAAGCTGAAAATGAAGAAGTTTGAACCCTGTAAGATTTTGAAGAAGTTTGACAGTGGAAATGCTTATGAAGTAGAATTGCCAGAGGACATGGATATATCACATATATTCAAAATTTCTGATATATTTGAGTACTTTGAATCAAATGATGAGATAGAAGATGATCCAAATTATCCTAAGAAGAAAAGAGATAGCATTGAGAAGATCTTGAATAAAAGAGTGAGCAAGAGTACAAGAGGAAAAGACTACATGGAATATCTAGTTCAGTGGAAAGACAAGCCAGTTGAAGATAGTTCATGGATTACACAAGCTAAGTTGGATCTTTATGATTCAGGTCAGAGTATGAGTAGCACTTAATGTGGACATTAGTTCTTTATTTACCCTAGGTGTCTGATGCAGGAACATCTTGGGTCTTTGGCAATCTTTCATCAACCAAAAATATTTTCTGATTTCTATACCTATTTGCTGTTGTTTTATTTATAATATTTGCATTTGATGGTTTCATGGTGTGAAAATATTTCATTATGTTGAGGACCTATTTTGGAACCTTCTCCTATGATCACATAAAGTTTAGATGGATTGGTTCAAAGTCATAGCTATTTTCCTTGCCGTTGGAACAACATTTTCCTGCAGTTTTGATGCTGATTGTTCATGTTGGTGACCTTGATCCATAAGTAATTTTATTTTGTGCACTTAAGGACTTCAAGAGTACCTAAATTAATATCATTTCCCAAGAGTGAATCTCCTAATTCATTATGAGTAAAAAATTATGGCCTTTTTGGCACAGGACCTATTTTCTGCCAATTTTTGGGTCCGAGTCGTTCCTGCAATTTTGGTGCTGATTGTTCATGTTGGCGACCTTGATCCATAATGAATTTTATTTTTTTCACTTAAGGACTTTAATTGGACCTAAAGTACTATCATTTCCCAAGGGAAAAAACTCCTAATTCATTATGAGTCAAAAGTTATGGCCTTTTTAGCATAGGGCCTATTTTTTGCCAGTTTTCAGGTCCGAGCCGTTCTGGCAGTTTTGGTGCTGATTGTTCATGTTGGAAACCTTGATCCATAAGGAATTTTATTTTGAAAACTTAAGGAATTTAAGTGGACCTAAATTAATATCATTTACCAAGGACACAAACTCCAATTCATTATGAGTAAAAATTTATGCCCGTTTTCCTTTAGGACCTATTTTTTGGCAGTTTTTAGGTGAAACATGTGGTGTTTCTTCTTGCAATGTTCTGTGTGCTCATATGGGACCTTTTGCACTTAAAGGAATGTTCTTGGGTCATTTTAGGACCTAAATCCATAGGAACATCAATTTATATTCATTCTAGCATTAGTTTTGGTTTAAATCTTGAGACTGGACCTATATTGTAATTAAATGCCTGACTGACCGACCTGTGGCTTAGCTAGCTATATAAGGGGTCTAGATTGATGTAGTAGGGAATCAAGAGTTGATCAAGGAGATCATCTAGAGCTGTATCTAGAGAGGATTATCAAGATATATCATTGGAGAGAAAGTTAGGATGCAAGTTGTAATTCTGAATTCATAATTCTTATTGTATAAGGCCGAAACTCGGAAGGCCTCACAATCGAGCATGTTGAAAGAAATAATATAAATTCTTTGTTTTTTCTGCTAGTTGATTGCCTCATATCCATTTTAATTTCATTGCTTTCATGTGATTTTGTATTTCTTCCATTGTGTAACTCTGAGCAGGGCTTGTTGCTGATTCAAGTGGACTCAATTCTGCTTTATTCTACTTGTATCTACCCTGCCCCTTGTGTCAAATAGGTTGCTCAAATCCCTCTACATTCTTCTACAATAATATTCTTGCAACAGTGTGGGCAGATGCAAAAGAAAAAAATTGCAGGGGTTTACTATAATCTGGTGTCTTCAAAACTGGGGCATTTTTAATATCCCTTTTGATATCATTGAAAGCCTATACTGCTTTAGTATTCCATTCAACCTTTTCTCCCTTCTTTAGCATTCTTGATATAGGGATACTAATATCTACAAAGTTTGTAATAAATCTTCTCAAAAAATTTACTTGTCCTAAAAAGGACTGAATTCCTTTGACATTTTTTGGTTGGGACAATTTGTCAATAGCTTCCACCCTCTCAGGGTCTATCCTTACTCCATCTTTTGAAACAATATGTCCTAGAAGCTTTCCTTCTATAACACCAAAAGCACATTTCTTTGTGTTTAAATAGACCCCATATTCCAATGCTCTAATAAAAATTTTCTCCAAATGTTGGCAATGTTGTTCTTCTTTGGCTAAAAATGCTGTAAGCTCATCCTAATACACCACCATAAATTTTTCAATGAAATTGGCAAAAGCCACATCCATAGCTCTTTGAAAAGTAGCACTAGCATTGGTTAGTCTAAAGGGCATTCTTACATACACATATGTCTCCCAAGGGGTAGTAAATGCATTCTTGAACAATTTTGATTCCTTGACCATGACCTGATTATATCCAGAGAAGCCATCCATCATGGACATCAACTCTAACCCAGTTACCTTTTGCAACATATTCTCCATATTAGGTAAACCATAGTTGTCTTTTAAAGAATTTATGTTGAGGTTCCTAAAATCAACACAAAGTCTGATATCACCATTCTTTTTTCTAACAAGAACTAAGTTTGAGACCCAAGTAGAATGTCTAATAGGCTTAATTATTCTAGCCTCTATCATCTTCTTAAACTCTCCTTGAATTTTGGGTACCAAGGTAGGATTAACAGGTCTCAAATTCTGTCTAAAAGGTTTAGTGCCTTCTTTTAATGGGATCTCATGTTGAAACAATTCTTCTCTTTAAACCTTGAGGTCTTCATAAGACCATGCAAAAACATGTATGAACTTCCTAAAAAGATGAATCAAATTTTTTCTAGTTCTAGGGGATAAGCATTTACCTATGTAAACCCTTTTAGGCACCATCCTTGTGCCCAAATTTATTTCCTGAATTTCATTTGTTTTATCAGTGTTGGCAACAAAAACTTTGTCTTTATTATCAAATGCCCTTTCAAGAGCAACTACTCCCTTGGAAACTCTATTTGATTTCAACTACAACAATTCCTTTCCAAAAATAGTTTCTTTACCATTCACTGTATCAACATAAGCACTGAAATCCATTTCTTTGTCACCAAAATGAGACACACTGCAAAAATCTTAATATGTCCTGATCAATAGAAAAAAATTGCCAATTCTCAACATTATCAATGATAGAAGGTCTAGATTGAACCTCTATATTTGATATATCTACAAATTTAATATCTTTCAGTCTTAGAGCCACATTGGCCAACAGATCAACCATTCTATTTTGACTTCTTTCGACCCAACTAATGTTAAAAGCAAGTTGAAACTTTCAATTTCATCCCATACTACATTTCTATATTGTTTTAACTTATTTTTTTATGCATGCCTTGACCTTACTTGGGAAATTATCAATTCAAAATCACCTACAATTTGTAATCATTTTATACCATGTCTTGATGCTAACCTTAGGCCTATCAATAAAGCCTCATATTCTACAACATTATTGGTACATGAGAATAGCAAAGTGAAAGAGAATTTGAAAGTTTTACCATTTGGGGATATAAGCAATATTCCAGCTCTAGACCCCTCTTTTGAGTTTTCCCCATCAAAATACATAGTCCATAAGCTATCGAGATCAATCCATTCCACTTGGCTATCTGATGCAAGGGAAGATTCAACACCCTCCTCTATTTCTTTATCTTGGACTCTGAAAGCATTGATGTTAGTATCTTAAAAATAGTTCATGGTGTCCTTTTCTTCCTCAATCATATGTGGAGCTCCAAGTTCCCTAGAATCCTTGATATTTTTTCCTTCAAAGTTGAAATTTGTAAAAGATAAATCACACTGTATGCTACCTCCCATAGAAGCACTCCACTTTCTTGACAACAACATCCCATATTGAGGAGGGATATCGACTACTAAAACACTCGTGGTGAACTGTTTGCCAGGGTATGCTGCCAACTTATAGGGTAAAGCTTTGATAGTACCAACAACTGGTACTTCTCTTGAGTCCATAGCCTAGCACCTCCCATGTGCAGTATCCACCTTCAACCCTAGTGACTTCATAACTTCTATGGGCATAACAGTGTTTGATGCCCCTGAATCAATCATGCAATTTTTTAACAACTTTCCATTTATCAGCAAGGTTAAAAAGAAAGGATCAACTATTCCTATAGAGGTACTAACAACATTTGTGTCTAAATAAATTTGAGGAATTTTAGAGACAATTTCCTCATTATGACTTTCATTTTCATCATTCAAAGTTGCTACTTTCTTATCAATCCTTTGTGTCCTCTGAGTATCTGTGGATACTACACCATTCACCCAATTCAGAGCCTTTTCCTTATGTTCCTCTATCCTCATCATCTCCAGCAAAGGGACCTTAATATTAATCTATGATAGTAACTTTCTCATATCAATTAGAACATATTTTGAATCAAACATATCTTGCTTCAGATTTACAGTTTCTTTATCATCATTCTGTGTGAATGTATTTTGGAAGTCTTGAGTTTGGATTTTGACTTCCTTCTGTAAAAGGGGAATAATCTCCTCTAAAGGCTTAGTCTTCACTTTATAAACAATGTTAGGTATAACATTTTTCTTCACTTTGACCTTACTAATAGTATCAGTCTCCTTTTGCTTGTTTTGGGATACCTTTACATCTTTTTCCATTTTTTTGATAAAAATACCAGCAATTTTCTGATTTGGGTCACCAACTACTCTATTTATGAAGTAATTTGTTTTAGCCTAAGTAACCATATCTACTATTATCAAAGCAATTTATTCATCAAATGGCCTTCTTAAAACAACTGTCTCTTCATTTTTTAGAGCATTGCACTAGACATTATCTAACTCATCATCTGAAAAGACCTGCTGATGATATGATTCATTTCTAGTTTGAGAATTTAAAACATCTTGATTCTCATCTTCCCCAGTGGAATCAACTTCATCCCAAATGTGGGAGGAAGTCATGCCACATCCCTGGTCATCATAGGGCTCTTCCTCATGACACTCTTGTCCTTCTTGTGTAGAGACAGTTTAGGATATGACACAATAACTAGGATCATGTGGTGATTGACATACAATACACCATGGGACCTCATCAACCATATTCATTGAATTCCTTTGTAATGGATCAAGAATCTTGTCATTTGGTTTATTCTTTCTCTCTAGCAATATGGGCTTCCCATCCTTCCATTGAGTGTTATAAGGATAATTTTGCATTCTTGGCAACTTATTGAAGTTATTAAAGGTGGGCTTGTCATTACCTATAACCCTATTACTTTTGTTTTCACCAGGCTTCAAATCCTTTATAGCTTTCAAAATCTTCTTTAAATTATCATCATCCTTTGGCTTTACATTCGTAGGCTTCCCTAGTTCCTTTTTGTTCAACATCTGTGACTTGCTATCTTCCCTTCTTCCCAATTTTCCTAAGATTATGTGGTTACTCTCTATATTTATAGCCAACTTATAAGCTTCTACAAGATTCCTTGGATTATTGTCTCTTAAAAGGTAACCAATTTTAGAATCAAAGGCCTTTACATAAGTGACAAGATAGACCCTATCATCCAACCGAATGACCTACCAGAGTTTATGCGTGGCCTTTTGAAAACTGATATTAAATTCAATAACATCCTCATTGAAATTTTTCTTGATGTTATTAAATTCATTTAACACAAAGCCCTCATTTGTCTTATCACCATATTGTTCCTTAAAAAAATGTTTAAGCTAATCCCATGAGCCTATGCTACCATGTGGTAAAGCCCTAAACCAATCCCTTGAATCCTCAGTTAAGGATTATACAAACAACTTCATTATTACGTCATCTAGCACAATGTTGTAATCATCTATCACATCAATGAACTTCTTCAAATGTTCCTCACAGGTGATAATGTTACTACCAGAGAATTTTGGAAGCTTCTTTCTAATCTCCTCAAGGATGGGGTTGGGGTATCTTGGAGTACCTGTAAAAACCAACTGTCAACATCTTTCATGAATAGGCCCCGCATTAGATAAACCTGCACCCTAGGATGTTGAGGCATTAGTATTTGACATAGTAGAAATCTTGAGTCCACCTGGTGGAGGAACACTTGTTATCTGGTTAGCATTATTTACAACATTTCCTCCCTGTGTCAAAATAGAAGTAGCAACATTAGTAGGTCCTACAGACCATTTGAGAAAATCTTTCTTCTTTCTCATTTCTAATGTTGAAGCTTCCAATTCTACTTTTTCCAAGTCCCTGGCCAACAATTCTTGCTCCCTTTTAGCCTTCTCAATGTCTTCTTCCAACCTTAGACCTTGGTCTATGGAATTCTTAGGACATATAGGCTCACTAATTGAAATTCCTATAGCCTTTTACTTTCCTCTATCCCTGGGATTTCTTAGTTCAAAAACCTCTTGGATAATGGGTTGTTCCTTTGTTTGTTCAAGCATAGGGACATGGTTTATGGCTTCTAGGTCTAATAATTGCCTTTTCAACTGGTCAGCCCTTATCATATCTAATTTTTTCCTCCCTTTCCTTTTCCCTCCTTTGCCTAATAATTGCTTTCTCATGGATTTTTCTTTCTAGTTCATAGACTTCCTCAAAAATTTCCTCAGAGTCAGGCAAGGTTGTCTCAGATTCAGCCTAGTGTGCTTGAAGTTCTTCTTTCTAGTCTTGGGACTCATGGAGACCTTGGGGTAATGAAGAACCAAGTGTGAAAGGAGGGACAAAATCTTGTCTATTTTTGCTTTTGCTTCTAGACCTCCTCTCTACTCCATGCTATTTATTAGGGACTATTCTCTTATTATATTGTAATTTCTCTCCCTCCCTCTCTGAAGAAGAATAATAGTCCTCATACTGGTTTAGTCCTAAATCAATAGCCTCTTCATACTCTAAGGCATTTCCTTCCTGGCTAGGATGGGCAAGACTTTCTTGCCTTGGGTTTCCCTTCTACTTCCATGTGAAGAACATATCATTAGTACTCTTCTCTCTTATGATTTGACCACACCTAGACATGGCTGGAAGTTCACCTTCCAAAATTTCCTCTAGATGTTCTTTTCTCCAAGATCTTGTATTCTTGAAACTCATTGTAACAAAATAAATTTTTACTTAGCACTAGTACAGAGATGTCTTAGAGTCACCACCCAAGTAAATTGGGATTCTTTGTAAGATATTCCTTTGTGATTAAGGAAAATAGTAAGAAAGATTAGGCAAATTTAGAAAAAGGAAAAACTCTATGTTCAATGCTAACTAACTGGCTTAAAATAAGAAAGCCAAGAGTCTAGCTCAACTTGTACCTACGTTATTTGACATAAATTTTACACTGTCCCTAGTAGAGTCACCATTTTGTTGGTTCCTAAAAATATTTTACACTCCATGAGACACCAATATACCTAAGACTGATATTAAGGAGGGGTTATTTCCAAATGTGATAAATCTATAGATAACTGGACCAACTATAGGAACAAGACTACCCTCTTCACTTGTGGCTCTACAAAACCAAGGTGGGTATACCTGACCCAATAAGTATAATTATGTTCCTAACTTGGTACTAGATCTAACAACAGATATCAGTGAGAAAGTACTAAATAACAACCTATCATTCATTGACTCTCCATCACTGGGTAGGACAACTATTTTAAAGTAAATGAAAATTAAATGACTAGTTTTGATTATATTTTTCTGATTATAATGATTTTAATCATTCCACATAAAATAAAGATAGGTTTACACAGGCCAGTGCCTTATCCATTGGGCAAACAATACCAGAAGATAGAGTAAATACAAAGATCCTTGAAGAAACTAGTCTATCAACATAAATACAAATATTCCAACCCTTTCCTACTTACAAATAATCCTCATGTAAATCAAATGAACATATATCCCACTTTGAGCAGTATTTAATCTAAACCTAGATCAAAACTCAAACCAAAAATACATACACATAAGTCTCTGATAAACTTTAGTAGAATCACAAATTTTACACGAAGGAGATGTAAAGATCTAAAATTTGTATTAAGTATAACCTTTGATCATTTCTATACAATATGTGCTAAATAGAAAGCCTGTGAATAATAGTATCAACATGTGCTTCTTCTCTATTACATGACAAGAAATCATAAAAAATAATACAATCCTCAACTAAGGGTTAGGGTTTCAAATTTTCTATCTTATTAACACCTAAGACACTCAATACCCAATATGATCGTGGAAAATCCCTTTATATACAAGGAAATGCAACAAGCTACCGATCATATTAGGTTTCACAAAAATTACTCTAAAACTTTACAACCATCCTCCTGGGTTTACAATAAATGCCTCGATCAGCTTTGGATAGATATTTTGCAAGTGAGCCGCTTTACTTTATGTCTTCAATCTTTTCCTCAGTCTCTTCAAAAAAATATGATCACCATTCCTTCGTAGTTGCCCCTGTAATAAATACATCTTACATCTCCACCACTTTCAAGACCCAAAAGGTCATAATCTTTGTTTGGTTCAAGAAGTAGATGGAGTATCTACCTTTTCGGCATGAGGAATGTATTGGTACCTCCACTTGTTGAGCACATCTTTACTTGGGAACACAAAATTGGCAAATTCAGCCCTCCTATCAAACAACTATTCCCATTTGTCTTCCATTTTCTTGACCTCCTGCTAAATAAAATCAGACTTCAATTTGGCAATCACTAATAACTTGATGGTGTCAATAAATGAAGATGTGTTGCCCAAAACACGTCATTCATTATGATAAAAGTGCATCCATCTCCTCTCTCCATTCAAATAAATCCTTCAATTTACCATACCTTGTGAGAACACTTGGTATCAACTCACAACTTGAATACATTAACTCCTTCAACATATTAGACTTCCTTTTGAAATCATCCAAAATTATACTATATTCCACAAGTTTTTTTACATTCTGATGCACTAGTTTAATCAATGGATCAGGATCAACTTGGCCTTTAGATAACCAATGAAATAATCTGACATTTGGGGATCTCTCAATTCACTTATTCAAAACTGGTCGAAACTCATCCCTATCTTTACTTAAAGCTATAAACAAAACTTGTAATCTTTTAGCATAATCAAACAAAATTGATGGCTTCAAATCAAGAGCAAAATGCAATATTGCCTCTGTGATTTTCTCTTCATATTTTTTATTTTCAAGGGCCTTAGATTTTAAATGCTCATCCTTTTCCTTTTCTAGCCCTAGCCTGATCTCTCTCAATTTGTTTGTTTCTTCAAGCAATTGTTGCTTCTCCCAACTAATTCTCACATCTATATGTGTCTCTAGGAGTGGTGATGGTGGAAACTCAACAATTGGGCTAGAAGAAGAGGCCAATGCAAGCTTGTTAGCAATAATCAATTGAGGTGACATGTGATCCTATGGTCCAGAAAATTATGCAATTAATTTTTCTTTATGGATCAAGTTTATTTTCAACTCATTATAAGACTTAAGGATAGTTTCAAATGTAATCCTTAATTCCTCCTTTTCTTGTGCATTTTTTTCTACTACTTTCAAATTGAGCTTAGCTATTTCCAAAATGATGTTTGAGGCCTCCACACCCAAAGTCTCACCAACTCTCTATACTAACAAGTTTCCAGCATAATTTGAAGAGAGAACCTCTCTTTTTCCTTTATTCTCCTCCCTCTTTAGGGACCACATGACCAAAGCTACATAGTCATCAGAGAAAGTAATACCCCTAGCAGCTTGTTGTGCTTGTTCTACAGTAGTGAGGGTATTCACTTTACTCCTTCTGACTGAATCAAATAGAATTGCATCTGCAATATCCCACTTAGGAAGAATCAATACTCCTCTAGTATGGATCATGGCTCTTCCTTCCTGTAGGGTGATCTTCTCAAATTTCTTCATCATTTTCCCCTTTGTCTCATTCTCAATCCCAACCATATCCCTATCAAGGAATTCCTCTTTCTTTTTCTCACAAATTTGTTTGATATTATTTATTTTCATTCTCCACAAAATTGAAAAAATGCCCTAGTCTTGACAAAATTATCATCTGAGATAAAAGAATCATTGCCATGTTTCAAAATTGGGTCTATTTGCTTACCCTCAAACTCTACCATAGTGAGATCCATCTCTATCCCTTTGGGTGCCTCTGGAATTCCCTCCTGTATCTCATCATTTGAGACAAGAATACTTCCTTTAGTACTCAATTGTACCAATTTCTCAGCAACTCCATGCTTATCTAATTGTGAGGGGGATTGTGAAGGAGAGTATACATCCTACTCTGGTCTAGACTCCCCACTTCTACCTCTTTGGAGAGGGCTCTTGTATCATTCGATCACTCATAGGTCTTTTCCCTTTTGAGGTAGATGGGAGATTCTCATATTTCTGCTCAACTGGGAGAAGAACATTATAGCCCTTCCTCTGTTGAATATTATAAGTTCCCCTTGGGGTTAACCTTATGTACCCCAGATGGCTCAAAATTATCTTGGCTCTCTCAGGATCTACCTTGCTTACCAAAGCCCTCTTCTCATTAGCTACTTGCATGATTCCCTCAAAATGCTCCATAAGGGCATTAACCTTCTTCACCCATGGCTGAAAAGCCTTCAGTGGGTCATACTCCTTATCAAAGTTTCTTATAAAATCTATAGTCTTCTTGTAGATTACCCACTTTTCTTTCTTAATTTCTTGAGTTTGAAGCAAACTCATTTCTTATTACATCCTCGGGGAAATTAAACTAGTGCTCTATAAGAGCACACCTTATCTTCTCTCTAAACATCCTAGATAAGAATCCCTCATTATCTTCACATCTAGTCACAGTTGTAGCCATTCTGTAGGGCTACAAAACTTGATTTAGATGCACCCAACCCTTCTTGGAAATAATATACTGGTGGGCTATTGTAATTTCTGGGACCAAGGTTCCCCTCCCTTTACCAATGAGAATCATTTCTTGCAGATCACCAATCTGCTGTAGAATTTCTGCATACCCTATCTTCAATGGAACTTGGTAAGGAAATACATAAGGTGCCTTCTTGCAACCATACACCCTAAAAACTGTAGAAACTGAATATAAAATTATGTCACCAAAATTATGCACAATGGTGATGTCTTTGCAATACTCTTTGGGTCCAATCAATTTTAACAACTCCCTTGGGATTCTAGGATTCTCAAAAAATAACAAGGTCCTCAGCCTTGAAGCAAAATTTTTGTCAAAAACAAGGAAGCTAGCCTCATTCCTATCCCATGACCAATCTGTAGTCCACAACAAGACTGACAATGTTTCTCCATTCTTCTCTTTGACAACAGGACTGTACTATCATGAACATGTAGGGAATAGGCATATGAGTAGCCTTATCCTGCCCCATCATGTACATAGCCTGTGTCTGCAAACTGAAAAGGTCCAACCTAAAAGGTTCAAGTGTGCTTTTACTAACCATACACATGGCACCAATCTTGCCAAAGAAATCCCTTAAAGGCCTCGATCTCAGATAGTCTCTTTGTGCCTCACAAATCTCATTGAACTCTCCAAAATCAATCTTTTCTAATCAAATAGAAGGGTCATTTAATGAGAAAACTTCTCTAATTTCATCTTCTATAATACTTATCAGATCATTTCCATTTACATCCTTGACACATGTGGTAATGTGGTCATAACATTTGGCAATTTGTATCAGAAGGTCTACATCCATGAATACACCAAGCACAATCAATTTTCCTATGTCAAATTGCCAAATATTACTAAGAGGAGCACATGAAATCCTTTGAGAGTATGCTTCCCTAAATAAAACAAGGCCATTGTACTCTTTTCCCTCATTGGTGTCTCTCATCCATAACTCTCTTTCATAAAGTCCCTCATTGACAAAGTCTCTAGGGTTTTTTGGGACCAACTCTTTAGTCCTAGATGCTCCATTCTCGGAGTGTGGGAGTAATTGCATTAGATCTTCAAATACCCCCCTATCCTTATATTTTGTCTTTCCTAAGAGTTCCCTTTTAGGTGGCATTTGCAACTAGGGTTTTTTGAGAAAATGTATGAATACCAAAACTAGAACTACCCGGGTATCACAAGATAGTAATAATAGAGAAAAATAAATCACTGCAACCCTTCTTTGAATAAAAACTATGCACTTTCAAGGTCAAATTGGCCTACCAGATGCTCAAGAAAATTTTCTTGATGATGTTCGTAGAGAAAACCAGATCGCCTACAGAGAAACTTGAAAGAGAAGTGTTTTTTCCAACAATCAAATCAGGATATGTAATCATTGCCAACCCATTGCAGCTCACCTACATGAAACTCATTAAATTTTCCATTACTAAAAATTGGTGGCTTCAACATTCATAGGATTCGAAACAACCATTACTAAACAAAATTTAAACTTGAACTATTGATCCTACATCTTTTCGGTGCATCCAACGGGTATCAAAATTAACATCATAATCATTTAATACTTTCCCCCAAACTAGTTCTCAACCAATGAGAATATTTCAAAATTAAGCATGTGCAAAAATGTACAACTTATTTTAACTTTAGTCAGCATAGACAGGTGTCAACCTGTCACTATTTTTCAAGCCTAAAACTATTAGGAATGTCAGGCAAAGATAAAGCCACAACCACCAATGTTGCTTCAATCAGATGATCTGATTGATCATCCGATTGAAGTAGCATTGGTCCCACTTCAAACCTTCACTAGCTCTTTACCAATCAAAAATGGCCACATCATAAAATTTGGCAGGTGGATATACCACTTTTCTTTCCCAATATCAGCTATACTAACAACTACCACATCATACGCCAGCCTTACCAATAAAAAACAAACACACCATCATGACTTGGCAATTGAGGACCCACTTTGCAGCCTGAAGCTTAGATGGAAAATCAAACGGTTGTCGCTAAAATGCAAGCTTTAAATACTGGGAATCTTCTTTCAGTGAAATAATGACAACCGTAAGATCTATCAAGTCTTTAACCTCTGGAAAGTCATGACCCCACCGCATTACATCACCCCAGACAGATTTCAACATAAAAAAGTTACCACAAAAATTGCAATGTTAGAGCTCTATCTTTGTCAACATGGAATTTAATTAGACGCTTGTCGCTAAAGTGCATGGATTAAAAAGTGGTCAACTCAGCTCAACAGCATTACAACAACTGTTGATTGAACCCACAAGTTAATGACAACTCAACTTTGAAAATGGGCCCACCCAAACCAGTGTCACACTGTCGCTAAAGCGCATATCAGAAAATCTGATAACCAAGGGTCTTGAGATAATGTGACAACCACTAGATCAAAGTGAATCAAACAGTAAGGGAAATAAATAGGAAAGACCAAGGTTATGAAGGAAATTTTTTAAAAGGTAACCCGCTTAAAAAAAAAACCTAACCGTATAACACATGAAGGAGACAACTTATAAAGATTTATAATGACACATGCATTAGTGGAAGTCTTAGTGAATGAAAAAGTAATGTCCAAACATAACAAGAAACATAATAGGCTAGGGTTTGTAGCATCTTTCTCCTTGCTAGGTTAAAAACAAGAGTTCATCAAAATTTTGAAATATGAGGATCAAAACTTTTAAATAGTACTAACATGAGGTTTTTCCTTTCATGATTTTTTTTTGGGTTTCTGTGTTTAGTCAAAGATATTGTATTAACACATTTAATCACATCTAAAGAGTCATTTTCATTTTCAAGGTATAACATACTTCATTTTCTAGATCTATCCTCTTCTACATGATATCACACTTTCTTTCATTTTATTTCATTTCATGGTTGATTCTTCATTGTCATGTTTTCTTTTACTTCGTTCCATCAGGATGTTATCTGTGTGGCTTGAGAGGGAAGTCAAACATCCTCTCAATTTGTATTTTGTTGAGCATATCATATTTTTCTTATTGAATAATATTGTTATCTTCTATTTATCATTTTTGGTTATCTATTAATAATTTTCTATCTAGTTTTTTATACAAATGGAAACACTAAAACAAGGGTTTAACTATAACAAGATCCTACATAGCACAACACCATGTTACTCATTTTTTGTGTGTAGGTTTTTCTAAAGGAATAAACGTGGAGTAGCTAGTTGGCTTCATCAATCTCTCTTTAGTTATATGTTTAGTTCATCCACATTCTTGTCTATTATCTATACTTTTCTAGCATAGCCATTTTCTATACCTTTTGTTATTAGAATATTCTATTCCTTACTTTAGTTCTAGTATTTAGGATCCATATCTCAATTTTGTGCCTTTTTCATATAGATTTAATGTGCACCTATTTTACAACATGTGCCCATGTTGTCATCCTCAACCAACATTAGTGTCCAAGGCAATGAGCTCACGGATATTGGCATTTGATATTTGTAGTTTGCATTTGTATTTTTAATAGTTAAAATATTTTCATCTATTAGTAGTATGTATTTATTTTAATCTCTTGCATTCCATATATTAGTTAATTAAATCCTTTATCTCGTAATGCCCTAGCTCACCAAAATGATAACTGAAGTGAAGTGGTGAAGGGGTAGTTTATCCTTTCCGAACTTTCATTGGTCTTGATGTTGGTGAATTTTCCTTCTCCACATTTTTGGTTCCAAACCCAATGTGAAACATGGTCGTCTATATCTAAGCATCACATATAAAGTGATAGTCTCTTTGTTGATATGGGGACAATGTTAGTTTTTGGTGATGTGAGGTCATGACCTGATCCGTCCCAGTCCGATTTTCATTTTGACACTTGACTCATCAGGATGATATCTTGAGTATTGAGATTTGATCTATTATGGTTTATACATGCTATCTTTTGGACCCAGTGAGTAGCTTGTTACAGGTTTTGCTGATGATCATAGTAATCATACTCTTTATATATATATACTCATTTTGATACCTTGACTATCCATGATATATGTATTCAGCATTGTTATGATTATCTTTCAGCATTATGATCATTAATGGAATCCTGGTTATAGGATAAGTTCAGTGTTACTTGTTATGCAGAATATGTAATGCTTTATGATACATATGTATGTATATTTATATTGTTTGGTTTAGATGTTATTACTTCATGTTGAAATGTTTATTGATGCAAGATTTTTATAACGTACTCACATCGAGTTTGAGCATGTAGGGATATGGCCATGGTTATAAGTCGGGGAAACAGGATAGGATCAAGTGCAATCAATAAAAAGCCAAGGTCAGCTCTAATAAGAGAGTGTGACCTCGTTGTATCATATTTTTCTTTTGTAAATGTGATGACTGAATATGTATGGTTGTTAATGTTGACTTATATGTTGTAAAATAATGTTGATTTATATGTTGTAAAATAGTATTTACCTTGTGAAAATGTTTAATTATTTTTGGCACACAAAGCATGCTACTTATGTTGTGATGTGTATTTCCTTTTTGTGATGTGTCATTTGACACCTAGTGATGATGTGGCATGTGGAGTGGATTTGGACCCCACTTTCTCCTTAGTCATCTTTGAGCTTTCCAAGATAGGTAGGTGGGTTATGAGACCAAGAAACATTGGAAAAAAAAAAACCTCATTTTCGGATGCATGAATTATTGGTTATTTTAAGGGGTTTTGGGAAGTCCTAGGAGGTAGTTTTATGTAAATTTGAGTGCCCCAAGGTTAGGACTTTGGTTGGGGGGCTCAATTCCTTCATTTTCATCTTCCTAGGCCACTTATATGTCCCCCCAATTATGTCATTTTAGGGATACACGAAAATGGAAACCTTTCCTTAGCAGTCCATCATTTTTGTCATGTTGAAATTCATCCCAAAACATGTGGGAGGGGCAAGTGTCATTTTGGTTTTAATCTAAAAACCCAACAACTTGGGAACGGAGTGGGGGGAATGTTTGAAGAAAGACTTAAAAACATAAAAGACTATTAGTTTATTTTCTGCAAAAGAAGTTAAGAGAAAAATTAGAGAAGTGACTAGGTAGCCTGGTTTTAGCGGATTTGTGGACGGCAAGCTAGTGGAAAACAAAAGCTCAAATTCAGCTCCCAATTTTAGCCTTATCCCTTGAAGGAGGTTGGTGGTCTCAAATCTCATTGTTTTGTTTTGAATTATGTTGAAAGTATTGCATTTTGTGAAATAATTTGTAATCTATTTGGTTACGTGTAAATCTGTGTACTTTTGGTTGATTTCAGTTGAGTGAGGAATTCAGTTTTGTTATTTTCTTTGTGAATTGTGAAGGAATTTGTAATCTATTTTGTTATGTGTAAATCTGTTTATTTTTGGATTGATTTCAGTTGAGTTGTGAATTCAACTTTTGTTACTTTCCTTGTGAATTGTTCATGTTATGGGTGTGCAAGTTCATTCCTCATCCTTGGGAGGAAAGTAGGAGAACTTGGGGTGAAGGGCATAAGTTGGGATTTCTGTTGTCTAAGTGCATAGTTGTATGGGCAGCTATGATAACCAGCTTATGTTTTGGGGGTCATAAGGTGTTTTGGAGGCCATAAGGAGTTGTTTGCTCATGGAATTGAGTTTTATTTTAGGGTTGACAGGGGGCCTTGTGAAGGCTAGTTTACTTGTTGTATGTTGTTGTTTCATAAGCTTGGTGACTCCACTTGACAATTCCACCTTCACCCATTATGTGGATTCTGTGTTTGAATCCTTTGTTCAAGCCTGGGAAGGGAATCATTGTGAAAGTATGTGTTTTTGAGTTATGTTAGATGTTTTTGTGTATTTCTTGTGTGTTATCCCATCCTATACCTATTTCCCCAAGCTCGGGGGTGGCCATGTAATGGCCTTGGCTGGGAGGTGAGCTCCATGGCCATATGGAGAAAGTCTTTTTGTTGCAAGTCATGGTTCATGACTCAATGGAATTAAACCAGAATTGAAGGTTAAAGACTAGGCTGGAAATTCTCAAAGATGGTTTCCCTATTATTGTAGATTGAGAAGTTATTTTCCCTTGTAGTTGTGTTATTATTGTATAGAGATTCTGTAAATTTTATTTGAGATAAACCTTGGACTGTCTAGTAATGAGTTTCATGCATTGAGTTAAATTATTGTGCTTTGAATAGTCCAAAAAATTGCAATTAATATCAGCAATTTAAATTTAGTTCTCTGCTGTGTAGATTTTAAATTGAATATGTGATGTATACAGTTATATAGAAAAGAAAATTTCCTGTAGCAGAAAGATTATTATTAAGTTCCTATAGCAAAGAAATGGTTATTAAGTTCCTGTAGCATAGAACTTGTTATGGAAGTTGTGTTTTCAAAATATGTACACTATTAAATTTCAGGGACAAATTCTGGAGACTATTTCCTTGTTATCTTTATTAAGTATTGCAAATAAAGTACAAACTGTCGATGACTGCAAAAGACTGAATCATTAGAGAATGGGTAAATTTGAAAATTAGCTTAGAATAATCATGCTAGAAACTTAATGCTGCAGGAAGAAAAAAAAAAAAGAAAACAGTAGTATATTTTAACTATTATGATGCATAATGAAATAAAACAAATTAACTTGATTATCCTAAATCAATTGATCTGATGAATTGTAGCTAGATTCCTAAAATATTTTACTTCTATTTATAAATTTCATTTTTAGCTTAAGATTCTATTCCTATCCTTAAGTCTTCTATCTAAATATAGATCATTGTGAATGTATTTATATGTAAATACTATATTATACATAATAAGTCGTATAATATTATATATATATATATATATATATAGCCAAAAATTCTTATCAAAAAAAGCTAAAAGTTGACCAACCCAATTACTCTGTTCTACATTGTAAAATACTATTTATAAAACAATATATATACTTAGGTTTATACCTTTCAACAATAAACATATCGCACATAATACTGACTACAGCTCATAATACTACATAATGTATTCTACACGATATAGACATATTGCATAATGCACAATATGTAGTTTATGAGCTGCGATATTATCGCATAATGCATTTAAAAGAAATATAATATAAATGAACAGTGAAAACTTAATATGGTAGTATCGCTTGTGGAAGGGTTGAAGCCCTCTTGTTCTCCCTTACCCACGCACTAGGTAGCAGGCGGTGCCGTGACTAGTCACGGCAGTGACTATGTCACTGTTGCGACCTTGGTCACGGGCAGTGACATAATCACTGTCATGGCTAGCCACGACAGTGGCTATGCCCCTCTGGTGCCTTGCATTAACACTTTTAAAACAAAAAAAAATTTACCCGTTAGGGGTTTTCATACCTCTACACGTTTGCAGCATAATATTTATAATGAGAAGAAAATTTACGGTAGCTGATGATAAAATAAAAATAATACATAATTGCCAGATAAAACTGGCAACACTCTAAAAATTTAAGCACCTTTATGAAATAAATTAAGAAGACCCAATATACTAATATGAATGTAGATCATTTCATTGGAAAGTTGCAAACCAGATTCATCAATCGAAATTACTCAGTATTGCACAAGGTTTGTAAACTCTACTTCTTTTATATCTAAAAAAATTAATGATAGATTGCTATGAAATTGTCGGCAAATATATCTCAGGAACTAGACATGAGATCTGTGAATAGATCTAAAAACATTACAATATTTCAAATACTTGATCTAAGAAATTATGTACCCATTTCCTCTTCATTGAAATGGAAACCTGGTGTGAATCTGAGAGATTCCAAATACCCTCTCTCTCTAGAATACTAGTTGAGATATCCTCTGCAACCTTCTTCTACCTGCACTTACATAACAAAAGAAAAAAAAAAGTGTATACACTGATAACTTATGCAAATTTATTTATCATTAGGGTATCTCAACCCTTCAATCCACCCAGCAAAGCCATTAATGGCTAAGTACTGGTAAAATAAAATGAAAATGAAATCTCTCCTAATATTATAACAGATCAAACATTAGTCGGTTACTGTAGCAACCATATGAAGGCTACACTAACCTTCTGATCTGCACAATGAAACTAGTGCGGCAGTAACTTTCACAGCATGGCTCAGCCTTGAATCTAGATAGGATGGAAAGAGAAATAATGCAGGAACAAATGGGAATTAGGGTTTTCTATTATGTTTTAAAGGCTCCAAACCCTAATTTTGGGTTAGAGTTTGGGTGAATAGAATATTTTATTTCTCTCACCTCTCTAAGTCTTTGTATATTTTATCATTTTATTAAGCCTTGCTATCGTATTTGTCTTTAATGGAGGAACTCTTAATATTAAGATTAACTCTCTTATTTATTTCGAGTTAAAATAAGTTGTATTATTTAATTTGGAGTTCTAATATGAACATTATGAAGGATATTAAAAAAAATATTTATACACTAGAACTTTTAATCATCGTATTAAGAATTATTATTCCTCTTTAATTTATTTACTTAGTTTATAGGTGATGACCATAATTCCACTTCATTATTGAAAAATTGGAAATTGGTAAAAGCTGGAAGGTTGTCATTTTATAGAAATTTGTTATATTAGTGAAATTTTTAATTAATGGTAAAGAACCCATTTATGTTGGTAGTAAATTAATTAATAAATATGGTATTCTTTCCACTTTATATTTTATCGTTACGTCTATTTTTCTATTGAATTTAAGTAGTAGATTATTTCTTAATTAACTTTTTTTATTTACTCAATGAAATTGGAAATGAATAATAAGGTACAGTTATTATCTACCCTAATCCATATTAATATAATTTAATTAAATTATTCCAATTGTGACATTAAACTTAGTGAATGGATTAAATAACGTTAGGGAAATCTGTAATAATAATAGTAACATAGTTTATGTGCTTAAGGACTCTAGATTAATATTGATTAAAAATTTTATCCTTAGCTAACCTATCCTTTAGTAGAATTAATTCCTTCTTTGAACATCTTTAATCCTCCCTGTCGCCTGTGACTTTCATCGCTTAGGGAATGGAGGTACGCCAGCGCTTGCCTCCCGATCCCTGTATGTCAAAGGATGACTCACCCAAGTGAGCTTTGACACCAAAGCTTCGCATCGTAGGGATTTTTGACCAACCTTGTTGACCTAGATGCATGTTTTATCTTTTAAAAAAAAAATTTGTAGTTGTGTTTTTTGTCGAGATTATAGTTGTGTAGTTGTCTAGATTATTTGGGTATTACATTTTTGTATCAGAGCATGGTTCTACTCTAGGAACCTTTTGACCCATTACATTGCTAAAAACTTACCCTTGTTTTTGCCAATAGTGTAGGATACCTCTAGTCACACGGAGTGCACACCGACATGGGCGGATACCTAGGGGCAAACATGTGGCAATAGGGGGAGATGAGTGAGTAGCTGAGGGGTTAGGTGATGAGTAGAGGCCCCCACCTTCACCACCACCTAACCCCAATTAGGATATCCTTAATGCCTTGCAGAATCTAACCAGCATTATCATGGACAGATTACCTCCAGGAGGCCAGCAAGCTAGGAACTGAGAGCGGAGTAGGAGTCCCCCTCCTAGACGAGTAGTAGAGTAGGTAGTCCATGAGCGTGAGTCAGTACACAGGCCAGAGCCACCACCAATGGTAGTGCCGAGAGCACCTCATGATGTAGGAGACATGATCATAGAGCTTATCAGATTACAGCCACCACCCTTTTCGAGATCCACGGCTGGGTCAGAGGTAGAGGCTTGGCTTTTGAGCCTCAAGCATTGCTTTGGGTTGCAACATTATGAGAGAAACCTTAAGGCATGCCTTGTAGTACACATGCTGAGGGATAACGCTTCCACTTGGTGGAAGCAAGAGGAGGTCAAGTGTCACCTTACTATGGACACCCTCACTTGGGAGATCTTCTTGGAGAGATTCTGAGCCTGATACATGTCAAAGCATTACAAACAGCATCATATTGATGAGTTTCATGACCTATAGCAAAGGGGCATGATAGTAGCCCAGTATGAGAACAAGTTTCTCAAGCTCCTTCCCTATGTGGACTACATGTAGGATGAGAAACTCCAGGTCAACCACTTCATTAAGGGGTTGAACTATGCTATAGAAAATAGGGTACAATTAATACCTACTGGAAATCTTTGTGATATAGTGGAGAGAGCCATGGTAGCTAAGGAGATCCATAACATATCTCATGATGCCCAAGACTAGTCACGGAACTGGAATACCACATCTTAATCTTCTGGTTACCAGAAGTCCCATTGGAAGGGAAAGCATAAGAACTCCTTAGGATCATCTAGGGCACCTTAGCAATAGCAGCAGCCACAACAGTCTTAGCAAAATTAGAAACAGAAATCTTCCCAGGGACAGCAAGGCTCTAAGCCCAAATAGTGGCATTCACAAGGATCTCGACAAGATTAGATGGGACAGTCTCAGACTCCTAGAGGAGGATTTAGTTGTTCTAGTGCTACAAGAGGACAGTAGTAGTCGAGACCTCAGGGTATACAGTTGTAGACTACAAGACCATGCTATTCATGTGGTGCCATGGGGCACATAGCTAGGGATTTTCCTATAGGCCGATCAGCTAGTGGTCAGAGAGCAGTGGCTTCTAAACCCACTATAGGTGATATGGGCAGAGCACATAGAGTCTTTGAGATGGGTGATAACCGCCAGGCCGAGCACTAGGCCACTGTCATTAAGGTTGCAAGCTCAATTAGAGGTAGTAATGTTTCTATCCTTTTTATTCTAGAGCCACTGACTCCTTTGTTTCACCTTTCATAATGGAGCGTTGCGGGCTGGTGGTAGCTAGATAGGATGTTAGTTGGGAGGTTGAGTTAGCCTCAGGTGCTAGGGTATCTGTTAGTTCCATGGTGAGGGGTTTTCAGTTACAGATTAGAGACTTTACCACCTTTATTGACCTTTGCATCACACCTCTTGGATCATATGATGTTGTTCTTTGTATGGATTGGCTCTACTCCCACAGAGCCAAGATGGATTGTAGGCAGAAGATAGTAGAGTGCTTGGATGATGATGGGGTGGCTATAGTTATTACAGGAGTTCAAAGACCTATATCCCTTCATATGATTTCTGCTGTGTAGCTTAAGCAGTGCTTGCGGAAGGGATGTCCGTTATATGTTATTACCATCAGTGACAGAGAGGAGGAGACAAAAAAGGAGACTTCTCTTGAGGACTATCCTATTCTTCAGGAGTTTTCAGATGTTTTCCCACCACAATTACTAGGTATGCCACCTCCTAGAGCAGTGGACCTTCATATTGAGTTAGTTCCTAGAGTAGAGCCTATTTCTAGAGCTCCCTATAGGATGTCCACACATGAGCTCAATGAGCTCAAGATTCAGCTTGAGGAACTCTTAGAGAAAGGGTTCATTTGTCCTAGTGTATCTCCATGGGTTGCACCTATCACCTTCATTAAGAAGAAGGATGGATCTATGAGGTTGTGCATAGATTACTGACAGCTGAACAAGTTGACCATCAAGAATCGGTATCCCCTTCCCAAAATTGATGACTTATTTGATTAGCTTCAGGGAGCTTGAGTGTTCTCAAAGATAGACTTGAAGTCGGGTTATCACTAGTTGAGGATCATGGATAGGGATATTCCCAAGACAACTTTCCACACATGATGTGGGCACTATGAGTTCACGGTGGTACCCTTTGGTCTCATGAATGCTCCAGCCATATTCATGAGTCTCATGAATGGAGTATTTTTTTCATTCTTAGATAGATTTGTGGTGATGTTCCTGGATGATATATTGATATACTCATGAGATGAGCATGAGCATGAGGAGCATTTGAGGTAGGTTTTGCAATGTTTGAGAGATAATCAGTTATATGGTAGCTTGTCAAAATGTGCATTCTTTAGGACAGAGGTACATTATTTAGGTCATGTGATATCAGGGGATGGGATCTTTGTAGACCCATCTAAGATCAGGGAAATTATGGATTGGCTAGCACCCACTAGTGTGACAAAGGTCAGGAGTTTTATGGGCCTTGCAAGCTACTATAGACATTTTGTTGAGGGTTTTTCGAGGGTGGCCCATCCCATCACTTCCCTCCAGAGGAAAGGGAAGAAGTTTGAGTGGATAAAGAGGTGCGAGAGAGCTTTCCAAGAGCTCAAGAGGGCACTCACTAGAGAACCTATACTGGTAGTACCAGACCCTTCAGTAGATTTTGTGGTTTGTACAGATGCATCTTTAGATGGGATTGGGGTAGTACTAATGCAGGATGGACGGGTTATAGCCTACAAGTCCAGGAAGCTCAAGACACATGAGCTTAATTATCCCACCCATGACCTTGAGATAGCAGTAGTAATGCATGCTTTGATGAGATGGCATCATTTCTTATTGGGACATAGATTCGAGCTTCATTCAAATCACCAGAGTCTTTAGTATATATTCACACAGCCGAACCTCAATGCTAGACATAAGAGATGGATGGAGTTCCTATGTGAGTATGACTTTGACGTTCACTACATCAAGGGGGAAGAAACTATGGTAGAAGATGCCTTGAGTAGGAGATGACATGTGCTCTTAGCTATGACTACTAGTACAAACTTGAGAGGGTGCATTCTACAGCATTCACAGGAGGATGCTTTCTATTCAAAGGTTAGACAGTTGGTACAGGATCAGAGACCCCTGGAGGGGAAGTTCACAGATTACACACTAGAGTCTGATGGCCTTCTTCACCATAGAGGATGTATTTATGTACCTTCTTCTAGAGGGTTGCATGATTTCATCATTCTTGAGGCTCACAGAGCTCCTTGTGCAGTGCACCCCAGAGTTAAGAAGTTACATGTAAATTTGAGACAGCTTTACCATTGGCCAAGTTTGAGGACACATATTGCAGAGATAGTAGCTAGATGTTTAGAATGTCAGTGGGTTAAGGTGGAGCATCATCATCCAGGTGGACTCCTACAGTCTCATGAGATTCTAGAGTGGAAGTGGGACATTATTTCCATGGATTTCATAGTTGGCCTTCCTATGTCATCGCGTCGTCACAATGCCATTATTGTGACAGTGGATAGGTTGACTAAAGTTGCCCACTTCTCGCCTATACGTACCACTTTTATAGCACCTTTAGTAGCACAGGTATTTTTGAGGGATATTTCCAGACTTCATGGCATTCCATGCATGATCATATCAGATAGGGACTCACTTTTCACTTCATCTTTTTGGAGAGAGCTTCAGACTGCTTTGGGCACCAAGCTCAATTTTAGCACAACATACCACCCAGAGACAGATGGTCAAATTGAGAGGGTTAATCAAGTATTAGAGAATATGCTATGCATGTATGTGATGGATCATCAAGTTAGGTGGGAGGAGTACCTATATTTAGCAGAGTTTTCCTATAATAATGGGCACCATTCATCTTTGGGTGTGTCTCCATATTAGGCTTTGTATGACAGATCTTGCAGGACATTGTTGAGCTGGAATAGGATTGAGGACAGGGTAGCCCATGGTCTAGAGTTGGTCAGACAGATGGAGCAATAGGTAGTTCTGATCAGGCAGCGTCTTAGAGAGGCCCAGGATCGACAGAAGAAGTATGCAGATGCTGGGAGGGTTGATAGAGAGTATATGGTTGGAGATAGAGTATTTTTGAGAATGAGGCCACATAAGAGCCCAATCTGTTTTTGAAAGGGTTCTAAGTTGGCCCCTCATTTTGTCAGACCCTTTAAGATTTTGGAGAGGATAGGCCTAGTAGCATACCGTTTAGCCTTGCCACCTAGCCTGTTGCGCATCCACGATGTCTTTCGTGTATCTATTTTGTAGAAGTATATATATGATGAGTCTCATATTATTAATTGGGATGCTTTATAGGTGGAGTCAGATGGATAGCTGGCTTTGGAGACAATACCTATTCTGGCATGCAAGACCCTAGCTCTTCAAGGTTGAGAACTAGACCAAGTTAGGGTCCAGTGGGATTGTTATGATGAGGTCACTACTTCTTGGGAGGACACAGCACAGATGAGAGATCAGTAGCCCCATCTTTTTGATGAACTCTAGGAGGAAGTTCATGCCTAGGGGGGGAGGATGTGAGGTCATGCCCCGATCCATCCTAGTCTGATTTTCATTTTGACACTTGACTCATCAGGATGATATCTTGAGTATTGACATTTGATCTATTATGGTTTATACATGCTATCTTTTGGACCTGGTGAGTAGCTTGTTATAGGTTTTGTTGATGATCATAGTAATTGTACTCTTTATATATATATGCTCATTTTGATACCTTGACTATCCATGATATATGTATTCAGGATTGTTATGATTATATTTCAACATTATGATCATTAATGGAATCCAGGTTATAGGATAAGTTCAATGTTACTTGTTATGCAAAATATGTAATGCTTTATGATACAGATTTGTGTATATTTATATTGTTTGGTTTAGATGTTATTCCTTCATGTTGAAATGTTTATTGATGCAAGATTTATATAATGTATTGACATTGAGTTTGAGCATGCAGGGATATGGGCATGGTTATAAGTTGGGGAAACAGGATAGGATCAAGTGCAATCAGAGAAAATCCAAGGTCGGCTCTAGTAAGAGAGTGCAACCTTGTTGTATCATATTTTTCTTTTGTAAATGTGATGACTGAATATGTATGGTTGTTAATGTTGATTTATATGTTGTAAAATAGTATTTACCTTGTGAAAATGTTTAATTGTTTTTGGCACATAAAGCATGCCACTTATGTTGTGATGTGTATTTCCTTTTTGTGATGTGTCACTTGACACCCAGTGATCATTTGGCATGTGGAGTGGATTTGGACCCCACCTTCTCCTTAGTCATCTTTGAGCTTTCCAAGCTAGGTAGGTGGGTTATGAGACCAAGAAACATTGAAAAAAAAAAACCTCATTTTCGGATGCATGAATTATTGGTTATTTTAAGGGGTTTTGGGAAGTCCTAGGAGGTAGTTTTATGTAAATTTGAGTGCCCCAAGGTTAGGACTTTGGTTGGGGGGCTCAATTCCTTCATTTTCATCTTCCTAGGCCACTTATATGTCCCTCCAATTATGTCATTTTAGGGATACACGAAAATGGAAATCTTTCCTTAGCTGTCCATCATTTTTGTCATGTTGAAATTCATCCCAAAACATGTGGGAGGGGCAAGTGTCATTTTGGTTTTAATCTAGAAACCTAACAACTTGGGAAGGGTGTAGGGGGGAATGTTTGAAGAAAGACTTAAAAATAGAAAAGACTACTAGTTTATTTTCTACAAAAGGAGTTAAGAGAAAAATCAGAGAAGTGACTGGGTAGCCTAGTTTTAGTGGACTTGTGGACAGCAAGCTAGTGGAAAATAAAAGCTCAAATTCAGCTCCCAATTTCAGCCTTATCCCTTGAAGGAGGTTGGTGGTCTCAAATCTCATTGTTTTGTTTTGAATTATGTTGAAAGTATTGCATTTTGTGAAGTAATTTGTAATATGTTTGGTTATGTGTAAATCTATGTACTTTTGGTTGATTTCAGTTGAGTGAGGAATTCAGTTTTGTTATTTTCTTTTTGAATTGTGAAGGAATTTGTAATATATTTTGTTATGTGTAAATCTATTTATTTTTGGATTGATTTCAGTTGAGTTGTGAATTCAGCTTTTGTTACTTTCCTTGTGAATTGTTCATGTTATGGGTGTGAAAGTTCATTCCTCATCCTTGGGAGAAAAGTAGGAGAACTTGGGGTGAAGGGCATAAGTTGGGATTTCTTTTGTCTGAGTGCATAGTTGTATGGGCAGCTATGATAACCAGCTTATTTTTTGGGGGTCATAAGGTGTTTTGGGGGCCATAAGGAGTTTTCGTTTGCTCATGGAATTGAGCTATATTTTGGGGTTGAAAGGGGGCCTTGTGAAGGCTATTTTACTTGCTATATGTTGTTGTTTCATAAGCTTGGTGACTCCACTTAACAATTCCACCTTCACCCATAATGTGGATTCTATGTTTGAATCCTTTGTTCAAGCCTGGGAAGGGAATCATTGTGAAAGTATGTGTTTTTGAGTTATGTTAAATGTTTGTGTGTTTCTTGTGTGTTATCCCATCCTATACCTATTTTCCCAAGCTCGGGGGTGGCCATGTAATGGCCTTGGCTGGGAGGTGAGCTCCATGGCCATATGGAGAAAGTCTTTTTGTTGTAGGTCATGGTTCATGACTCAATGGAATTAAACAAGAATTGAAGGTTAAAGACTAGGCTGGAAATTCTCAAAGATGGTTTCCCTATTATTGCAGATTGAGAAGTTAGTTTTCCTTGTAGTTGTGTTATTATTGTATTGAGATTCTATAAATTTTATTTGAGATAAACCTTGGACTGTCTAGTAATGAGTTTCATGCATTGAGTTAAATTATTGTGCTTTGAATAGTCCAAAAAACTGTAATTAATATCAAGAGTTTAAATTTAGTTCTCTGTTGTGTAGATTTTAAATTGAATATGTGATGTATACAGTTATATAGAAAAGAAAATTTCCTGTAGCAGAAAGATTATTATTAAGTTCCTGTAGCAAAGAAATGGTTATTAAGTTCCTCTAGCATAAAACTTGTTATGGAAGTTGTGTTTTCAAAATATGTACACTATTAAATTTCAGGGACAAATTCTGGAGACTATTTCCTTGTTATCTTTATTAAGTATTGCAAATAAAGTAAAAATTGTAGATGACTACAAAAGACTGAATCATTAGAGAATGGGTGAATTTGAAAATTAGCTTAGAGTAATCATGCTGGAAACTTAATGCTACAAGAATAAAAAAAAAGAAAACAGTAGTATATTTTAACTATTATGATGCATAATGAAATAAAACAAATTAACTTGATTATCCTAAATCAATTGATCTGATGAATTGTAGCTAGATTCCTCAAATATTTTACTTCTGTTTATAAATTTCATTTTTATCTTAAGATTCTATTCCTATCCTTATGTCTGCTATCTAAATATAGATCTTCGTGAATGTATTTATATGTAAATACTATATTATACATAATAAGTCATATAATATAATATATATATATATATATATATATATATATATATATATATATATATATATATATATATATATATATAGCCCAAAATTCTTATCAGAAAAAGCTAAAAGTTGACCAACCTGATTACTCTATTCTACATTGTAAAATACTATTTATAAAACAATATATATACTTATGTTTATACCTTTCAACAATAAACGTATCACACATAATACTGACTACAGCTCATAATACTACATAGTGTAGTCTACATGATACAGACACATCGCATAATGCATAGTATGTAGTTTATGAGCTGCGATATTATCACATGCTGCATTTAAAAGAAATATAATATAAATGAACAGTGAAAAATTAATATGGTAGTATCACTTGTGGAAGGGTCGAAGCCCTCTCGTTCTCCCTTACCCGCACACTAGGTAGCAGGCACTACCGTGACCAGTCACGGCAGTGACTGTGTCACTGCCATGACCTTGGTCGCGGGTAGTGACATAGTCACTATCGTGGCTAGCCACGACAGTGGCTATGCCCCTCTGGTGCCTTGCATTAACACTTTTAAAACAAAACCAAAAATACGCGTTAGGGGTTTTGATACCTCTACACGCCTGCAGCATAATATTTATAATGAGAAGAAAATTTACGATAGCTGATGATAAAATAAAAATAGTAGGTAATTTCCAAATAAACATGGCAACACTCTAAAAATTTAAGCACCTTTATGAAATAAATTAAGAAGACTCAATATAGGATTATGAATGTAGATCATTTCATTGGAAAGTTGCAAACCAGATTCATCAATCGAAATTACTCAGTATTGCACAAGGTTTGTAAACTCTACTTCTTTTATATCTAAAAAAAATAATGATAGATTGCTATGAAATTGTTGGCAAATATATCTCAGGAACTAGACATGAGATCTGTGAACAGATCTAAAAACATTACAATATTTCAAATGCCTGATCTAAGAAATTATGTACCCATTTCCTCTTCATTGAAATGGAAACCTAGTGTGAATCTGAGAGATTCCAAATACCCTCTCTCTCTAGAATACTAGTTGAGATATCCTCTGCAACCTTCTTCTACCTGCACTTACATAACAAGAGAAAAAAAATAAAAATTGTATACACTAATAACTTATGCAGATTTATTTATCATCAGGGTATCTCAACCCTTCAATCCACCCAGCAAAGCCATTAATGGCTAAGTACTGGTAAAATAAAATGAAAATGAAATCTCTCTGAATATTATAACAGATCAGACATCAGTATGTTACTCTAGCAACCATATGAAGGCTACAGTAACCTTCTGATCTGCACAATGAAACTAGTGCGGTAGTAACTTGCACAGCATGGCTCAACCTTGAATCTAGATAGGATGGAAAGAGAAATAATGCAGGAACAAATGGGAATTAGGGTTTTCTATTATGTTTTAAAGGCTCCAAACCCTAATTTCGGGTTAGGGTTTGGGTGAATAGAATATTTTATTTCTCTCACCTCTCTAAGTCTTTGTATATTTTATCATTTAATTAAGCCTTGCTATCGTATTTGTCTTTAATGGAAGAACTCTTAATATTAAGATTAACTCTCTTATTTATTTCAAGTTAAAATAAGCTGTATTATTTAATTTGGAGTTCTAATATGAACATTATGAAGGATATAAAAATATATATTTATACATTAGAACTTTTAATCATCGTATTAAGAATTATTATTCCTCTTTAATTTATTTACTCAGTTTATAGGTGATGACTATAATTCCACTTCATTATTGAAAAATTGGAAATTGGTAAAAGCTGGAAGGTTGTCATTTTATAGAAATTTGTTATATTAGTGAAATTTTTAATTAATGGTAAAGAACCCACTTATGTTGGTAGTAAATTAATTAATAAATATGGTATTCTTTCCACTTTATATTTTATCGTTACGTCTATTTTTCTATTGAATTTAAGTAGTAGATTATTTCTTAATTAACTTCTTTTATTTACTCAATGAAATTGGAAATGAATAATAAGGTACAGTTATTATCTACCCTAATCCATATTAATATAATTTAATTAAATTATTCCAATTGTGACATTAAACTTAGTGAATGGATTAAATAACGTTAGGGAAATCTGTAATAATAATAGTAACATAGTTTATGTGCTTAAGGACTCTAGATTAATATTGATTAAAAAATTTATCCTTAGCTAACCTATCGTTTAGCGGAATTAATTCCTTCTTTGAACATCTTTAATCTTCCCTATCACCTGTGACTTTTGTCGCTTAGGGAACGGAGGTACGCCAGCACTTGCCTCCCGATCCCTGTATGTCAGAGGATGACTCGCCCAAGTGAGCTTCGACACCAAAGCTTCACATTGTAGGGCTTTTTGACCAACCTTGTTGACCTAGATGCATGCTTTATCTTTTCAAAAAAAAATTTGTAGTTGTGTCTTTTGTCGAGATTATAGTTGTGTAGTTGTCCAAATTATTTGGTCATTACAGGTGGCTCATTACGCAAGTATTGTACACTCACCATTTATTATGGAATTCTTGGCAACACAATATTGACTCATCAAGCATTTTTGTTTGACTCGTCAAGCATTTCCCTTGGTTGACTCATCAAGTATTTTTCAGTGTTAACTTATTAACCAACTTAAGTCTTGTTATAATGGACTAGGGTTAGGGTTTTTTCTCAATATGATAATTTCATAGCTTCTTGCAGTGGTATTGAGTTGCAAGGGATTGCAAATTGTAATAGGATGAAATTAGTGGATAATAAGATTAGTATCTCTAATTGGTGGACGTGGCCCAATATTGGGTGTACCACGTTAAATCTTTGTGTCTTCTTGTTCTACTTCTATGTGATTTATTCATTTGCATTATTGGTTATATTTGAATGTAATTATTAGATTTTTTCTTCTAATCCTAACAGACAATCACTCATATCTCATTGCTTAACCCAAGGGTATTTTATATGATCATATAATTCATCCCTCTCAATGAGCCATACAATAGGGAGGCCTCTACTATTTATATCTTGAAATTGGTCAATAGGGCCTCCATTATAAATGTTCTAAATAACTCCACATGTTGGATGAACCTTATAACTAAAGAGTTTCTCTTTCTTAATAAATTCAATCATGCAAGATATGATGAGTGTGAACTACCACTATCTAGATGCATGATGGACTATAGATTCATCCTTTAGTCTCAACCACCTTAAAGGTATGAGTAGGACCCAATATGGTTTTTCCAACCTTTCTTTTAATTCCAAAATTGGACCTCTTCAAAGTCAAGGTAGGTATTCCATGTCTATTTTCCATGGGAGCCATCTATTTTATTTTGTATAAATATCTCAAGTTTCACCATGAGGGTGCCATTCATATAATGTAAGACACTAGCTATTTCCCCTTGGTATCCCATCGGGCCTCTCTCTTGGATCGTTTCTTCCCTACTCTAGTGGGGCCCCTACATCCTTCATAGGATGATTCATTTCTTGCATATAAAAATTATAAGGCCAGAGAATTAACTTTCAAATCTATAGTGTCGATCCTGTATTCTTTTGTCTAGATCTCTCTTGTGGCTCAACATGCTTCATCTTCTATCTATTCTTCAAATTATGGGATTACAGAAATTGCACAACTCAAGAGAAGCCTCCTCCTACACCAAATACTTTTCAACATTTGGAAGTGTCTTTTGTTCCTATGTCTACTCCTACTTTAGACAAAAAAAACTTACCCATGTTTTGCAAGCCCAAGGTGTGTCCACATTTTACCATTTCAATCCTTGTAAACATACCTTGACCTACCATTTATGGTAAGGATAGGAGGACTCAAAATATATCACTTCTTGTAGCACCTTCTCCTCAACCTTCAAGAGTATCATCTATTCCCTATGCTAATAGTAATGAAAAAAGAGGAAGGGTGTCCTTTGATAGAGCTAATATTTTTTGTATCAGTGTCAACTCCTACTACATCGATGGGGTCCTACACTTTTTTGTCAATGGCATCGATGAATGTACCTATCAATTAGGATTCCACTAGAAATTTTTAGAGTTCTCAACCAATCCCATACATACATTAGAAGAAACTTGTCTGTGAACTTATAAGTGTCACTTATGAGAGATGGCTTTAAAATGTGAGGTTGTCATGAAGGCAAGGAAAAAAAATTTTTTGCCTATGTCTATTTCTTCCACTCCTAATCCTATAGAATATCCTTCCTTTCTTCCTCCGTATTCACCATTTTATTCAACCAGGTCTATTCCATTTCACTTCCCCCTACATTGAGAGTGACTATTGGTCCTTGCACCAAGAAGGTCCATTTTTTTTATCTCTTTGTTGCAGGAGCCACTACTGATCACCTCCTTGCCCCCTTTCTCTTCTCCTCTAAACATGATCCACACATTAGTAGTGTGTAGTATAGTTATGTCCTCTTATCCCACATCATCTCCATACCCTAGAACCATCATCCTGGCTTTCTTGGGGTTCTAAAAATAGATACAAAAGATTAGAGGGTCTCCTCTCCATCCTTTAAATTAAAATTTAACTAGGGATCTATGCACAAGTTTCATCATTATAAGTTCACTCCAATAGATCCACTCTTAATTTCAATTCTTGCAATGGAGAAATATCTAACATCTCTTGTATCTATCATGACCCCTTGTATATAGGTCAACAAGGTTTCTTCTCCATTTATTCCTTGAAACATGAGTTGACTACAAACTATGAGAATAGTGCACAACTCAAGGGAAGCCTCCTCCTACACCAAATACTTTTCAACCTTTGGAAGTGTCTTTTGTTCCTATGTCTACTCATACTTTAGAAAAAAAAACTCACCCATTTTTTGCAAGCCCAAGGTGTGTCCATATTTTACCATTCCAATCCTTGTAAACATACCTTGACCTACCATTTATGGTAAGGATAAGAGGACTCAAAAGATATAACCTTTTGTAACACAAGTTCTCCTCAACCTTCAAGAGTATCATGTATTCCTTGTGCTAATAGTAATGAAAAAAGAGGAAGGGTGTCCTTTGATAGAGCTAATATTTTTGTATCATTGTCAACTCCTACTACATTGATGGGGTCCTATACTTTCTTGGCAATGGCATCGAAAAATGTACCTATCAAGTAGGATTCCACTAGAAATTTTTAGAGATCTCAACCAATCCCATACATATATTAGAAGAAAATTTTGTGTGAACTTATAAGTGTTAGTTGTGAGAGATGGCTTTAAAATGTGAGGTCATCATGAAGGCAAGGAGAAAATTTTTGTTGCTGATGTCTATTGTTTTAACTCCTACTACTATATAGTCTCCTCACTTTCTTCCTCCTTATTCACCATTTTTTTCAACCACCTATTCCATTTCACTTCCCCCTACATTGAGGGTGACTATTGGTCCTTGCACCAAGAAGGTCATGTTATCAATATTTTACTCATCTTTGGAGGCCTAGTTACTAAGTGAGACTACTGCACCCTAGTTTGGATTATTAGTGGTTTTTCTTAAAATTTGTGTTCATATCATTGTAAAGTACATGTAAGAGAAGAGGAAATGATATACATCTAAGCATTAAATGTATGTACCCATAGCTTAAGTGTTTTGTACAAAAGGAAAAGAACTGAGAAAAACATTTATCTGAAGCTCACATAGACCGTGAGCATAGCCATTATCAGAATTGCATAAATAACTACAAATATTCATGAAATTAAGAATGCAAATACTAGGGTACCAGACATTGCCTGGTATTGAAGTCTAGATCCAATCCTATCCAGAGAGCTCCTGTGATCCAGAACCTAAAAGAAGAGAGGAGGAGATATGGGTTAGATCCAATGGATCTAAACAATGCATAGAACCACAATATTCACAAAGATGCATATGTGCACTCAGTCATACACCTTTAGGAAGGGCTGTGCTTAGGGCATGTGTATCAAGGAGGCTCCAAAATAAAAGAAACACCATGTTTTCACTGACGTATTTATTCTATGTGCAGATACAGGAGAAGCTGATTCAATAATAATCCAAGGGTGTTGGGATCCAGATGAATGACTTTGACCTATGATGCAGTCGATGCCAAGAAAACCTCAAATTTCCTTGACAATGGTTGCATCACAGGCCAAGAACACCCATGACTAATAGAAGGACAACTGGATGATGCAGTATCAGTGGGACACTCAGATAAATCAAATAGAGCATGGTCAATAGGGCACTAACAAATTCAAGAAAGACTCATCAAATCAATCATCAAGTGAGAGTTCATGATCAAGTAACAGTGCCTTTTTATGGATGGCATGTCATCATGTGGAATAGTGATGGAAGCATAGTGTTACCTCAATAAAGAGATTCAACATGTCATGGTATACAAAAATAATAAATAATTGGGCACATAGGCAAGCATCACATCAACAGTAACATCTCATATGAGCACAAAGCAAGTAAATGGTATAGATATATGGAACAATGAAACAATGCCAACAGTAATCCAACATGCAATGGGTCATGGTGAGCAACAATGAAGATGCCTCCTTGGGAAATAACCATAACATCATGTAGAGAAATGAATGAAAGGAAGATAGAAATTAAATTCAGATGCCCAAAAGCTCACAGGTTGTGAACCAAGCAGTAAGCATCTTGGTTCTATAAATACAATGAGTGGTAAATCCACAAGCATGAAGAAACTTTGGTGATGCATGCCAAGGATCAAGCTAATATCGAACACCACCAAATATCATGGCAACATTGATATAATTGAACATTACATGTCAAATAGAAATTAAAAGATATTGTTCTAGTTTGTAGCCCAAGGGTTATCAAGTGCTTGATCCATTGTAATAGTAAACATCATGGAGGGAGCAGTCATAGTCAGCTCCAAGCAACAACAAATGCCTCATGATCAACAACAACTGGTGCAAGGTAGCAACAACACCATGATAGTAATACAATAGTGCAAATCAACATGTCTTCATGAATGTGCATGTAGGAAGACAGTGAATGAAGAAATTTAATAGCATGCTGACAACAAATTTTAAATACAATTCAAAAATACATGCCCAAAGCTGATGCCATAATACCAAACAAAGGCATGAGCCGTAGTAAGAATGGCACAAACTTTTGAGTATTCATAGCAGCACTGAGCATGTAATAATAGCAAATCATTGACATGCTATAGCTCACGAGATGACATGAACATCCAGGTTTCGGCTATAAGAGTAGAAGGCATAATATCACAAGAAGTGAAAACAATGAACACAATGCATTCATGGTGCCCCATAACGATCATGAGTCTTCACCAAAATGAGCTACAACAAATGAATGCATTGATTTGACAAAACATGAGCCATTCAATAAGAGAAAACCAGCAAATACACTTAAGCCCACACGTTATTCATAAGATAGAGAATCCATTACACTTTCCAAGTATAGAGGAGCATGCAAAAGACCAAACAATCAATATTTTAAAATGTATTCAAGACAAAAATGAAATGTCATAGCTCATGGTTTGAAATTTTCTGAGTAATAAATCAGTAAGTAATAAACCAATGAGCAAATGGCTCGTGGGTTACCAAGGGGATGTGCTTCCAGCAGTTGGAACTGAGGTAGCAACATCAATATAGTGATACCATAGTTTTAAAACTTGTAGCTCACTGGCCTCTCAAATGCATAAGTAATAGCTACCTCATGAGCATACTAGAGACCAGCTCAAGATGTGATAAACAGCAAAGAAGAATCATTCCCTAGTCCATGGGTTCTAGGTGAGTAAGTAGACAAGGGAATCCACAATGCCAAGAGCCTAACTCATTAGCTATTATCAGCAGAGAAGGGGCACAATTATTGCAACAAACATGGCACAATCTTCAGTTCATAGGCTATTAGAATAGTATGCAGACACCCTAGCTACTTCACAGGCCAAACAAAGTATGATGCCAAATGCAGAACAAGGATAACGAAGTGTATCCTATAGTATCAATTAAAAAATGCAGTGAAGGCAATACCCTAACCCATGGGTCATCGAGCCACAATCAAATGCATGATGCCTCAACAACAAATACAATGGAATCAAATTTAGAATAGAAATAAAACCAATGCTATTGAATCAAATATCACAAGAAGGTACCAATAGCAGAAAATGTAACCATAATACATAAGGAATGCTATCACAAATTTCCCTAAAAAATTGACAGGAAATGAAATAATGAAAGAGTTGAATACACAATCAAATAGAAATGAAACAAGACATAGCACCATGAAATGTAGAGGGCATAGAGGTCATGCCCTAGCTCATGGACATCACAAATGACATAAGCCAATTAAAGACACAGTGCTCTAGCAGAGATCAAATTCATAATGCCCAATAAATACATAAAAGGATCAACAAGAAAGCAATGTATTGATGCCCTAGCTATCGGTCATCGAGTTCATCAAAAAATAGATTCAAGCTATTATATAATACAGAGAATATCATCGTGCCCTAGTCTCATACATTCCAACAAATAAACAAATAGACATGCTTCACATTGTATTGGCTAAATAGTGCCCATGAAAGTGAGATGATTTCCATCAATTGTAGAATAGTGATTTAGTAAAGCAATACGAATACATCACTGTGCCCTCAAAAATTAAGAGGGAGAGTTAAAAATATGAATTCATATCAAAACCTACCTCATTTCATGATGCCATAAATGGCTATTTCTAAAGCCAAACTCAAAGATTGAATGTGGAACTTCCAGTAGAAGACAGAAACCTGCCAAGTGCCAAGATGAGAAAATCTAAATGTCAGCATCAGGGTTCTTGATGAAAATGGTTTATTAATTTGATCTCCCCTTTTTTTAGGGTTGAGGTTTATTTTTGGCACTATGTAACCCATGTTTTATTTTAGGCATAGGTGGATTTTGTTTAAAATATAAATATTTTAAAATGTGTTTCCCCATTATGGGTTGAGATCATTTTTAAATACAATTAAATCAATTTTTGTGTCTTAGTGGGATGGGGTTTTAAATGTGAAGTCATTACAGAATACTAATCTAAATTCTGATGATGGTATTTTATAAACTATCATCAAAATATTGTTAATGCATGACTAAGGGTGTCAGAGTGGTCTCTTTTTTACTATCTATTCTAGGAGTCAGTTTTTTTTATTACCCCCTATAAACTCGAGAATCTAGCATCCAAGTTTATGAGGTAGTCTCATGGGCCCATTTTGAGATCTTTTCCATTCTTAGGGGTAGAGGAGGTGTTAATGTAGATTCCTAGGTTCTTTTTATATACCTCTCACTTGGGTGATTGAGGTTAGCTCTTCAATCTATTCTCTCTTATATGAGTGTTGTAGCTCTGAGAGACACATCTTGTACTTAGCTTCTTTTCAACAATAAAAATTGATCCTTCTTATTCCCTATAGTTTCAGAATTCTTCTATTGAATCTCATGTAGGATTAGTGTGACGTTATTGTATCCTTAATCTACATGTTGATCCAATTGAATGTTCAGGAATTTGTCTTGGCTTTGTAGTGTTAATTCATGTGCAAACTAAAAAGTCAGAATTGTGGAAACATCTTCCCTTCTCTGTGTTTCAAGTACCCTATTTCCTAAGGAGTTGAAGGCAGTAGAATCAAGTTGTGAAGTGTAGTTTTGTTTTTTTTGTTGTAGTAAGCTTAATCTAGTTTTGGATCTTCTTTCAATTTGGTGGATCACCTTGTTTTAAATTAGTTTTAGTTCTTTAAGTTTTATGCATTCTCTCCCTTTCCTCAAAAGTTATTCAGTTTTAAGTGATCCAAAAGGGAAGCCAACCCTTAATCCATAGGTCTACTCTCAGATAGGTTACCCATAGCTTGAGAGTAGTCCCATGTTTCACAGGATTTTTGGGTTCTAACACTTAGCAAATTGGGTGCAATCGTTAGTGACAACATTTTTTGGCACGCCTAGTGGGATAGAAGACTTAGTGAGTCAGATTTCTAAGAGTTTTACATGCAGGTTATTATTTGGTATGAGCAATGACTATGTTTTGATATCATACCTAGTGACTCTAATCTTATTTCATGTTGATCAACACCTAAGCTTATGACTGGGATCCCAATCAAGGAGAGTAGGAATCCTTTTGTTTATGTAGAGCTGCCACCAATCAAGAAAAGGCCTAAAGCAGCCCAAACTAGTGCATCCCAATCTGCAAATCCCACTCCCAATCCTGCTCGCATTCTTGCAATCACTCCCCCAATCAAGCCAATACAAGCAATTCAGCCTATGCAAGCAGCACTAGCAGTTCAAGTTCCCCTTAATCCTCCAATGGCTAGGAATCAGCCTTTGTAGCCTTCAATCAAGGCTGCCCCTTGAATTTGTAGTAGCATAATGACATACCTATATCAGCCCTTAAGAGCCTACCTATCTTCACTAGAGAGGATCAGACCTCCACTATTGAGCACATAAGAGATGTTGCATCCCTCTTTGCCCTCCACAATATAATCCAAGACAATGTGGATGTGAGATTGTTAGCAACATCCCTCAAAGGAAAGGCTTTACAATGGTTTAGAGGTTTGGAAGTTGGTTCTATAACTAACTAGGATGAGTTGGGACAAGCCTTAACTAATCAATTTGAAGATAATTCTGACCACCTCTCCTTAGTCGAACATTTGACTACCATTAAAAGGGCACCCCAAGAGTATATGATGGATTTTAATTTCATATTTTAGAGGACATGGAATAGAATACTAGCCACAATTAGACCCTCAAGACACCATGCTTTCTTGTACTAGCTAAGAGCCCTCAATAGTGATATCTCTATTATGATTCAATCTATGGGAGGGAATAACTTACCAATAGCATATGATCTCTCCATAAGAGCTAAAAATAGCCTCATACAAGTAGGGAAACTAGCCCCAAGGCCTCCAATGCCTATTTTCCCCTAGCTTCATCTTGTTCCTAAAGCAATTCTAGCCTTGGCATCTATTCCACCTCTTCTAGTTCCTTCTCAACAAGCTATTAATCCAGTTGTGAACCAATCCCAAGAGCTGAATGAGATCAAAAAGGCCTTACAAAGTGTTACTAATGAGCTGGTTAGTCTCAAAAAGTAGTAGTACCAGCCTCATCAATAGCCCTACCAACAACCCTACCAAGCTCCATATTAGACCTAGTACCAGCAAAATAGGCCCAATGCCAATCAGGCCATCAAGGCCAAGCGAGAAATTACAATCAGAAAGCTAATCAGCCCTACAATCCTAACATCCCTAGTACTTCTAAAGAGCGGGTTCTTGTAGCTCAAAACAACATGGCACAAGAATTCCAATGGGGTTTCTCATGTAATCAGCAACATATCCATGGGATATGTCCTAATGGCTATGCCCAAGCCCTCATGGTGTAGAATAATGTCATCATGCCATAGGAGATGACTCATGAACCAGAGATTCAATAAGGTTAGGTTGCTACCCCAAGAGAGCTACAAACACCTGAGGTGGCACTGGTTAACTTTCAGAAGAGGTAAATTTTCTCCCAAATAACAACCAAAACTATGTTCCACTTGTAGCCAACACAAGGTCTAAGAAGAAGGATTTGGAGGTTGAACAAGTGGCCTCTACCAATTAGCAAGCTCCTATTGTGACTCCACAACACAAGATGGTTCAGACTCCAGTCCAAAATCAGTCAAAAGAAGTTAAGGAACCAGCCAAGGCAGCAACATAGTTGGCATCTGCAATACTAGAGACTACTATAGTGAAAGGAAAACCTAAAGTGAATCTAGGGTCTTTCAATATTGTTGAACAAATGAGGAAGACCTTTATAAGTGTGCCTATGATGGACACTTTGGCTATTCTTGGACAAAAGGAACTGATGCTTAGTGAATTGGCTAAGATTTCATCAAAAGAAGAGGGTGTTTCAGAGCAGCCTAGAATCCTCATGGTTGAAACACCTCAAAAGGAGTAGCAAACTGAAGAAGCTAGCTTGTAGCCCACCATTTCTCCATAGGTTAAACCCCCTCCTTTCTATGTTACTCTTGTTTTTGGGAATTTTTTGGTACATAATTGTATGATAGACTCAGGGGTAAGTAGTTCCATAATTTCTAAACAACTAGTAAACGTCCTAGGATTGTTTTATGTGCCAATAGACAAGCTTGTTGTTCAGTTAGATGGGTCATCAGTTAGCACCATTGGAGTCATTAAAGACTTGAGTCTTACTTTACATGAATGTCCTAATTTCTCTATTCCTTGGGATGTCTATGTCATAGATTTGCCTCCACACTTTGCTATCTGTCTAAGTAGAGATTTCACTAATAGGTTGGGGGCATACCTCTCAGCTGATTGGTCTCATTTATACATCAAAACTAGATATGGGACTAAGGTTAGAATCAAGTCCAAAGCTTTTGTAAAGAACCATGATGAATCTTATACCCCTAGCCCAATAAATGCCAATGTGATGTTCCATGAGAAAGATCCTATTGATTCTGAAGCTGAGACCACCATCAGAAACATTCCAAATATTGTCCTAGATGAGTGGGTTGAAAGAGATTTAGAAGATAATCATTTTAGAAACATGGAGATTTTAGGTATTGGGATGTACATCATTCATGAGGAGGGTGTTGTAATTCTAGATTTGATGAAAAAAGAAGATAAGTGTTCTAAAAATTAGAATGGTGAGTTGTGGCAATTTTTCTTTGATGGTGCTAGAAGCAAAATTGGTTTAGGACGATGAGTTGTCTTGATTTCCCTAGAAGGACAAAGGTATTACTTGTATGTGACTGAATGTGACCTCTAAATCAGGCACAACACAACATGGCCATTATTCACTTGATAGAATTTGAGAGAGAGTATGAAGAACTCAATCCAAATTCCATGGTGAGGCGACCTGTTGCCTCCTATGTGAATGGGGTGTTTGAATACTCTCAGAACGAGAGCCAACAGCTGGGAGACCAATTCAACAATGGAGGATTTGAAAGAAAATATGAGCAAAATGAAACTAAGCTAAGAATGAATGCAATTAATCTAGAAAACTTTGAAAGAAATATGAAATGCAGATTTTTATTTGATTTTGAAATAAAGATGATATTAGACTAAGAACAAGTAAGTAAATTTAATCTAAATGTGAAATGCAATTACACTAATATGAGAAATTAAACTAGATAATGCAATAAAAGAGCTTTGAAAATAATGAGATATGAGACTAAAAAATGCTATAGTAAGGATGCTCTCAAAAATTGCTCTCCTGAATGAGAAAAAGAGGCCAAATAAATAGAAGAGCCAAGAGGATGAGGAAGAGTTTCTTGATTCGAAACTCCTGACCCTTCATATCCCTTTTTGGAACAAATAAGCATGAATTACTTTATTAAAAGAATGGAAAATGCCACATGAGGACCTTTCGAATATCTCAAATTATTAATTCAAGAAAAGGTGTCCATTCAAATAACAAGAAATTAATTAATTCCTTTTTTATATGTATTAGCTAAAGGGGGTAGATTTGATTTAATTCAAAGTGCTTAGGACTTTAGAACTAAATTAAATTATCATAGAGGTAATTTAGCTAATTAAAGTCAAGGACTTTAGGAATTAATATTAATATTTGATGATTACAATTTATGGTCTTTGCAATTGACATCAAGTCAAATTAAGTCAGATAGGAGAGAGAAAATTGCCTAGGGAACTAGGACTTTGGTGATGTAAAATCGAGATAATGCACCAAAATTGATGAAATTAAATAGGTGCCAATTTTGGGGTATTGCATTACTCTGCTAATCATTTTTCTTTCAGCTGTACTAACAATATAGTAGAGTATGAGGCTTTGATTCACGGTTTAGAATGGGCTAAAAAAAGAGGAATCAAGTGTCTAAAGGTTATAGGTGATAGTGAATTAGTGGTTAACTAGATTCATGGCACTAATCTCACAAAAAATGATACACTCAATATGTATAAGCATAGGGTTTGAGATTTAATGGAAGATTTTTGTGCTTTTAATCTGGTTGTTGTCCCAAGAAATTAGAACAAATAGGTAGATAAGCTGGCTACCATGGGAGCAGAATATGATATTCCAAAGGAGGTCACAAGCACTAAAATGCAGCATGTGAAAGTCCTAGTAAGACCATCGATACTAGACAATTAGGTGAGTTGGCAAGTCTTTGAAAATGATGAACAATTTTTTTATTTTTTCATAGAAGAAGTCGAGATCTCTAAAGTTAATCAGAATAAGCTTGCTCACCAGTACAATGACCAGATGTTACAGTTGAAAACTAACAAGCTACCCAAGGGATTGGTCACCCTTGAGTCCATTTTTAACTCTGATGACCAACTCAGAGGAGACAAGGCCAGCATGACAGCCAAAGAGGAACATTATCAGCCTATTGAGATTTTCAAGGATAAGTCTCTCAAGTTGGGAAAGGTATGAACTCTGCTAGAAAGGTAGGCCTTTATCTCATTATGTCAAGAGTTTAATGATGTTTTTGCATGGGAATATTATGATTTGAAGGGATTTGACCCACACTTAGCCTAGCACACTATTGAGCTAGAACCCCATGCCAAACCAATAAGATAGAAATAGAGACCTATCAATCCTAAACTAGAAGTGTTGATGAAAACAGAGTTGAGGAAAATGATTGAGGCCAATATTATCTTTCCCATTAAGCACACCTCCTGGGTCTCTAATCTAGTTCCTAACAGAAAAAAGAATGGTAAGATTTGGTTATGTGTGGATTTCAGAGACCTCAATAGAGCCTCACTCAAGGACCACCATCTGTTGCCCTCCATGGAACAGATATTGCTGCATGTCTCAGCGTCTGATAGATTTTCTTTGTTAGATGGCTTTTCTAGCTATAACTAGGTCCTGGTCAGAGAGGAAGACCAATACAAAACAACCTTCACCACCAAGTGGGGCACCATGGCATACAGGAAAATACCTTTTGGGATGTCTAACATTGGTGCTACATTTCTGAAAGCCATGGAGATGGCATTTTTTGGTTTGATGAACAAGTTTGTTCTAGTTTATTTAGATGATATAACTATTTTTTTCAAAAGTAACTAATGGTCACCTAGTTCATCCGAGGTAGATTTTTGAAAGGTGCAGAGAATTTGGAGTTTTGTTGAATCCTAAAAAATGTATCTTTATTGTCCATGAAGGAAGATTGCTAGGACACATTGTCTCTAAGCAAGGAACAACAATTGATCCTGAGAGGATAAAGGCCATCATGGCACTACCCTTGCCAGCGCACAAGAAGGGGCTGCAAAGTTTCCTTGGAAGAATCAACTTCTTGAGAAGGTTCATCCCAAATGTTGCATCACTACTAATGCCTATGACCCAGATGTTGAAGAAGAATTCATCTTTCCATTGGATAAATGAAGGAAAGAAATGTTTTGAAGAGATCAAGGAAGCAATTTCTTCTGCTCCTACTCTGGTAAACCCTAATTTTTCTAAAGATTTTATTTTATATGCTTTTGGGGACACTGATAGTATCTCTACCATGCTAGTCCAGCAGAATACTAAGAAACAAGAGTAGCCAGTGGCTTTTTACAGCCAAGGTCTGGATGGTTATTAATTAAATTACACTCCTATAGAGAAACATGTTTTAGCAATAGTAAGGAGCTTAAAAAAATTCAGGCACTTGTTGTCCAATAACATAGTGCACTTAATGGTTGCTCACCCTTGCATAAAATATTTCCTTCTAAATAAGGACCTGAGCCACAAGAGAGCTGGTTGGATCACCAAAGTCATGGAATATGACATTCAAATCAAAGTGACTAAGTTGATTAGGGGAAAAGGGCTATGTGAACAACTGAATGAGGGTAGAATAGACAAAAACTAGCAAGAATAAGAAGTTGTCTTGATGAACCAGAATGCAAAATAGAGTGCAAGCTGGATAGCACAGATGAAACATTATCTCTCAACTTGGCAATGCCCTCAAGGCCTTGATAGGAGAAAAAAGAGGTACTTTAGACTCCAAGCTATCCCATTTATCATTTTAGATGATGTTTTATATAGGAAGGATTATAATGGTGTCTTGTTGAGATGTGTTGAAACTAGCCAAGTAGGCAGAATATTAGAGGAGTTCCATGATGGAAGTTTTGGAGGACACTTTGTAGCTAGGACCACTACCCTAAAAGTCATGAGAGCTGGGTACTATTGGCCCAACCTATACAAGGATTCTTTTTATTGGGTAAGAAATTGTAAGAACTATGCTCTATTTGCTGGAAAATAGAAGTTGACAGCCCTCTAACTGCATCCCATTAAAGTGGAGCAGCCCTTCTCCAAATGGGGGTTGGACTTCATTGGACCTATTAATCCTCCATCCAGTGTTGACCATAGATGGATACTTACTACTATAGATTATATTACTAAATGGACAGAGGCTATAGCATTGAAGGAAGCAAATGAGACCTATGTCCTAAATTTCTACCAAGACATTGCATCTAGGTTTGGCACTCCAGACTCTATCATTTCAAACAATGCTATGGCATTTATGGGAATGATAATCTCAGAATGGGAATTAAGGTGCAATATTTTCCTAAGCACCTCATCCAACTATTACCCTCAAGGTAATGGTCAGGCGGAATCAACAAACAAGAACTTCATGAGGATCATCAAAAGGACTATAGAAGGAAACTAGAGGGATTGGCATAGCAAGTTGAAGCTAGCCTTATGGGTAGACAGAATAAAAACTAAGAGGTCTATAGGTAGCTCTCCTTACACACTTGTTTAAGGGAAAGAAGCTAGGATTCCTTTGTCTACTGAGTTGCCTACTTTGAGCTTAATCAAGGAGATTGATCTAATGGAAGAAGATACTATGCAAGTTAGACTTGTTGAGTTAGTTGAACTTGAAGAAGTAAGGAAACTAGCACTAGAGAACCTGGAAGCTCATCATTCTCAGATGAAGAAGACCTTTGATAAAAGAGCCATACCCAAGGTTGTTAAGGAAGGAGACCTTGTCCTTAAATGGGATGAATCAAAACATAAACTAGGAAGGCATACTAAATTTGATGCCACATGGAGTGGACCCTTCATTGTTGTTGAATTCAAGGCCCACAATGCTTTTCAACTGGCTAGTATGGATGGAGAGAAGTTGCCCATTCCAGTGAATGGGATTCACCTCAAAGCTTTTTTTTTAGGTCAGGTTCTACCCTGTACATTAGTAAGTTAGAAGTTCTAGTTTTTTGTGTTTCCTAAGTGCCTTGGCACAAGTTTGCTTCTAGTTTTCTTTTTAGTTTTCTTTCAATTCAGCTTTCAGTTTGGTTTGCGTTAGCAATAAGCCAAAGAAGTCTATCTCTGGCAGTTAGTTGTTTTGTTAGCAAGAATGGTTGTTTGATTTAAGGCTAAGTTCAATTTTGAACCTTATAAGACTCTATGCCCAATGGATTACAAGGCAACTGGTCAGGATTCTTAGCAGGTAAGCACTCAAAAGAGGTCGCTAGAATGTTATCAGTATTTTACTCATCTTTGGAGGCCTAGTTACTAAGTGAGACTACTGCACCCTAGTTTGGATTATTAGTGGTCTTTCTTAAAATTTGTGTTCATTTCATTGTAAAGTACATGAAAGAGAAGAGGAAATGATCTATATCTAAGCATTACATGTATGTACCAATATCTTAAGTGTGTTATACAAAAGGAAAAGAACTGAACAGAACATTTATCTAAAGCTCACATAGGTCGTGAGCATAGCCATTATCAGAATTGCATAAAAAAGTGTAGATATACATGAAATGAAGAATACAAATACTAGGGTACCAGATAGTGCCTGGTATTGAATTTTGGATCCAGTCTTGTCTAGAGAGCTCCTATGGTCCAGAACCTACAACAAGAGAGGAGGACATATGAGTTAGATCCAATGGATCTAAATAATGCATGGTACCACAGTATTCACAAAGATGCATATATGCACTCAGTCATACACCTCTGGGAAGGGTTGTGCTCAGGGCATGTGTATCAAGGAGGCTCCAAAATAAAAGAAACACCATGTTTTCACTGATTTGTTTGTTCCATGTGCAGATACAGGAGAAGCTAATTCAACAATAATCCAAGGGTCCTGGGATCCAGATGAATGACTTTGACCTATGATGTAATCGATGCTACGAAAACCTAAAATTTCCATGAGAGTGGTTGCATCATAGGCCAAGAATACCCATGACCAATAGAAGGACAACTAGATGATGTAGTATCAGTGGGACACTCAGATAAATCAAATAGAGCATGGTCAACATGGCACTAACAGATTCAAGAAAGACTCATCAAATCAATCATCAAGTGAGAGTTGATGATCTAGTGACAATGCCTTTTTATGGATGGCATGTCATCATGTGGAATAGTGATGGAAGCATAGTGTCACTTCAATAAAGAGACTCAACATGTCATGGTATCCCACACATTAAGAAAATTGGGTGCATAGGCAAGCATCACATCAATAGTAACATCTCATATGAGCACAAAGCAAGTAAATGGTACAGATATATGGAACAATGAAATAATGCCAACAGTAATCCAACATGCAGTGGGTCATGGTGAGCAACAATGAAGATGCCTCCTTTGGAAATAACCATAACATCATGCAGAGAAATGAATGAAAGGAAGATGGAAATTAAATTCAGATGCCCAAAAGCTCATAGGCTGTGAACCAAGCAATAAGCATCTTGGTGCTATAAATACAGTGAGTGGTAAATCTACGAGCATAAAGCAACTTTGGTGATGCATGCCAAGGATCAAGCTAATATCGAACACCACCAAATATCATGGCAACATTGATATAATTGAACATTACATGTCAAATAGCAATTAAAAGATATTGTACTAGTTTGCGGTCCGAGGGTTATCAAGTGCTTGATCCATTATAATAGTAAAAATCATGGAGGGAGCAATCACAGTCGGCTCCAAGAAACAAAAAATGCCTCATGATCAACAACAACTGGTGCAAGGTAGCAACAACACCATGATAGTAATACAACAGTGCAAATCAACATGTCTTCATGAATGTGCATGTAGGAAGACAGTGAATGAAGAAATTTAATAGCATGTTGACAACAAATTTTAAATGCAATTCAAAAATACATGCCCGAACCTGATGCCATAATACCAAACAAAGGCACGAGCCATAGTAAGAATGGAAAAAACATTGAGAATTCATAGCAATGTTGAGCATTTAATAATAGAAAATCATTGACGTGCTACAACTCACAGGCTGACATGAACATCCAAGTTTTGGTTATAAGAGTAGAAGACACAATATCACAAGAAGTGAAAATAGTGAACACAATGCATTCATGGTGCCCCATAACGATCACGAGCCTTCACCATAGTGAGCTACAACAAATCAATGCATCGATTTAAACAAAACATGAGCCATTCAATAACATCAAACAAGCAAATACACTTGAGCCCACAGGTTGTTCATAAGACAGAGAATCCATTATGCTTTCCAAGTATAGAGGAGCATGTAGAGGACCAAACAATCAACATTTTAAAGTGTATTCAAGACAACAATGAAATGTCATACCTCGTGGTTTGAAATCTGGTGAGTAATAAATCGGTAAGTAATAAATCAATGAGAAAATGGCTCATGGGTTACCAAGGGGACGTGCTTCTAGTAGTTGGAACCAAGGTAGCACCATCAATATAGTGATACCATAGTTTTAAAACTTGTAGCTCGTTGGCCTCTCAAATGCACAAGAAATAACTACCTCACGAGCATGCCAGAGATTGGCTCAAGATGTGATAAATAGAAAAGAAGAATCATACCCTATTCCACGGGCTCATGGTGAGTAAGTAGACAAGGGAATCCACGATGCTAAGAGCCTAACTCATTGGCTATTATGAGTAGAGAAGGGGCACAATTATAGAAACAAATATGGCACAATCTTTAGCTATCAGGTTGTTAGAATAGTATGAAGACACCCTAGCTACTTCACGAGCCAAACAGAGTATGATGCCAAATGCAGAACAAGGGTAACAAAGTGTATCCTATAGTATCAATTAAACAATGCAATAAAGGTGATACCCTAACCCATGGGTCATCAGGCCATAGTCAAATGCATGATGCCTCAACAACAAATACAATGGAATTGAATTTACAACAAAAATAAAACTAGTGCTATTGAATCAAACATCACAAGCAGGTGCCAATAGCAGAAAATGTAACCATAATACAAAAGGAATGCTATCACAAATTTGCCCTCAAAAATTGACAGGAAATGAAATAATGAAAGAGCTGAATACACAATCAAATAGAAATGAAACAAGACATAGTGCTATCAAATGCAAAGGGCATAGAGGTTGTGGCCTAACTCATGGACATCACAAATCACATAAGCTTATCAAAGAAACAGTGCTCTAGCAAAGATCAAATTCATAATGCCCAATAAATACATAAAAGGATCAACAAGCAAGCAATGTATTGATACACTAGCTATGGGTCATCGAGTTCATCAAACATAGATTCAAGCTATTACATAATACAAAGAATATCATCATCCCTAGTCTCATACATGCCAGCAAATAAACAAATAGACATGCTTCACACTATATTGGCTAAACAGTGCCCACAAAAGTGAGAAGATTGCCATCAATTGCAGAAGAGTGATTCAGTAAAGCAATACGAATACATCACTGTGCCCTCAAAAATCAAGAGGGACAGTTAACAAAATGCATTCATATCAAAACCTGCCTCATTTTAGGATGCCATAGATGGTTGTTTCTAAAGCCAAACTCAGAGATCGAAGGTGGAACTACCAGTAGAAGATAGAAACTTGCCAAGTGCCAAGATGAGAAAATTTGAATGCCAGTGGCAGGGTTTTTGATGAAAATGGTTTATTAATTTGATCTCCCCTTTTTTTAGGGTTGAGGTTTATTTTTGGTTCTATGTAACCAATGTTTTATTTTAGGAATAGGTGGATTTTGTTTAAAATATAATTATTTTAAAATGTGTTTCCCCATTATGGGTTAAGATCATTTTTAAATACAATTAAATCCATTTTTGTGTCTTAGTGGGATGGGGTTTTAAATGTGAAGTCATTGCAGAATACTAATGTAAATTATGACAATGGTATTTTATAAATTGTCATCAGAATATTGTTAATGCATGACTAAGGGGGTCAGAGTGGTCTCTTTTTTACTATCTATTCTAGGAGTCAGTTTGTTTTGTTACCCCCTATAAACTCGAGAATTTGGCATCTGAGTTTATGAGGCAGCCTCATGAGTCTATTTTGAGATCTTTTCCATTCTTAGGGGTAGAGGAGGTGTTAATGTAGATTCCTAGGTTCTTTTTATATACCTCTCACTTGCATGATTGAGGTTAGCTCTTCATTCTATTCTCTCTTATATGAGTGTTGTAGCTCTGAGAGACACATCTTGTACTTAGCTTCTTTTCAGCAATAAAAATTGATCCTTCTTATTCCCTACAGTTTTGGAGTTCTTCTATTGAATCTCATGCAGGATTAGTGTGATGTTATTGTATCCTTAATCTGCATGTTGATCCAATTGAATGTTCAGGAATTTGTCTTGGCTCCATAGTGTTAATTCATGTGCAAACTGAAAATTCAGAATTGTGGAAACATCTTCCCTTCTCTATGTTTCAAGTACCATATTTCCTAAGGAGTTTAAGGCAGTAGAATCAAGGTGTGAAGTGAAATTTTATTTTTGTTGTTGTAGTAAGCTTAATTTAGTTGTGGATATTCTTTCAGTTGGGCGGATCACCTTGTTTTAAATCAGTTTCAGTTCTTTAAGTTTTATGCATTCTCTCCCTTTCCTCAAAAGTTAGTCAGTTTTAAGTGACCCAAAAGGGAAGCCGACCCTTAATCTGGAGGTCTACTCTCGAATAAGTTACCCACAACCTAAGAGTAGTCTCATGTTTCACAAAATTTCTAGGTTCTAACACTTAGGAAATTGGGTGCAATCCTTAGTGACAAGAGGTCCATTTTTCTATCTCTTTGTTGTAGGAGACACTAGTGATCACCTCCATGCCCCCTTTCTCTGCTCCTCTAAACATGCTCCACACATTAGTAGTGTGTAGTTTAGTTATGTTTACTTATCCCACACCATATTCATCCCCTAACTATCATCATATCTTTCTTGGGGTTCTGAAAATAGATACAAAAGATTAGAGGGTCTCCCCTCCATCCTTTAAATTAAAATTGAAGCAAGGATCTATGCGCAAATTTCATATTTGTAAGTTCAGTCCAATAGATCGGCTCTTAATTTCAATTCTTGCAATGGAGAAATCTCTAACATCTCTTGTATCTATCACAACCCCTTGTGTATAGGTTGACAGGTTTTCTTCTCAATTTATTTGTCAACATGAGTTGACTGCAAACTATGAGAATTTCATAATTAACACTCTTGAGGAGATTCAAGCATTGATGAAAATCTTTGCATGATCCCTCTCTCCCATTGATTGATCTCTTGAATTAGGATGTTGAATCTAAACTACATCCTTAGCTTTGGCTATTGGTGGGGTTCTTCGAGCTACTATAGTGGTCATACCATTCAAGACCCAACCTCCCTATCCATATGATCAATATTAGGGTGATGATGACTTTTTGGTAGATGATCTCTAAAAGTGGTATCCACTTCTACATTTGTAGATTAGAGAAAAACTATTTATGTTCCATAGTGCTTTTCTATTAATCTTGTTACCCTCTATGGGATCCTTATACTCTATTGGTACATAGAAATAAAAGGTTATCTATTATATACAATACTCAATTTTTTTTTATTCTTCTATATATCATGCATTTATTTTGACATTCTAGGTTAATACAAAGTTTTGGGGCATTTATGCTTCCATTCAAAGTTGACCCAATTTTTCTTTTTCTTTGTCTTCATGCACTCTTCGTCAAATCTGATTCAATTTAGTCTTGAAAAAATACCATTGAGAGGTTTTACATCATGTATTATTTAGATCTCTCTTCTTGGTTCTAATGCTAACTCATTAGATCCCCCTGCCTCTTGTTAGATGTTGTCGATGTCATGTGCCACCCATCAAGAAGTGATATTCCATGGAACCATATCATGTATTGAGATACCACAATATCTTTATCTCTCAACTTAGAATGTCTTGTGCTCCGCTTTGAGAAGTTTGGTATATTCTAAGCGGGGTTTTTATATGTGGTATAGCTTGTTCTTTGATTTTCTACTAATCTTATTGCCTCTAAATATAGTTTTTTCTTATAAAATTTAATTTTTTTTATCTATTTGTATGCCTTTTGGGGGACCAATCTTACATATTATCAATCTTTTACTCTATTGTATCAGTACCTAGCATTCCCTACTCACATTGGTGTGATCAAAGTTTCCCTACAACACACCTAGCTCACTTTTTCTATTTATGTTAGTGCATTTTTTAAGCCTCCCTATCATTTAAATATGTAGCCTTTTCTACTCACATCCATGCATATCTAAAGCCTCCCTATGATTTGAATATGTAGCTTTTTATACTTACATTTGTACACTATCAATATATATCATAAAACAGCTTGGTACTTGTACTAGTGTATCAGTAATGGGCTTTTATCTAATAGGTTTCCTTCATCACCTTGCATGGTCATCTGCAAATTTCATCTTGGATGTGAGTTCACATTAATTTAGGGTTTTCTAATAAGGGACAACCCTATGTGGGTGAAAAACCCTCAGGAAATTCAAGTAAATTTTCTTTATGTAAGATCATATTCAATGTTATGGTATGCTCACTAAAATGTAGGCAAAATGTAATGTTCTAATTTTTTTCCCTTGTGTAATTTACCATTATGTGATGTCCCTACCTTAGCCAAAATTCCACATAGGTTTCCATATCCCTCTATTTTTTCTTGTCACCAACTATTAAGATTCTTGGCCATGTGGTTTAGTTATCCTAGGATGCATGCATGTTGCAGTTTTATCTATTTGGTACGCATGCATTCCAGAAATCAATAGATGTGAAATGAGAACTTGAAGCATTAAAACTACCATCCCTATTGTGTAGCACCTCTTACAACTCCCTACCAATAACAAGATTCAACCTAGCCATGTTAAAACTCTATTATTGAGATTTATTTGGTCTTCTTCACTTATGTTTGACTCTTTTTCTTTACAAACCAGTCTTTCAAAGCTTAATCACCATTTGTTTCTTATTGTATTGGGAGAGCTTACATTTGAGTTTTTCATTCTAATAGCTCATTGTATCTCTATTATCTTATTTTCTTTAACATCGCTACATCTGGCATATCATATTGTTCTTAACACAATCTTGTTATTTATTATTATCTATCATTGTCTATTATCATTTTTGGTTATCTATCACCAATTTTCTATTTTTGTGCTCGTGGAGTTGGAAACACCAAAATAAGGTTTTGACTATGGTACTTTCCTACATAGTCCACAACCATTTTCCACCTTTTTGTGTGTGCAAGTTTTTTTGAAGGAAGAAGAAGTGGAAATTAGTTGAATTTATCACCCTCTATTTGCTTTTAAGTTTACTTCTTTCTCATTCTCATTTATTGTCTCTAGTTTTCTAGCATAGTCATTTTCATACTTTCTCTTATTAGAATATTTCAATTCTAGTACTTTAGTCAGTATTTAGAATCTATGTCTCAATGTATGTTCCCTATCCTTATAGGATGAATGTGTGCCATGTCAATGTCCTAAGAATGCATTTAAGTATGTGGTAGTGAGCTCACTCCCTTTGGCATTTGTTCTTTGTATCTTGCATTTCTATTTTCAATAGTCAAAACTTTTTGACATGTTGGTATTGTGCAGTTATCTGAATCTCTTGTATTTCATATCTTAGCTGATTAAATCCTTTATCATTTTGTGCTCTTGATCCCCTAACTCACTAGAATGCTAGTTGAAGTAAGGTGGCACAAGGAATAGTTCATTCCATGAGACATTAACTAGTCTTGAGGTTGGTGTTAAATTTTTTCTTCACAATTATGACCATCAAACGTAAAACCTACAAAAAATTTATTAATGTGCATACCTACAATTACCACCTCAGACTTATGATTTTCATGCTAGAAATTTCACTCTCCCTCAAATTAAAAAAGGTTTGAATGTAAGTTACATGACTACTTCATCCATAATACTTAATATCTTTAAAATATTTTATCAACCAAAAAGTGAGGACAATCTTGTATCTGTATTTTGATGTTAAAATTGAGAAGCCATAAACACGCATCTTAGATGGGTAAATGACTATTTATATATTAGTTACAATGTTTGTAGTATTCAAAAAATGTTAGGAAATTATAAGTAGAAAACCATTTTGAAATAACGAATTGTGTGTACACTTTGAAACCAATGTCATTTTCAAATGGTCTAAGTTGGAAAGCAAGATACCTTTCTAACTTTACTTTTTTATTTAACCTCTTCTTTTTTCTAAGACTACTGTAGAATTAATACAATTCTCTTGACTATAGTTTTGTAAGTTTTGAAAAATTATAATTGAAATTTATTATTGATTATTTGAGTGTTAAATTATTTTATAGTTTTCTTTTTCTTTTTCTTTTTTCATATATCATCCCCATCATCTCATAATTACATAAATTATTTCTTATTTCTTAAAATTATAATCTTCCAATTCAATAGTCAAATCAATCAATGACAATTTTCTACATGATTCACTCTCAAAATACTTTTAAAAAAAAAATAAAAAACAACAAGGGCCCGTTTGGTAGCGGGAATTAGGAAATGATGAATTTGATCAAATGTCGAAAATGGTCAAATCATAGATTTGATAATCCGGTTTTTCATTTCTGGATTATGTTTCGACCGTTTGGTTCCACTTTTTGAAACTGGAATTGGACTTTGAGTATGATTTTTTTTATTTTATTTTTGAATTATTTTAATATTTTTAAATTTAATAATTTATTTTTATTAATAGAATTGAATTTAAAATGTAATCGCAGATCGTTTTAGGCAGCCAAAGTTGGTGGCAGGCAACCAAGTTACAATCACTGCAACCAAAATTTTAAAAAAATTCAACAAAAAATTTAGAAAATAAATTCGAGAAAAAATTCAAAAAAATTAAAAATCAATTTTTAAAAAAAAAAATTGAAAAAAAATTCAACAAAAAATATTGTCAAAAAATTTGAAAAAAAATTTGGCAAAAAATTTAAATTTTTTTTGAAAAAATTCAAATAAACAACAAAGTTGCAAACCACCCAGACAAATAAAAAATAAATTAAATCCCCCCCACAAATAAAAAATTAAAAAATTAAGTGTAAACATGAAAAATTTAAAAATTTGCTTTCCCTCTATTCAAATTCCAATTTCAAATCTCAATTCCACCTTTTTAGATGGAAGATGTTAATGCTCATTTTGAACCAAAATGAGCATTAACACATTCCTATTCCATTTTCATATTGCACTGCCAAACTGAAAATTCGACGAAATAGACAATAACAAATACCAATTCCAGACAAATACTGGAAATGGTCCGCTACCAAACAGATTAAAAAACCGGACAACTTTAAATCCCCTCAAAAATCTGGATGAGGGAAACGCACAGCACCTCATTCTACTTTCAGGGGAAGCAATGAAAAGATAATGTAAGATACTATTGTTTTAACTCCAGAGAAGGCATCTGTTATCCACTCCGCAGTCTCATGAAAACTTCCCAAGAAGATTATGTAAGATACTATTGTTTTAACTTCTCGTTTTATGAGCTTTTGATATGTTTTTACTTCTCGTTTTATGAATGCATTGTGATCACTGGAAATGGAAAAATAAAAACTGGAGCAGGTGAAAGACATTGTGAATGGAGTGCTGATGGCTACTGAACTCATAATAAACGTGCAGTTTTAATAGAGTAGTGATGATTTTAATGGAGTAGGTGATGTTTTCTCACAGAGACCCACGTTGTAAACACTAGTCAAGTGTAAGTGCGTGGCTTTATCTGCTTTGTATTTGACTAAATATTTATAAATTGTTAAAATTATGTGAAAGTGTTATTAAAAAATTTAAATTATAAATATTTATAACTTGATTAAAGATTATATAATCAAAATTAACATGTGCAATGATATTTTATGAATGATAATATAAATATTATTTAAAATAAATAAATTGACATAGATATCTTTAATGCATCTAGAAAAAATGTGGAGGGACATCATTTTGAAGTTAATATATTTTCTTAGAAGTTACTTTATTTTTAAGGTGGTTGCTGTCAAGAGGTACATTAAGCGGTCAATTTTTAAAAAAAATATTATATATAACTTAATATATGTAGATGTGAATATTCAATGTTGATTATTTTTGGAAATAATGAGCAATAACATTGTGACTTGTAAGTGACTATTATGATCTTGTTATCCAGATTGAATTATGTGGTATTTGAGTTGTAAGTAGTGGTTCGCAAGAGCCTGGTTCACAAGAGCCTATCTCGGATGAGAATGAATGCTACCCTTAATGTTCATTGCAACATGATGATGCTTATAGAGGTGAGGCATTGGGGCCTTCTTGAGAGATCACCCATCTTAGTGCTACTCCAACTCAAATACTCTTAACCATGGAGTTTCCCTCAAGGCTAAGCCGCTTCACCTCATCAATTCATAAGTAATATATCTTTTCCACAAGTAAAAGTATGATATTGCTATCATATTCAATCATTTTGAGTCAAACTCTTTGAATTATGTAAATGGTTATCAAATTTAAGATAAAAAGTAATTCTTTGTTATCTTGCTCACACTATTACACTCCACCCCTCCTTGTCATTGTAGAATGCCTCTTAAAGATAACATATATTTATTTTTATTACAATTTAAAACTACTGATTTGTAATTTCCTAATCTTTAATTGTATTTTACAATTTATTTTTTCAGCAATGTAATAAATATTGTTATAATAGTGTGTTTTCTTAAAAAATATAAAGAGGATGTTATTTTAATTTTAAAAAATTTTGACAATAAAAAAATTTGAGAATCTTTTTAGATTTTTTAAAATATAGAATGTAATTTTAGTTTAAATTATTTCTCCTTTTCAAATTATTTATAGTTTATTTTCCTAATATGTTGTGGTTTGGAAATTAAGAGTCCGTGAAAAAAGTGTTAATGTTTATATTTTGGTAATACAAGATTTACTAGATCTAGATCCAAAATCCACATATTAGTTTGTCCTTTTTCTATCTATAAACATGAATAAGTCAAAAGATAAAACACAATAATTTTTTGTATAAATATATATGTTTTTTAAGTGTCCATTGCATGCTATTTATACTCATGGAACAACACAACACAAGAAAGGTCTTGTATACTAGAGTAAGACTTATTTAAAATGTTGATAAATTGCATAGGCTTTCCTACATTTTCATACATTGACTAAGACACTAAGCATAGTAATAGAGACCTTGCATATGATAGAGATTAAATAGGAGATAAAAGACACCCCTAGACTATCATCCATGCAACAGTTGAGTTCATTACATTTTTATTCTTTGAGGATCTTTACATGCATAAACTTATTGAAATTGATAGAGATTTAAATAATTTTCCTTATATTTTTTATACAAATTTGAGATGGTCCACTATACCTTTTAAATGAGCATCTACATTCTTTTTTAAGAACTTACATTTTTCATGAAAAAATAGGGAGGAGCTACCATTGATACCATAGTTACATGATAAAAATAATCTAATGTTTAAGATATTTCTTCTACTAATGAACTCACCTAAGTCTAAAATCATCTTCAACATGGATTTCCATATTACTACACTATCACCACTATCAACATACTAAATCCTAACCCAAAAACCTAATCATCCATAGACATAAATCAAGTTTTAATAGTCTCTTTGTGATATAATCTGCAAAGTATTCAAGAACTTTTCATGCACTTAATATGTTAGTTTTAAATATATGTTTATTATAGTTTAGTCTTCTTCTCATAGCCTCTTGTCACCTCTAACCTCTAACCTTACTTTAACCATAATTCAAGATTCCAATGCCATATGCTCCCTTTGAATATTATTATGACTTAAACCATGTTATAATTAAAATGAATAGATTTATGCCTTCTACCAAATGTATTCATTTATATAATCCCACTTGCCTCACATATGTATTACTATCCTTCATTGGTGATGATGGAAATGGAAAACGTGTTTATGAACTGAATCAAGCCCAACCACATACCCTAGATTAATAAAATTAACCAACATGATATCAATGGAATACTTCTTCATGAAAAAACAAAAAAAAACAAAAAAAAAAATATACCCATATTCATTAATGGGTATGTGCAGGGTCATGGTATGCCAAACTAGGCCCTTAAGTGGTAATGAAAATTCAAAAAATTAGGTCTAGGCAAGTTGACATAAAAATTTGAACAAGTTATAAATATTATATAAAAAATATATAAGAAGAGAATCTGTATAAAATTGAATTTAGTTTCTAATATACTGGGCCTTTTTTGAAAAATAATTATTCTATATGTTGAAATTTTTAAATTTCAATGTAGTAGTACAAAAATTTTAGGAAAAAAATAAGAAGTAGGTGTATGACGTCTGACCACCTTAAACACAATCAAATGAGAATTTTGTTTTACAAGATTCTAGATATAAGTAGTAGACTCATGTCCAGATGTGACACATATTTTTTTGTAATTTTTTTCTAAGTAAATAATTAATTATGATTTTACTTCTACAACTTTTCCACAATACAAAAATTCTCATGTTTGACCATGTTAACTTAGTCTAAACTTTATCATATTGAAAAAAAAAACTTGTAGTAGGAAAAGCATAGAATGTGACACATGTTTTGGATTTCAAAAATGTTATACAGTTTGAAAGTTATAGGTATTTTTTAATAAGTCTATCAATCAGGACTAAAAAGATAACAAGTAGGTGTATGTCTGACCACATTAAACAAAATCAAATGACAATATTTTTTAATAAGATTCTAGATAAAAGTAGTAGACTCATGTCTGGATGTGATATATATTTTATTTTATTTTATTTATAATTAAATAATTAATTATGATTTTTATGCTACAATTTTTTGTGAATATAAAAACTCTCCTATCTGACCACCTTAACTTAGTCTAAACTTCATCAAATTGAAAGAATTGATTATTATGAAGCATAGAATGTGATGTATATTTTAGATTTCAAAAATGTTATATTGTTTGAAAGTTATAGTTATTTTTCAAAGAGTCTATCAATTGGGACTTCTTCTTCACATGGCCACTTTTTGGCATACCATGATCCTGCACATACCCTAATGAAACACTAGATTTCATTTTCCTTATATTCTTTAAGTCATCATATGATAATGGGCTTGCTCTTAGATTTGTGATAACTTGCACAAGATTCTATAAAGGAATGGAGTATGGTTGTTTTATGCAAGATAGTGAAACTATGAGGATGATAATGACAAGATGATGGTGATGAAAATAATGGCACTCAAAGATCACAAAGTATGAAAGTACATAAAGGTTCAATATATCTCTAAAATCTCAAGTATGCAAAAATGTTAGGATTCAAAATCTCGTTAGAATTCAAAAGCATGTAGAAAATATGTTCTTTTATAGAATTCCACATTAAAATCAAGAGCTAGGACTAAGAGGTGATAGAAATAAAGGCTATGATTAGAGAATAGCTGTATCATCTTAAAATGGAAGCACTTCCATGTTAAGAATGTTTAGCCCTCTAATTAAGTGATTTAGGATCATTTCAAGCACCTTGAATGGGTCCCCAGCTTTGATCTTGCATTTTCCCCTGATTTTGTCCCCTTTTCCACTTTCTTTCTACATTTTCCCTGCACTCTAGACTGAGACCCTGAGATCTATGACCTCAAGGTCAAGGATGACCTCATCCCTAATCTAGGTTGGGGTCAACCTTGTCCTTGACCCCAAGTTCAAATTTCAGGGTCCCATAATTCCCGGATGTCGAGTTTCAGAAAAAATTGTTTTCCCGCTTCCAGGTCGGCTATTTTGATCTCCGAAATGGTAAACTCTTAAATTACATTTAATTTAGGTCCATTCCTAAAGGGTTGAGGCCTAATTTAAATTTAATTCCCCAAGGTGGCCCCTCTAAAGTATTGTTCCCTAGATCACTATAAAAGGATGCCTTCCTCATTTTCTCCATCTCATCTCACCATCTATCAAGCAAGTTTTGCAATCAAGTGCTCAAGGATTTCTCAAAGAAAGATCAAGCAAGAATTTCATCAAGAAAGCATCCATTCAAGTCCACTTCTCCATTCAAGTTCTCCATTCAAGATCAAGGATTCAAGCATTCAAGCCTTTGAAGGGATTTGGTTCAAGCATTCAAAATTCATCATTCAAACCCTAGATCTAGCCATCATGGTGGTGTGATCTTCCTTCAAGATCCTTTGTTCATCTTCAAGATCCATTTCATTCCTCTCTCAAGGTGGATTCCAAGCATACAATCATGGAGGTTTAGATTTACATTTGTTAATGTTATGACCAAGCTTTCATATCAACATACTTTTTTACATTTGAAATACAATTACATATCTATTGAGTATCATAGCTTCATTGTTAGATCTACTTCTACTACTTTCTAGCATTCTCTATTTTAATTCTATTATTAAGGTTGATTTCAAACCGGGGTTTGACTAAGGCAAACCCCTTCCCAAAAAAAAAAAACTATTTTTCTTGTAGGTACAGGTGTGGGACGACGAATTAAAGTGCAAATCTAGATACCCTTTTCGCCGAACTTTTAGGATCCGCAAACAAATTCAAAGTGGACCTTAAAAATTTCAAGGTTTTCTTTGACCTTTTATTGGGGTCAAAGACTACCTGCTTCCAAAAAGACAAGTTTTCTGGGTTTTCTCCTTCTCGGCATGTCCAGTCTGATACAAGTTGCAAAATTGCCCAAAACTGTACACAGACACCAGAAATTAGCATTTTCCAAATTTGCCCTATTTTGAGGTTAGTATTATACTATCTTTTATTTCAGATCTCAAGTATATACTTTTCATAAGTAGAATATAAGGTTTTCTCCTTCATTCATATTCTCCATAGATTGATTTAATTGTGCATTAACCTTTTGATTGATCAATTTGGATCTCTCCCTTGGAAATTTGGATTTCGTAGTAGATCTTATATTCCCCTTGTTATATCACTCTATTCATACATCTACTCAATTTTACTTCTATTCATTTTGGTAAACCCAACATTCCTACCCCCTATCTTTTGTGGAATTAGATGCCCTGTTGTGTTTGTGGTGCTCAATTTCCTTTTCATGCTTATAAATTTCATTTGAATGCATTTGGATATATCTAGATCTATTTTCTATGCATTTCTTTATTTGTTATCATGTTGCACAAGTTGTTTCAATTGTTTTCCAAACATTCTTCTATAACTCTTGGGATTACACAACATCCTCCTCTTACTTTACCATTGCATAGTGTTACACCTAGAAAGACCTTATCTAGTGCATGTGATGTTTCTTTGTCCTCTCTTATGTTACCTTGTAAGCATGTATTAGAGCAAGAAGATGACTTTAATCTATCTCTCCATCATATTTCTCTTTATGGAGATGAGTTAGGGATTGATGTTAATTCTTCTCCTAATACATGTCTTTTCTATGAGCCTTCTTTAGAATATAATTTACCTTCTTTCCCCTCTAGGGATCCTACAATGTTCTTTACTGGTAGGGATGATAATCTTCCTATTTGGGATGAACCGTTGGATTTGGATGTTGATTACTCTCTTCCTCATGACACCATTGTGGATGATCCCTTGGATAACAACATTGATTTATCCCCTCCTCACAAAGAAGCTTTGATACAAGAGTGTGATTTATTAATGGATGACATATTAATACATGATGATGAATCCTTTTCTAAAATACACTCCCCTTATATAGACATTTTAGCACAAGAAGATGATCTTATAGATGCTTTACCTCCATTTGGGATTCCTTCTAGTGATGAGGCATTAGTGGAGAATGATATGAATTCCCTTAATGCTCTCCATTTTACTGATGATCTTATGGAGAATCAAGATCTTACCTCAACTTCTCCTAGGATGTTTTCTTTTCTTCCATCTTGTGAATCTATTTGTAGTGTTGAGACAACTAACATGGTTTATCCAAAACCCTTGTTGACTGTCAAAGGTTGTCCTTGCATTACTATCAAAGGTAAACCTATGGAGTCTTTAGAGTCTTTCAATGACCAAGATTCGATAGCTCACACATATTGTACAAGGAATAACCATCAGCCTATTTTGGTGGTTTCTACTTCCTTGCCACCTTCTCAACCTATTCTTCCTCCTCCACCTCATCTTCCTAGAAAGGAGTATGATTTGATAAACCAATTGCAAAATACCCCTACCAAGATTTATTTATGGGAGCTTCTTCAAACTTCACCTATCTACTATGAAGCCTTGCAAAAAGCTCTAGCAACTCTTCCCACTCCACCTCCTAATCAAGAGAACATCAATAACTTCTTACAATGCATGCATGCTACCCTGGGTCCTCCTGACATTGTATTTACTCAAAAGGATTTACCTTCTAAAGAAGTTTAGAATCAATATGATGCTCTTATGGTTGTTGTTTCTATCAATAAAAGTATTAGTCATAGGACCTTGATCGATAATGGATCTAGGCTTAATATTTGTAGCATGGACATGCTCAAAGTGATTAACATCGATCTTTCAACTATTCAACCTGACAATGTTCCTATATAAGATTTCTAAGAATACTTTAGGCATCATTACCTTACCTATCAAAGTAGGACCCATCATCCTGAATACACCTATTCATGTTATACCTAGACCTCTCAATTATAACCTTCTTTTGGGTAGACCGTGGTTACATGAGATGCATGCTATCCCTTCCACCCTTCATTGTAAAGTCAAGTTTATACATAACAAAAAGATGTATACACTTCATGCGGATGATGTGCCTAATGCTTGTTTGAATATTCAAAATCAAAATACTCCTATTTCTAATAGTAATCCTCCTTCCTCTAATGCTCTTCCTGATGATGATGGGGGAACCTTGGATTTTACTCCTACCTTTATTGGAGAGTATAAGATTAGTGATCTTGAATTTATGAAGCAACAAAGAGAATTTGAACAACAAATTTTTACTTCTAAGTCCCTTAGTAATAACTTTGTTATTGCTTCTACCCACAATGAATCTATTAAATCTACTAATAATGACATAGTGACTACTGAAGTTCCATTGACTCCTTCTGATATGGCTTCTTGTTATGGTCCTGGTTATCATTTCCTAGTTAAACAAGGATTTAATTGTCAAACATGTGGTAAGCATAAATAGGGAATTCAAATGTCCTTATACAGTGGGGGGCATGAGCATTCTTATGGATTGGGATTTAATCCTCAACAACAAATTGATGTTAACAACATCTCAAATAACACTTCAAAACATGATGAAACTATGAAGGAATTTGACCAAAAAGCTCTTTTGCTAAACTCCTTCGTGCTAAGATGATTACTAGACCTAAACGCAAAAAGAAACGTAGTCCATACTTGAAGACTCTTCCTTTTTGTTTATATCATAGATTTCATGATCACTCTACTGATGAATGTCAAGCTTTACATTATAATAATAGGCAACTTATTGATAGTAATGTTATTTATATATCATGTGGCAATGAGTTGTATTTCAATCATGTTTTCTCTAAATAACATTTATGTTCCTATTATAGAGCTCCACATTATGTAAACAATGTTAGCCTAATCCTTGGGGGCTCATTCTCTTGCATAGTGTTGTGAGCGATATAATAGGTCCCCTTCCATCTTTGTTCCTACGCTTTGGGGGCAAGGATGTCATCTCCTTCTTTTCTATCTTTCTGGGATTCACCTCTTTCCTTGGTTAAAGCAGTATCTATCTATTATGTGATATCCAATCATACATGAAAATTCTGGTTTGCATTAAGCATCTTTGTCCTTGATCACAACCTATTTCTTTATTTGACATTGGGTTTCTATGGTTGATAAATCTCTCACCTTGGAAGCTGAATAGTGTGCTATCCCTCACAAGGGTTACTTTTTCACTTTTTGCATGATATATCTTTGCATTCGTCCCTTCCATGGCCTCATAGGAGCTATGACCTTCTTGGCTTGGACTGGGTGTTATCTATGGATATTGTCTTGATGTTGAAGAAGGTTTTATCCTTGTTCTTTTCTTTCCTTAACATGTCAAAATAGTATGTTTTTTCCATCTTAAGGAGGGGGGCATATATATAGCCTCCCTTGTCCTATATTATGCATTTTTGTTCTAACCTTTTTTTTTTGTAACATGTTAAATCTCGGAAGGTAATGCACATAAGTTGCTAAATCCTAAAGAGACATGCATTTCCAATTTCAAATATGCTAAATCCTCTAAAGGTAATGTACATAAGTTGCTAAATCCTGAAGAGACGTGCATTTTTCAATTTTCAATATGCTAAATCATCTGAAGGTAACGCACATAAGTTGCTAAATCTTGAAGGGACATGCATTTCCAATATACTAAATCTTTCGAAGGTAATGCACATAAATTTCTAAATCCTGAGGAGACACGCATTTCATATTCATAGTGATACAAGAAGGTAGATCTATGGGTATTCCAAAAGCCTTTAGAAGACACACTACAATTTCAAAGCATAGTTAATGGGTGAACTATCAGGCTCTCCCTCTAGGGTGATTCACGGTAAGGTGGGCATCTTACTGGGTGAGGTAATCACTATTTTCCCTTTCTCTCTTTTCGATTTCATGCTAGTAGGACTGGATCATGAAGCTATGTTATTTATAGTGTTTCTCTTGTATTTCTTATGTAATCATTTATGCTTTTATGATAGCTTTCCAAATATGATATTAGTATAGGAAATATTTCTTAGCAAGGTTTCCTCTACTAGTTGATTTGGGATTGTTTTAGTACTAACCCTTTTTCTTTTGGTTTTCTCTTTTCGCACCCTCGTGCATGTATGTTGAGTTAGAATCCTTAGCTTGGGGGCTTGTTTCCTTAGCTAAGTGTCATTTTATCTCATTGTGAATTAACTTGGATCTCTTATTTCTTCTCCTTTACCAAGAGTTTGCATCAAGTCCATACTCTTGCTAAAGTGGGGACTTAATGTATCATCTTAAAATGGAAGCACTTCCATGTTAAGAAAATTTATCCCTCCAAGTAAGTGATTTGGGATCATGTAAAGCACCTTGAATGGGTCCCCATCTTTGATCTTGCATTTACCCCTGATTTTGTCCCCTTTTCCACTTTCTTTCTGCATTCTCCCTGCACTCCGGACTGAGACCCTGAGATCTGTGACCTTGAGGGGTCAAGGAAGACCTTGAGGGTCAAGAATGACCTCATCCCTAACCTAGGTCAAGGTTGACCGCATCCTTGACCCAGGGTTCAAATTTCAAGGTCCCATTATTCCCAGATGTCGAGTTTTAGAAAAAAATGTTTTCCCGCTTCCGAGTCAGCTATTTTGGTCTCCGAAATGGTAAACTGTTAAATTATATTTAATTTAGGTCCATTCCTAAAGGGTTGAGGCCTAATTGGAATTTAATTCCCCAAGGTGGCCCCTCTAGAGGATTCTTCCCTAGATCGCTATAAAAGGAAGCCTTCCTCTCTCATTTTCTCCATCTCATCTCACCATCTATCAAACAAGTTTTGCAATCAAGTGCTCAAGGATTTATTAAGGCAAGATCAAGCAAGCATTTCATCAAGCAAGCATCCATTCAAGAAATCATCCATTCAATTCCTCTTCTCCATTCAAGTTCTCCATTCAAGATCAAGGATTCAAGCATTCAAGCCTTCGAAGGGATTTGGTTCAAGCATTCAAGATTCATCATTCAAACCCTAGATCTAGCCATCATGGTGGTGTGATCTTCCTTCAAAATCCTTTGTTCATCTTCAAGATACATTTCGTTCCTCTCTCAAGGTGGATTCCAAGCATACAATCATGGAAGTTTAGATTTACATTTGTTAATGTTATGTCCAAGCTTTCATATCAACATACTTGTTTACATTTGAAATACAATTGCATATCTATTGAGTATCATAGCTTCATTGTTAGATCTACTTTTACTACTTGATAGCATTCTCTATTTAAATTGAATTATTAAGGTTGATTCTAAATCGGGGTTTGACTAAGGAAACCCCTTCCCCAACAAACAAAACTATTTTTCTTGTAGGTACAGGTGTGGGATAGCAAATTAAAGTGCAGATCTAGATACCCTTTTCACCAAACTTCCAGGATTCGTGAACAAAGTCAAAGTTGACCTTCCAAATCTCGAGGTAGTCTTTGACCTTTTATCGGGGTCAAAGACTACCTGCTTCCAAAAAGACAAAAGTTTTTTGGTTTTTCTCTATCTCAACATTTCCAGTCCGAAATAGGTTGCAGAATTGCCAAAAACTGCACACAGACACCAGAAATTAGCATTTTTTAGATTTTCCCTATTTTGAGGTTAGTATTATACTATCTTTTATTTCTGATTTCAAGCATATACTTTTCATAAGTAGAATATAAGGTTTTTTCCTTCATTCATATTCTCCATAAATTGATTCAATTGTGCATTAACCTTTTGGTTGATCAATTTGGATCTCTCTCTTGAGAATTTGGATTTAGTAGTAGATCTTATATTCCCCTTGTTATATCACTCTATTCATACATCTATTCAATTTTACTTCTATTCAGTAGGTAAGCTTAATATGAGAGAATATCAGAATAAAGGATATTAAGAGGTGAATTCAAATGAAGGCATGAGATTGAGTAGTGGGTAGAAATTACTAACTTTTCACAATACATCACAAGATGCATTGAATTTAGACATGTCGGATACATGAAGAGTGGAAAAGTAAAATGAAGAGACAAGTACCATTTCTCACATGTCTACTAATTGAGGAGTTGATCCATGTAGTGTAGATGATTAGTATAAATTAGAAACAAGAATATAATGAATTTATAAAATAAATAAAGATTTTATTTCATAAATAGTAGAAATAGAGATAGAAATAGATAATTAAATAAATAGAACTTTATTTAATTATAGGATAGAAAAGTCTAATGAATTAATTGAATAAATAATAAATATGTATTTGATTAATAGATATGTTGGTTCCTAAAAAGGGTTTACACTAACAAAATAGCAACTAAGTTGATCACTCAATTTCCTATGGAGAAGCTAGCTCCAATAATCAGAAATCTCAAAGACTTGGAACAACTAATAATGATCTAACAAACCTTTTTGCACTTTAGGCTCTACAAAACCAAGGTGGGTAAACCTTTAATGCCCTCAAAACACAATGTTGGATACGTGGATAAACCATAGATTGAAATCTATCCATGAACTGAAGGTATGGTAATTCACTCTCCTTTAATGCAATTTTTTTTTATTCGCCTCCTATCTTCATTTTGTATATCTCATATTCAAATCTCTTCCACTATTCTGGAATATTATCAAATTGTAAAGGAAATTTCTATAAATTTCCATAATTATTGCATTCATTTTTTATATACTGGACATTGAATTCATTCGAGTCTTCTGATTTATCACATAAAATGGACTTTACAAATTTTTTTGTACTTCCAATAACCATATGATGAACTAAAAATGATTGAATATCTTGATGAACTAATGGAATAGTGATTAGAGATCACTGATCTATGAAAATTATATGTAAGATGATTAAATTAGTCAATATGTTGTCACTGATGTCAACTAGTTTTGACTATATTTATCATGATAGTTACAAACATCTAAATATCTGTAGAAGGAAGAAATGGTGAAGAAATGAGATATTTGCATAAAGAAAAGATGGATATGACAGATAAGGATAAGATATACATTGGGTAACTTATTGATGAGTCTATGGCTTTATGTTGTTGACTTGAGCATGCTACATTATTGTATTATGAAGAAGAGATCATAATTGAACAAATTAATGTGGCCGGTAATTGAAGATTTCAGTATACACCGAGCCAGTCTTGTGTATACTGAGTGACAATAATAATTGAGTTAGTTATCATTGATGCATTCCATATTAACTGAGTATGGATGAAAACATTAAATGCTAAGAACATCTGACTGAAATTGATGCACTAGAAATTGTTATGATTTCAAGGTAACAGATGAAGTTTGTTATAAGATCCATGGTAGACAAAATTCAAAGATGATTTAAAGGATGAGATTGAAACGTGTCATTGACACATCTGTTGAGGAAGGTTAAAGCACCAAAATGGATGAATGAGAGTAAGAGGCAAAATCTAATGGTTGATATGAAAATGGTTTACTTGTCTATTTAAGAGATATGAGTTTCATTGTTAAAACATGCTAGATGAAATTTAGACTACAGAAGATTTCACATGAAGACATTTTTTCATGCATTCTTGATCAAACTGGTTATAGACAAAACCAAGCTATAGGCATAATCGAGCATCAGAGATATACATACACCGAGTGAAGTAAGTTGAAGGAATTCAGGAAGTGAATTGGTTTATTAATCAAAGGAGTTTTATGAGCTTAGCATAGATCTGAATATTTGAAATTGAGTTGTATTTGAATCTGATCAAAACTATATCAGTTTAACCATTGATTCAATAAAAGCTCTTAACGGAGTGGACTTAACAATCTTATTTTATTTCCATATGACATTCAAGGAATGTTAATAGTTATCTTGTTGACCCTGTAGTGAATTCTAGTCAAAAGTTAACTATTAGTGATAAATCCTCTAACCAGGTCACACCTGACAGTGTGCATTGTAACCTTTAATAGGGTTGGCTCCTAACCGAGCTCACTTCAGAAGAGTGAAATATTTTGGGTTACTGGTCCCAGGTGGTTTTTCCCTTTGTAGGGTTTCCATGTTAAATCATTGTGTTATGTGTTATTTTTTATGATTGATTTTCTATCATACTTTACATGTTGCATATTTGATTAATCGGTAATCACAGTTTGGATAATTACTGGTATTCGGTAAATGATCAGAAAGATATATATATTGATATCTTACTAAGCTGTTTGAATTATTGATTAAATGTGAAAAATTACATTTAAGAGTTTGGGACTATTAGATAATTGATTTAACTAATTCACCCCCCCCCCCCCCCCCTCAATTATCTAACAATTGGTATCAGAGCACATTGGTTTCTTGGAGGAAAGTTTCAAGGACTTGAGCAAAAGATCACAAGATGTATAAAAGGGAAGTACCTAAACTAAACAAAGATAACTTCACAACATGGAAAAGAAGGATGAGGCTACACATATCTATAATTGGAGAATCTTCTCTACATCTACTAGATAATAGCTACTTGCAACTGATTATTGGACCTTTGACAATTGATCAGTTGAGAGACAGACATGAACACAATATAACTATGATAGAGATTGATATTGTTCTATCTGATGTTAAATTTGAAGATATCAAAGGATGCACTACAATGAAATAAATGTGGGAAAAACTTGCACTAGTTCATGGTGGTGATGTAAATGTAATGAGAGCTAGAGCTAAAAGCCTAAGAGGCAGATTTGATGATATGAAGATGAAAGAAGGTGAGAACATCACACAATATTCTGACTGAATCAAAGAGGTGGTCAATGCTATTCGAGGAGTAGGAGGTATTATTTATGAGGATATTGTGGTAAGTAAAATACTGAGAGCCTTTTTGCCTGTCTATACTATTAGAATCTTTGCTATTCATGAGATAAGATCTGCACTTGGAAGTACTCTTACAATTGATAATTTGATTGGTAAGCTGACTACATTTGAGCTAAATAATTATGACAATTTAGTATTGTACTGAGTGTTGAGTCTATTTTTATGTCATCCCTGAAGATTGGTAAATCTAGTAGTAAGCATAACATAAAGAATTAAAGTGGTGGTGACAGCGAAGATGAGCTTGATGAGCTTGAAGCACTTATGGCCAGAAGACTTCAGAAAGCTAAAGGAAGGTATAAAGGAAAGTTACCTTTAGCTTGTTTTAATTCTAAAGAGATTGGCCATATTGTTGCTAGATGTCCTAATAGAAAAGAAGAAGATAAAGACAATGATAGATCTGGTGATGGAAAGTTTGGCAGAAGAAATAATAGAGGAAACTGACACTATGACAGAAGAAACAACCCAAAATACAAATACAAAGGAAAGAATGCATGTTGCCTTGTTGGAAACGATGAGAATGACACTGACCCCAACACTAATGAAGATTATGAAGTGGTATTTGTTGCAATGAAAGATGATTCAGAAGAAGAGGAAAGGTATGTAGAAACAACCCTTATTTATAAAGTTAGCAAGAATGACACTTGGATTATTGATAGTGGTTGTACACATCACATGACTGGTGATGAAGATAAATTTGAATACCTTGAACACTACAATGGAGGATAAGTCAAAATGGGAAACGATACACCTTGTCAAGTGAAAGGAAAAGGATATATCTTATTAAATGATAGGATTAGATGTGAGAATGCATACTGGGCAAAAGGACTTAACTAAAAAATTTCGAGTGTAGCACAACTAAATATCGAGTTGCATTTGACAGTAAGAAGGTGAAAATCTATGATGAAAATGGAAAGTTGGTTAGTATTGGTAGATAATCAAAAGGTAATCTATTCTATCTTGACAATGCTGAAACTTCTTGTTTGTTGGCGAAAAATGAAGATGTATGGTTGTGGCATAAGAGACTATGTCATGTGAACTTTGATAACATGGTTAAGATCAGTAAAAAGAGAAGAGTTAGAGGTTTCTCAAGTCTAACTAAACCTGATCAAGTTATGTACAATCAATGTCAAAAAGGAAAGATGACAAAATCTAGTTTTAAAAGAAAAGACTACTCATCTAAAGGAATTCTGGAGTTGGTACATACTAAATTATTATGGTTACAAATATTTCATTTTAGTTTTTGATGACTAATCTAGGATGATGACAGTTATGTTTCTAAAAGAAAAATTTCAAGCTTTCAAATTGTTTAAATGGTATAAAGCTAAAGTTGAAAAAGAAATCAAGAAAGACTTAAAATGCTTAAGATATGACAGAGGAGGTGAGTTTATTTATGATGAATTCAGTAACTTCCATAGTGAGCATGGAATCAAAAGGTAGGTTTATGCACCAAGGACACCACATCAAAATGGTTTTGCTGAGAGAAGGAACCGATCTATAGTTGATTGTGACAGAACATTGATGATTGAGAAAGATGTTGAACAAATGTACTGGAGAGAAGCAGTTAGCACTGTTGTATACACCTTCTGAAGAAAGAAACAAACTAGACACCTTATGAGTTATGGTTTGGCTATACACTGAATGTAAGTTATTTCAAAAATTTTGGAAGTAGATTCTACATTCGGAAAGATGATAGAAATGGAAAATTTGACTCTAAAGGTGATGAAGGAATATTTCTAGGATCTTCTACTAAGAGTAAAGCTTATAAATGTTTGAACAAGGCTACTAATAAAATGGTTAAAAGTGCTAATGTGAAAGTTGATGAGTTTGCTGAAAAGAACAATGAAGAAAGAAGGAACTGGAATACTATGGTAGGTTTACATATGTTGAGCATCTAGACTATCTACCGAAGCCATAGGATGAGTCTAATGAGAAATGGGAAAATGCTATTGAGAATCAGAAAATGCAAACTGAGAACTAAGAAGAAGCTACCAAGGAGTAAAATGAAGCTGAACCGAATGATGAGCAAAGAAGAGAACAAGTGATGGAAAGATTTGTTAGAAGAAACCATCTACAGAACCAAATCATTGGAGACAAGCAAGCTGACATGATGACATGAAGTAAGTTAAGACAAAACATGTGCTTAGTTTGTGAATTTGAGCCTAAGAATGTTAGAGATGCACTTGAAAATGAGGAATAGATTAAGGCTGTGAATGAAGAAATTGAACAGATTGAGAAAAAAAGATATGGACATTGGTACCGAGACCAAGTGATAAAAATGTAATAGGTACTAAGTGGATTTTTAGAAACAAGTTAAATGAGAATGGAGAAGTAACTAGAAACAAGGCAAGACTTGTATGCAAGGGATATGCACAAGAAGAAGGAATAGACTATGGTGAAACTTTTGCACCAGTAGAAAGACTTGAAGGAGTCTAGATATTACTTGCATATGTTGCACATAAGGGTTTCAAAGTATATCAAAGGAATGTGAAATCAACATTTCTAAATGGAATTCTTGAGGAGGAGGTCTACATAGAACAACCAAAAGGTTTTGTTGATCTGAATCAGAAGAACATGGTATGTAGACTACACAAAGCATTGTGTGGACTGAATCAAGCACCGAGAGCATGGTATGAAAGATTACATGCTTATCTCATCAGTATTGGCTTTGTAAGGACAAGTGAAAATAGCAATTTGTACATGAAAGGAGAATCTGATGATAATATTTTGATTGCTGAAATTTTTGTTGATGACATAATCTTTGGAGGACATGATTTGATTTGCAAATATTTTGTTGATGAAATGAGAAAAGATTTTGAAATGTCAATTTTTGGAGAGATTAAATTATTTCTAGGTTTGCATATTATACAACAAAATGATGGGATTTTCATCACACAATCAAAATACATTAAGGAAGTGTTAAAGACTTTTGGCATGGAAGATTCAAAACCTATAGGAACACCAATGGTGACAAGATGTAAGTTGACTAAGGATGATGAATCAACCAAGGTAAATCAGACACTGTATAGATCAATGATTGGAAAATTGATGTACATTAGGCTTGATATAGCACATGCAGTTGGGATTGTGGTAAGATTTTTTGCTAATCCTAAGGATTCACATATGGTTGTTGTTAAAAGGATTCTGAGATATTTGAATAAAACTGAAGACTATGGTTTATGGTACACAAAGGAAGGCAAATTTGAACTCCAAGTTTACACTGATGCAGATTGGAGTGGAAATATTGGTGACCGAAAGAGCACAATCAATGGAGCATTCTTTTTAGGAGAAAGACTTGTGACTTGGATAAGAAAGAAACAAGCATGCATTTCTCAGTCTACTGCTAAAGCAAATTATGTTGTTGCTGCTAAAAATTGTTCAAATATTGCTTGGATAAAACAAGTTTTGGAAGGAATGAATGAGGTAATCACTGATCCAGTGATTATTTATTGTGACAACACTAGTGCTATAAACATTTCCAAGAATTTGGTGATGCATTAAAAAATAAAGCACATATCTGTCAAGTATCACTATTTGAGGGAACAAGTACAGGAGAAGCAAGTCAAATTGGAATTTGTAAAGTTTAAAGAACAACTTGCTTACATATTTACTAAGCCCTTACCGAAGGACACTTTTGAGTACTTGAGGACTAGACTAGGGGTTTTTCCCCTATCTATTGGTCACTAAGGTGATCAGGAGGTTGCATCAACCTATATTTTATTAGAAAATTATTCATGTTAATGCACATAGCTCACACTTTACGATTCCTAAGGTTGTGAGAGATTCTAGAAGCTGGAACAAAGAATTGTATATCAGTACATGAAGGTACTTGATCTGGACTGAACAAAAGAGAATAACTTGGCTACTGAAGAGTTGTTTATTTTCTTTGGCATTGTTGTAAAAGGGAGAGAGAACTAATATATGAAACATCTATTGATAAGAATATGAAAAATGTATATGTAATATCTGTTGATGAGAACATAGAAAGGGAGAGAGATTTCAATGAAACATATTTCCACTACAGGGAGAAAAAATTAGAGAACTAAACAAAGATCAAATTCGCAGGGAGAGTCTGGATGGAATGTTGTTTTTAGTGATTAAACATATTAAATTTCAAGCTAGGGAGAGCTTACCGAGCTATAGCATTTACCTATATAATTGTAGAACTAATGTTTGGTATGGTATGACATATTTCATATTGTTTATGTTTCCATCAATGTAAAAGGGAGAGATTGATGAACTACAACTGATTGAATATCTTGATAAATTGAAGGAACAGTGATTAGAGATCACCAAGCTATTAAAGTGATATGTAAGATGATTAAATCAGTCAATATGTTGTCATTGATTTCAACTAGTTTTGACTATACTTATCATGTTAGTTAAAAATATCTAAATACCTGTAGAAGGAATAAATGGTGAAGAAACGGGATATCTACATAAAGAAAAAATGGATATGATAGATAAGGATAAGGTAAACATTGGGTAACATATTGATGAGTCTATGGCTTTATATTGTTAACTTGAGCATGTTACATTATTCTATTATGAAGAAAAGATCAAAATTAAATAAGTTAATGTAGTCAATAATTGAAGATTTCTATATATATCAAGCCATTCTTGTGTATACCGAGTGACAGTAATAACCGAGTTAGTTATCACCAATGCATTCAGTATTAATTGAGTATGGATGAAAATATTAAATGCTAAGAATAGCTGACTGAAATTGATGAGCTAGAAATTGTTATGATTTTGAGGTAACAGATGAAGTTTGTTATAAGATCCACAGCTGACAAAATTTAGAAATGATCTAAAGGATAAGATTGAAACATGTTATTGACACATCTGCCGAGGAAGGTTAAAGCAAAATGGATGAATAAAATTAAGAGAAAAAATCTAATGGCTGATATGAAAATAGTTTACTTATCTATTTAAGAGACATGAGTTTCATTGTTCAAACATGTTGGATGAAATTTAGACTATAGAAGATTTCACATAAAGACATTTTTCATGCATTCCTCATCAAAGTGGTTATAGACATAACTGAGTTGTGGGCATAACCGAGCATCTGAGATATACATACACTGAGTGAAGTATGTTGAAGGAATTGATGAAGTGAATTGGTTTATCTATCAAAGGAGTTTTATGAGCTTAGCATAGATCTTAATATTTACAATTGAGTTATATTTGAATCAGATCAGAAATGTATCATTTTAACCATTGATTCAGCAAAATCTCTCAACCGAGTGGACTTAATAGTATTATTGTATTTCCATATGGCATTCATGGAATGTTAATTGTTATCTTGTTGACCCCATAGTGAATGCTGGTCAAAAGTTAATTTTTAGTGATAAATCCTCTAACTAGGTCACACCTGATAGTGTGCATTGTAACCTTTAATAGGGTTGGTTCCTACCTAGGCTCACTTCAGAAGAGAGAAATATTTTGGGCTTCCAGTCCCAGGTGGTTTTTGTTGGAGATTTGCCAGCAAGCTAGTGTTGACTGTATTTTTTCATTGATGACAACATATGATAAGTAGCATGCATGGAAGACTCGTGCTGTAAGATTTAAGTATATTTATCATGGACATGTTATCAATATTATATCATGGATGTAGAGGTTAACTGTTAGTACAGACAATTATATAGCAGCTTGTGTGAGCAGTGTTCCTAACAGAGTTACAGGTAGTGTTCTATGAATGATTGTTCATATAGTTATCATGGATCCTTGCACATTTGGATATGTTATGGAGACATGTTAGTGATGTTGCATTCATGGACACAAAGTTTGATGATTAGTAGAAGTGAAGTTATGCAATCGCTATTCACGAGTAGCAGTTTCCTGTGTTTATTTAGAAGAGCCAATAGAGATTATATTGGTTCAGGAGTTGGGCCTATCATTTTGGTATGCACCCTTGGATGAGTGATTGAAGTAGAGTTATTAATGTTCGGCTAAGAGTGCATGATGTAATTCACCTTAAGGAGAAAGATTTAGTTATTTTGGTAGAGCCGACAGTGTGTAGCATGCATCTACAATTATCATTATTGGACATGTCCCAGAATATGTTGCATGCTTAGTAGAGCTGACTGAATTATTATTGGAGTTTGTTATGGCTTCTCTAATATGATTTCAAGATGTTTCTAATAGGCTGACTAGATTATATCATTTTGAGGAAAGATATTTATAGGCAATCATTTGTGACTGCTAGGGCGTGGTTCAGAGTTTATGGTAAAGAGAAAAGTAGAGTGTGCAAAGTGTTGAGCCATCAGTAGAAGGTCTATGTGACCAAGTAAAGTATTTGTCCTCTACATTGGAACTAGTCTAGATAGCAGGTCAAAATATAGTTCACCAAAATCCAGATATAGTGTGTATCTATTATTAAGAAGGTTGTAGTCTTCACCCATTTGAGCAGTGTGCTCTCGAACAGTGCATCCTCACCCCTAATAGGGTTAATTTTAAAAGACTCCTAACAGGGTCCGACCCTTGACTAGGTCACTATACTAAATACATTGTAAAGAAACTCCTAATAGGGTTAAGGATCTTCTAACAAGGATCATAATACACTAGTGCGGATTATTAGTGGGTGTCAATTCCCATCAGGGTTTTTACCTATTTGGGTTTCCCCATAACCAAAATATTGGTGTTGTGTTCAAGTGTTCTTTCATTGTGTTTATGCTTTATGTTTAAGTATACTTAATTGGATAAAGAATTGAAACTTGTAGATAACTGATTCACCCCCCCCCCCCCCCCCCCGGTCAATTATCTCTTGGGACTATTCCTAACAATTGGTATTAGAGCCAAGTGCCTCAGAGAGAAAGTTTAACAGCTTGAGGTTGATCAGATGGCATTCTTTAGAAAAGATAGTCCTAAGTTTGATGGAGAGAATTATCTTGACTGGAAGAACAAGATGATGACACATTTACAGTGCATTGCTTTTGAAGTTTTTGAACTGGCTATCAAAGAATTTCAGATCCCCTCTCTAGAAGATCTTGCAAAGGATGATGCTACTAGCAAGTAGAAAGATTTATTCCATCAGAATGCAATAGCAAAATAAGCCCTTATCAATGCCCTATCTGATAGTGAGTTTTCAGAGATAAAGAAGGTAGACACAGCCTACAAGCTAGGGAAGCACCTTGAAGACATGTTTGAAGGAGATAAACAAGAAAATAATGCGTGTAGAAAGACATGGAAGAAAAAGTATAATACATTGGAGATGCTACCTAAGGAGAACATAAGAACCTACAATCAAAGGATCAATGAAGCAGTTGTTGGAATAAAAAATAATGGTAGAGAAATCTCAGAAGAAAACATTATGGATAAAGTGATGACTACATTGAAACCAGAATATGAGACTAAGATAAACATCCTTGATGAGACTATGCAATTTTTAGAAAACTTTAAAAGAGAAACTTTAATCAGCAAGATTGTTGCATTTGAGATATCAAGTTTGAATATAGAGCCTAAAAGTGTGACAGCCTTCAAAGCTCTAGTCCATGGTAAGAAATCTCTAAACACTTCTGATAATTTTGATGATGATGATGATGAGAAACTCTAGATGATTTCATTACTATGATTGCTAAAAGAGAAAGGAAAGGAAAAGGGAAATATGAAGGTCAATTTCTATTTAAATGTTTTTCAAGTAATAAGATTGGTCACTTTTCATCTAAGTGTCCTACAAGAGTTAAGAAGTAAAAGAATAACTACAAGCCTAAGTATACAAAGGAATGCTATTATGTTGGAGATGGAGTATCAGATGAAGAATCAGCAAAGGAGGAAATTGGATTCATTGATCTTGAAGATGATAAGAACTCACAAGAGTTGGCACTAATTTCACAAGCTGACATCAGGACAGATTGGATCATTGATAGTGGTTGCTCACATCACATGATAGGAGATAAAGATAGATTTGTTCATTTGGACAGATACAAAGGAGACATGGTTAGATTTGGAGATAACACTCCTAAACCCATTATTGGTAGAGGAGCCATCACCTTGGATGGAAAGAATAGTACTGATGGTGTTCTTTATGTTGATGGTTTGAAACATAACCTACTAAGTGTTGGTCAATTACTTGAAAAAAGTTACAGGTTGGAATTCAATGGAAACAAGTGCATCATTAACAATAAAGAAGGAGAAATAATTGCATCAGGATCAAAGACTAAAGTTAATGTTTCTTAGCTTAATCCAAAAGCAAGTTGTTTTTTTGCTAAAGTAGATGACAGTTGGCTATGGCACAAAAGACTGTGTCATATCAATTTTGATAACATAGTAAAGATCAGTAATGTTAAGGCAGTAAGAGATCTACCTAGCATAGAAAAGCCTATTGATACTATCTACAGGGAATGTTTTATGGGAAAGCATGTAAGGAATACATTCAAGAGCAAGCATAAATCAGTAGAGAACAAGTTGGATCTAATTCATACAGAACTATGTGGACCAACTCAAACAAGAACATATTATGGTGAGAGGTATTTCATTTTGTTTTTAGATGATTATTCTAAAATGATGTGGGTTGCATTCTTGAAAGATAAGTCAAAAGCATTTGAGAAGTTCAAAATATTCAAAGCTAAGGTTGAAAATGAATCTGGATTAAAGATAAAATGTCTAAGATCGGATAGAGGAGGAGAATTCACATATGATAGATTCTATGAGTACTATGAAGAACATGGCATAAAGAGATAGTTGAGTGCACCTAGAACCCCTCAGAAGAATGGGATTGTAGAAAGGAGGAATAGGATCATCCTTGTTACAGTGTGCACCATCATGATTAATGGAAAAGTAGCACACACCTATTAGAGAGACGCAATCAATACAACAGTCTATACCATCAATAGAATACAATTAAGGCCTAACGCAGACAAGACACCTTATGAGCTATGGTTTGGTAATGTTCCCCAATAAAATACTTTAGAATATTTGGAAGCAAGTGCTACATCAAGAGGGATGAAGCAATAGGAAATTTTGATGCAAGTAGTGATGAAAGTATTTTTCTTGGTTACTCTACTAAAATTAAAGCTTATAGATGTTTTAACTTGAGATTGAAGAAGATTATTGAAAGTGCTCATGTTAAGATTGATGAAAATTTTATGGCTCAAGAAAGATATCATGATTACTCACCTATGATTGAAGAAGAACCCCGACCTTCCACTAGTGAGACAGTTGTTGAAGAGATGTTTGACAGTATTGATGTATTGTTCAATGACCCTGAAACAAGTGAAGAAGAAATTCAAAAGGAAGATGAGTCAATATCACATAAAGTTCCAAAGTATACATCTAGATATCACTCTAAGGATGACATCATTGGAGATCAAAGCAGAAAAGTCACAACAAGATCAAAAGAAAATAATTCAACAAGCAATGAAGCGATATGTTTACTATCTCAGATTGAGCCTTTAAGTGTTGAAGATGCATGCAATGATTCAAATTGGTATGATGCTATGAAAGAAGAGCTAGATCAAATTATCAAGAATGACACTTGGGAATTGGTCCCAAGACCTAGTGATAAGAATGTGTTTGGAATAAAGTGGATAATCAAAAACAAGATGAATGAAGATGGACAATAGTGAGGAATAAAGCAAGATTAGTATGTCAGGGATATGCACAAAGAGAAGGTATTGATTATTCAAAAATTTTTGCACTAGTGAGAAGATTAGAAGCTATTAAGTTGTTTTTAGCTTTTGCAACATTCAAAAACTTCAAAGTCTATTAGATGGATGTTAAGTCAGAATTCTTGAATGGTGAGCTAAAAGAAGAAATATACATTGAGTAGCCAGAAGGATTCACCCTATCAGACAAACCTGATATGGTATGCATATTGAAGAAAGCCCTCTATGGACTTAAGCAAGCCCCTAGAGCATGGTATGAGAGACTTGATGAATATCTAACAAAAATTGGATTCAAGAAAGGAGCAGTAGATTGTAATCTATTCAGAAGAGAAACATCAGAAGGTCTTCTTGGTGTAGGAGCACCAAGGTCAAGGGCAAGGCCATGAAGGCACACCAGGATCACCTATGGATCCTAGGGAGATGAGGCATGACCATGTAGGGTCATTTGGAAATGTAATAGACCAATATTGGTCATTTAATGTTGTTTAATAATGTTTTGTAATGTTGTTGATCATTTGGTAATATGATCATAAATGAAGATTTGTAAGCCATGCTTGGCACAAGGGCTAGTAAGGTAACCTTAGGGTCACTTAATTTATCAAAGGATTGAATTAAGTGCTTAAATACCTATAAGGTCATTCTTGAATGTAATATGGCCATTATAGCCATTAAAAAGATGTAAATGCACTTAAATGTGCCAAGAGTTGTAATATTGCCTTATTGGCAAAATCTGTCCTAATAAGGGCTAGTAGTGAGTTTGGGAGGTTAGTATAGGTCTAACTCTAAGGATTGAATCCTAAGATGAGATTTAGAAGATATTTTAATAATAAAAATGCAAATATACCATGTATGGGTCGAGTTGACAAGGGTAGTTGTCAACTTGACAACTTTTATAAACTTGTAATTTGTAAACAGTCAATTTTAGACGGTTGTAGGGAGTTGGGAGTTAGTTATTTGGGTTGTTGTCAGTTTTTGGGAGTGTAGAGGATCCATTTAATGAGGATCCATGTCATTATGAAGGAGGTAGATTATTTATGTTGAAAAAAAAAACAATGTAATGAAGTTCTCATTCAATAAAAAGTAATTCTCTACAAACTATCAAGTTGCTGCCGTGAGGGGATAGTCCTCTTTGTGGGTTGTTAAAACTATTTGTTTCATTGAAAAATGGATTGTAAATGGTCTGAAATAGATATGGTTTGAGTCCTTGATAATTTCTATTCATGTTGTATTTTTTTGTGAAGTTTTGAGGCAAGGAAAGCCATTTACGGTTGACTATTTCTGAACAACATTGTATCCAATCATTAATTTCTTTTTGAGGTCTTCATGATGCCCAAGGCTCTCCCACTTTATGTGGTGTTTATGTCTTGTGGGAGAAACCTAATCCATGTATCATATGTTTCCATAAGTTTTTGTGTGCAAGGATGGACAAGAGATTGGAGAGAGGATCAAACAATATTGAAGAAAGTGGAAGATGATTGTCTCAGAATAAAAATAGTCCTAGTGCGGGGGGCTTATATTTCCAACCAACCATTGGATCATTCTAAATTTGATATATGTTAGAGATTACCCACTTATGAAATCCTCACCAAACGGATTTTGAAAATAATATTTCTTTCAAAATTTATTGGTGACTGTTTACGGGTCTATGAAAGGGGCAATGACAGGGCAGTTTATGATGAATTTCCTTCATGAATGTGTTGGGAAAGTTTTGTGAAGGGATTAGGTGTTGTGTGGGGATGAATAGTAGATTGATTTGGTAAATATATTATTTTTGTGTGGGGAATGAGTAGGTAGTTCCTCTTGTTATACATTGAGTTTGCACCCTTGTTTCAAGCTCTCGTAGTCTTGATAACTCAGTATAACTTGGGAATCATCTCAAGGTTGTGGGACCTTTGCTAACCAAGATGAAACCTCCAGGTTCTAGGCTGGTTCCTCTTGGATTATCACCTTAGTTTGATCTTGATAGGAAAAGTAAATTCTTTGAGGGAAAGGGATAGAAGGAATGCTTGGAAAGGGAAATAACTTGAAAGCAAACTACCTACTAGGTGATGCACCGAAACTAGGGTATGAATTGAAGTATGGAGGATGAAACTAGTACACAATCCTAGGTCTCAGAGATTACAACTCATTGAATAGGCCTACATAAATATTTTATAGAGCGGTCTATAGTAAAGGAATACTATGCAGGGAAAAGGAATTTCTCAAGGCAGTAGTACTTCTAAAGAGTCAAACACAGACTATAACCTGCAGACAAACATTCATCTCTACAATTGGGTATAGGAATGAGACAGATTGCTAGGGGTGGAAGTATACCCACAAAAGCATTCGAATCATATCATTCATAAGCATACACATGAATTGCAGAAAGAAAGAGGAATCAAGAAAAAACCTAAAAGTTACTGAACATGCATATACTGAATTCAATAAGAGATAATCCACATAAGAAAGCATAAGGACAGGAGAATGTCACAAGATGCTTTGTAATATCTGAATAATCAATGGGAATTACAACTGTAGAAAGCCAAAGGGGCAAAAATGCCACAAATTGCTCTCTGAGAAAGAAACTTTCTTTTTACAATTGCTGGATTCTGAGCTCAAAAGCTCCAAAAACAAATTATATACACCTCTGCATGCAGACAATAATCAAAAATATCCGAATAGGGTTACATAAATTAGCATAAAATAATCCAACCCTAAACCAGTCGCGTCTAATCATAAATGTGCTCTGTAAATATCTCAATAGATCAGACATATCCTTCATTGTGTGTCCCTTCCTATACTGATCCTACTCGCAAAGTAAAAACCTCAATCCAACTACCTCCTGCAAGCCCACTAAGTCATAAAGTTCACAATCTGATCAGATACAGAGAAGGACCAAAAAAAATGGCCGTCTAAATCTCTGCAAATTCTCCCAACTGCAACCACCTCTGAAATCATCAAATTTTTACCTACTCGCACTTGCAACATCCTCTACAGAAGAAAGCCCACCAAAATTGGCCGCACCGCTTTGAAATAACACTGGTCGCATGATCGCATGAGCTCAAAAGCCTTCATGCGATCATGCGACAAGCCTCTTAGAATCTGTCATTGCTACCACATAAGACATCTGGGCCTACAAGAATGCCAACTGCACCACGTGGACCAACCAGAACTTGACCACATCGGCTACACCCATGACAAAATGCTTGAAACACCAAAAGGATCCAACGGTGGTCGTATGCTCACATGGGATCAAAAGATCCCATGCGAACATGCGACCACCATAGATCTTGAATCTACGGGGCCACATGCTACCAAGCCTACTGCAACCTTTGCTAACCACTAAGAAATGGACACGTCACCTCCCACGGACCCACCGTTGGAGGCTTGTCAGAAAAGCAGATCTAATGGCCATCGCATGATCGCATGGAATCAAAAGATTCCATGTGAACATGCGACCACCGTCAGATCTTCTACACTGGCAACACTTATGAGGAACTGGGACCCACCTCGTCAAAGTTGTGCGCTTGTGAAATGTTGATGCTAGAGGAAGAAGTACGAAACATGAGGGGTTGAAAACACAGAGGATTTTCAGACCGAAGATAGAAAACATAGAGGGTTTTCAAATTGAAGGTTGAAAACATCCTGATCTTTCAGACCAAAAGGTAGAAAACACAGAGGGTTTTTGACACTTTGAACATTTTTGGGGAAAACATGATTGTGGCCAAAATTGAATGATAGAAAATTTTGGATAACATTTTGGCAACCTCTACGGGATGTCAGCCTGCTAGACATTAGACCAGTGGCCTTTGAAGCAATCCATTGGGCATGGAGTCATTCTGAGCACAAAACTTTGACAGAGACAAAACTGAACCAGCAAGACAAACTATGCATGGGCACTTCTTGGAAAATAGGAAAAACTAATCTAGAAAGCAGGGAAGCTAACCTAGCCTAAACTAACCAGTGCAGGGACCTGGTCAAACAAAACCATTCACTGGTTGTGAAAAGTAGCTACCCTTCCTCATTAGGATATTTTGCATTGGACTCATGAGGATAGCTACAAGGAGAAAGTGGGAAACAAAAATATACTAAACTACCTGGCATATCAACCTTTGAAATTCGTAGTCCAGATCAGAGCTGACATTCTCCCAGGGAGGCTGAAAAAACTAAATAGGCCTCTGGTCACCAAGAAGTGAATCTATGATGTCACCCTCCATGATGGTTTTTCATACCATCTATTCTTCTACAGTTAGAGGATCATTCTCTTCTTCAGCTTGAAAAGCTAATAGCTCTTCTAAGCTATCAGCCTGAGGAAGACTCACAGGAACAGCTCTTTCAATGGTATCAAGCTTCGCACAAAAATCTTCTATGATGTGATCAAAACACTCCTTTGCAAGGTTACCATCATCCTCCTTGCTTTGGCTCATCATGGTGACCAAATACGAGTCACCAAATATACTTGAACATTAACCTCTGAAAGGTTTGTATTATATAATCAGTATATCAAAGATAGCATAATATTTCACATGAATCTGAACTTCAGTCCCACCGGGCATGCCAGAAATGTTATACATTGAGTTTTCACCCTTGTTTCAAGCTCTCATAGTCTTGATAACTCAGTATTACTTGGGAATCATCTCAAGGTTATGGGACCTTTGCTAACCGAGATGAAACCTCCAGGTTCTAGGTTGGTTCCTCTTGGATTATCACCTTAGTTTTCTCTTGATAGGAAAAGTACTTTGAGGGAAAGGGATAGAAGGAATGCTTGGAAAGGGAAATAACTTGAAAGCAAACTACCTACTAGGTGATGCACTGAAACTAGGGTATGAATTTTAGTATGGAGGATAAAACTAGTACACAATCCTAGGTCTCAGAGATTACAACTCAGTGAATAGGCCTACATAAATATTTTATAGAGGGGTCTACAGTAAAGGAATACTATGCAGGGAAAAGGAATTTCTCAAGGTAGTAGTACTTCTAAAGAGTCAAACACAGACTATAACTTGCAGAAAAACATTCATCTCTGCAATTGGGTATAGGAATGAGATAAATTTCTAGGGGTGGAAGTATACCCACAAAAGCATTCGAATCAGATCATTCATAAGCATACACATGAATTGCAGAAAGAAAGAGGAATCAAGAAAAAACCTAAAAGTTACTGAACATGCATATACTGAATTCAATAAGAGATAATCCACATAAGAAAGCATAAGGACAGAAGAATGTCACAAGATGCTTTGTAATATCTGAATAATCAATGGGAATTACAACTGTAGAAAGCCAAAGGGGCAAAAATGCCACAAATTGCTCTCTGAGAAAGAAACTTTCTTTTTACAATTACTGGATTCTGAGCTCAAAAGCTCCAAAAACAAATTATATACACCTCTGCACATAGGTAGGAATCAAAAATATATGAATAGGGTTACATAAATCTGCATAAAATAATCCAACCCTAATCCAGTCGCGTCTGATCATAAATGTGCTCTGTAAATATCTCAACAGATCAGACATATCCTTCATTGCATGTCCCTTCCTATACTGATCCTGCTCATAGACAAAAAGCCTCAATCCAACTACCTCCTGCAAGCCCACTAAGTCATTAAGTTTACAATCTGATCAGATATAGAAACAGACCAAAAAAAAATGGCCGTCTAAATCTCTGCGAATTCTCCCAACTGCAACCACCTCTGAAATCATCAAATTTTTACCTACCCGCACTCGCAACATCCTTTGCAGAACAAATCCTGCCAAAACTAGCTGCATCGCTTTGAAATAACACCGGTCGCATGATCGCATGAGCTCAAAATCATTCATGCAATCATGCAACAAGCCTCTTAGAATCTGTCACCGCTGCCACATAAGACATCTGGGCCTGCAAGAATGCCAACTGCACCAAGTGGACCAACCAGAACTTGACCACATCAGCTGGACCCATGACAGAACACCCGAAACACCAGAAGGATCCAACAGTGGTCGCATGATTGCATGGGATCAGAAGATCCCATGCAAATATGCGACCACCATAGATCTTGAATCTACGGGGCCACATGCTACCAGGCCCGTTGCAACCTTCGCTAACCACTAAGAAATAGAAATTTTACCTCCCACGGACCCACCGTTAGAGGCTTGGCAATAAAGCAGATCTAATGGCCATCGCATGATCACATGGAATCAGAAGATTCCATGCGAACATGCGACCACCATCGGATCTTCCGCACTGGCAATAGTTATGAGGAGCTAGGACCCACCTGGTCGGAGTTACGCAATTGTGAAATGCCGATGTCAGAGGAAGAAGCGTGAAACATGAGGGGTCGAAAACATAGAGGGTTTTCAGACCGAAGATTGAAAACACGGAGGGTTTTTAGACCGAAGGTCGAAAACATCCTGAGCTTTCAGACCAAAATGTAGAAAACATAAAGGGTTTTCAACACTTTGAACATTTTTTGGGAAAACATGATTGTGGCCAAAATTGAATGATAGAAAATTTTGGGTAACACCTCTTAGTGAGAAGATAAGTGATGGATCCATAGGGATTGATCCTAGTTGGTAGGTTATTGGAGGAAGTGAAGCATTAGTGGTTTGGGGACAGTCACAACATCAAACCAATTGTGAATGAATGAGTAAACTTGAGTGAGTGTAGACTTAAGATGTGGAGCCACTTAGTCTTGGAAGTTAATTTACCATTAGCCTCTGCATCACTTCTACTTGTGGCTATATTTGTTGATGACATTATCTTTGGGGTTAATGACAAACTAAGTGTAGAATTTGCTAAAGAAATGCATAGTGAGTTTGAGATGAGCATGATTGGTCATATCAAATACTTTTTGGGACTAAATGTGTAGCAAATGGAAAAAGGTATTTTCATTAATCAGTCCAAGTATGTGAAAGAGATACTAAAGAAATTCAAGATGGATGATTGCAAGCCAGTAGGTACACCTATGATAATAGGATGCAAGCTTACAAAACAAGATGATTTTCTAGTAGTAGATACAACATTGTACAAGTCTATGATTGGTAAACTCATATATCTTACTCAAACTAGACCTGATATTTCCAATGCAGTTGGCATAGTTGGAAGATTTTCAACAAAGCATAAACAAAGTCACCTCATGGCAGTAAAGAGAATATTTAGATATTTGCAAGGCACTATAGATTATGGTCTATGGTATCCTAATTCAGAAAATGTTGAGCTTTATGTGTATACTGATGTTGATTGGGCAGGATGCCTTGATGATAGAAAGAGTACATCAGGTGGAGTAGTGTTTCTTGGTAACAGACTAGTCACTTGGACAAGCGAGAAGCAAAATTGTATCTCTTAGTCAACAGCTAAAGTAGAGTATGTTGCAGCAGCCTTGAATTGTTCTACAATTGTTTGGATCAAGAAAATGATAAAGGATTTTGAAATTCAGATAGATTATCCTTTTGTTATTCACTGTGATAACACTAGCACTATTAACATGTTGAAGAACCCTATGATGCATGCAAAGACAAAGCACATTGAGATCAAGTATCACTTCCTAAGAGAGAAAGTGGTAGAGAAAGAATTCAAGTTGGACTATGTGAGTACTAAAGATCAGTTGGCAGACATATTCACAAAGCCCTTGCCAAAGGATACTTTTGAGTATCTCAGGGATAAGTTGGGAGTAATTCCCTTCCTTGATTCTTCTTAGAAGTAAGAATAAAGAGCATCAATCCTCAGGGACTGATGGATGGTTGACTACTCTACCGCAAGAGTAGTACCTATGCTTAAATTGATTGGTGCCCTTTTTCCATTGATGTCAAAGGGGGAGTAATATATAGTCATGAAAAACAAAGAAAAGGAGTATTACACTAAGGGGGAGTAACATTTAGTCATGAAAGAAGTTCAGTTGAGGAAATGGAGAATATTGAATAATATTGCAACAGATGGAGGATTCATCCTTGGGGGAGCTTTTGTTAAGGAAATGGAGAATGTTATAAAAGAATTGTTCATTTGGGTTGGTGCTTTTTTTTATTCAATATGTTGTCATCAATGCCAAAAGGGGAGATTGTTGGAGATTTGCAAACAAGCCAGTGTTGACTGTATGTTTGTCATTGATGACAACATATGATAAGTAGCATGCATGGAAGACTCATGTAGTAAGATTTAATTATTTTCAGCATGGACATGTTATCAACATTATATCATGGACGTAGAGGTTAATTGTTAGTACAGACAATTATATATCAGCTTGTGTCAGCAGTGTTCCTGACAGAGTTACAGGAAGTGTTATGTGAATGATTGTCTGTACAGTTATCATGGAGCCTTGCGCGTTTGGATATGTAATGGAGACATGTTAGTGATGTTACATTCATGGATGTCGAGTCTGATGATCAATAGAAGTGAAGTTATCTAGTTTCTATTCACCAGTAGTAGTTTTCTATGTTTATTCAGAAGAGGTGATAGAGATTATATTGGTTCAGGAGTTGTGCCTATCATTTCGGTATGTGCCCTTGGATGAGTGATTAAAGTAGAGTTATTAATTTTCATTTAAGAGTGCATGATGTAATTTAACTTAAGGAGAAAGATTCAGTTATTTTGGTAGAGCCGATAGTGTGTAGTGTGCGTCTACAATTATCATTATTGGATAGGTCCCAGAATATGGTGCATGCTTAGCAGAGCCAACTAAATTATTATTGGAGTTTTTTATGGCTTCTCTAATATGATTTCAAGATTGTTCTAATAGGCTAACTTGATTATATCATTTAGAGGAAAGATATTTATAGGAAGTCATTTGTGATTGCTAGGGCATGGTTCAGAGTTTATGGTAAAGAGGAAAGCAGAATGTGCAAAGTGTTGAGCCATCAGTAGAAGGTCTATGCGACTAAGTAAAGTATTTGTGCTATACATTGGAACTAATCTAGATAGCAGGCCAAAGTGCACTTCACCAAGATCCAGATATAGTGTGTATCTATTATTAAGAAGGTTGTAGCCTTCACCCATTTGAGTAGTGTGCTCTCAGACTGTGCATCCTCACCCCTAACAGGGTTAATTGTAAAAGAATCCTAACAAGGTCTAACCCTTGACCAGGTCACTATACTAAATACATTGTAAATCAACTCCTAACAGGGTTAAGGATCTTCTAACAAGGATCATAATACACTAGTGCAGATTATTAGTGGGTGTCAATTCCCACCGGGGTAACCAAAATATTGGTGTTGTGTTCAAGTGTTCTTTCATTATGTTTATGCTTTATGTTCAAGTATACTTAATTGGATAAAGAATTGAAACTTGTAGATAACTGATTCACCCCCCCCCCCCCCCCCCTCTTAGTTATCTCTTGGGACTATTCCTAACAGTTTTTCCCTTTGCAAGGTTTCCACGTTAAATCATTTTGTTATGTGTTATTTGTTATGATTGATTTGTTATCATACTTTACATGTTTCATATTTGATTAATCGTTAATCATAGTTTGGATAAGTACTGGTATTCAGTAAATGATCAGAAAGACAGATATTGATATCATATTGAGCTGTTTGAATTGTTGATTAAGTGTGAAAAAGTACATCTGAGAGTTTAGGACTATAGGATAACTAATTTAACTAATTCACCCCCCCTCTCAGTTATCTAACACCATATCTAGATTAAGTACTATCATAACCTTTTTATATGATTGCAAGTATAAGTGAAACTCAACATGATTTCGACAACATGTTTCATGAACCTAATTTATGCATATGAAGCAAGGGCAGAACATCTCAAACATTCTTTGACCTATTTTCACATCTGAAAATTCATGTTTGAATGTTTCAAACAATTCACTTTGTGTAGTATCAACAAAATGTTTTAGATGTGAAATCTTCATACCGATCTCTTCATCTTTCATTTGTATAGTGTCCCTTCTATTGGAAGAAACATGAGAGTGGTTGGTCCAAAAATAAATGACCCATCTTCTTACATCTTCATAAATTTGATCTTTATGAGTTCTACAAACTGTAGCCAATTATTTTCAATGTCCATATCCAACATATTTCTCTTCCTAATATTTCACTAGATAGTTCTTTGAGATACCTTGAGTAAATTAGAAATTGCTCAAACTTGATTTCTATGTGTCAATCTCTTACTAGCAATCATAGTCATCAACACTCTTCTAGCCACATTTGAATCCAATCCTCTATGATCTTCCCTGTTAAAAATGTTCAATGCATCTTGTAATTTTTGAATTATTATCTCTTTTACTTGCCCTCCTACCATATTCCTATTATCAATACCCAACAACTCCAAAACTAGAGTCATTTATTTCTTCCTGAATAACTTTGCAAACAATTGTTCTTTTCCCACCAAAGATTTAATCTAAAAATATTCCTTCCACATGTTTCTAAGATGCAATTTAATAGTGATTTCATGTACCAGGTGCTCTAGTGCAATTTGACTAATCAGTGATTCCTCATTCATGTCCATCAAATTCTGCATTGTATGATAAATATGTATACTTCAACTACTACCAATATCCTCTCCTAGTTGAGTTACACCTTCTACATTGATAGGTTCTTCATCAACATCGACTGGTTTCTCTTCGACAAGTTTCATATGACCTTTCATTTGGTCATCCCTTTTACGATCATATTTCCTTGTTCTAGTCCTTTTATTTCCCATTGCTCAAATATCTAAGCAAGAAATTTTTTATTGCTTTACTCCTTCATCAGTGAAAAATTAGCCTTCACACTCCTCCAAAAACAAAATGTCTTTGTAACTTCCCCGAAAAAATGCCTCCTAGCTTCAAAAACTCCTTATATCCTAAAATAAGAATTAAAATTTTCAATTGATATATATATATGTGTGTGTGTGTCTGTGTGTCTGTGTCTGTGTGTGTGTGTGGGTCACCCATGCAACCGCTCGTAGGGGGCTGACCCCTTATGGTACTCATCCAAGTAGGACTCAATCGATTCCTACTCGGTCAAGTTAGACTCAGCCGAGTCATCCTAGGTAGCATGCCAAGTTGGTAGCCAAACCTTCAAAAATACCAAAAATGTAGAATTTTACACTTCTAGTGCTCCTTTCTCTTCTAAAAATAGCAAATTTTAAAAAACTAAAAGTACCCTTTTCTAGATCTTGAAAGTACAATTTTGGACATATAAATTTTATATTGTTTCAATTACAAAATGTTAAACAAATTTTCTAAAAACTACATGTAGGTATATAAATCTTTGAGAAGTCGTTGATTTGGAAAATATAAAAAAACACTAAATCAATTTTAAAAAAATTAAAATCATATATGGCACTAGATAAAAGAGTCTTCTTCAAGAATATATAATTTATTTGATTTTTGGCATAGTTTTGATAGGGGAAATTTAGCGGGAGACAAAAACTATTGATTTCAGGTAAGTTTAAATTTGAATACTTATAATGGAAAAATTATAGATCAAAAATACTTCTTTCTTTTTTCCTACACTAGATATACATGTCACCTAAAACACATTTTGAAATTGGAGGAATAAACAATGTTTTACTTATAATGATTTGACGGGAAGTAAACCCCCTGATTTGCATTTATTTTAGGAAATGAAAAATAGACCTAAAATATTAAAAAACATATTAATTTTTGTCCAAATTATTTTTTTAAAATTATATACATAAAATTCATCCTATTTCACACATTTCATCAGTTTACATCATCTTCAAATTCTAAACAAACATGTGACTTTTATGCCCTTGAAGTTTTTCAGTTTTGGTGGCTAGCCTTTTCCTTTGTAAAAGGGTGACAACTTATTTTGCTTTTACCCATATTGAGTCTGACAAGCATTTTTTGATGCATTTCTACAAACATTTTCAGTACTGGTTTATATTGTAATAAAAATTATAAAATGCCTAACCGGGTAGGCCCTAATAGGTCTTATTTTGTAAATCTTTTAACAGGGTACATCTCTTAGATTAGAGATTATAAAAATCCTTTAGCAAGGTAGACTACATAAGTCTTTTGTACTCCTAACAAGGTAAATACTCTTAACAGTGTAAGCTATTAGAAGTAGCTAATTTTGTAGCTCTAACCAAGAAACCTTGTTGCTGTGCAATAATAAAGGATTGTGGGTACCATCCCCACCATAGTTTTTTCCTCTGACCAAGGATTTTTCACAAGACCAAAAATTATGGTGTTATGAGTTATGTTTTGATTTATATTTTTTATGATATTTTATGCAAATTTTTCAATTCGGTGAATGGTTAGAAAAGTAGATGAACTCACCCCTCCCCTCTTAGTACTTAACTTTCCATTATTAATCCAATAGATTTCTCTCTAAGAGGTGCTTCATTTAAGATTTCATCTATAGTTACTCCATTGATTTCTTTGGGTTGGAAAAATTACTTTAGCATAGTCAATATCTTACTTTAAAAATCATATGAATTTTTGAGATCGATCAATACTGAGGAAACACAATAGACATGGCTTCAAGTAGTTTCTCAAGAGGGAATTAGATTATAATTTGTGAGGAAAGCTCATAGGAAATTTTCTTCACGAAAGTAGTTACAAACTCAACAATCTTGCTAAAATTTTCCCTAGAGACTTTCTATTCACTTCTTGTGGTACTTTCTTTGTTCCTCGGGCTCAAGTGTGGTAAAGTAGTGCATTGGTATCTCAACTCTATGTACACCGGCACATAACTCCCCATTTGCATTGATATGTAAAAAGTTATCAGGATTGTGACAAATTTGTGAGTGTCTTCCACTTAACAAATTTTACTTTAGATAATGTTGGTTGAGATTGATAGAGATTATTTAGGGTCCTGCATGTCATCTTACGTATCTTAGCATATTTTGCATTATACATAGCTCGTTCTTGGGTTTTTTTCATAATATTCATCATTCCCTCTAGCATGGGGAGAAGATATGCTAAAGTTAAGAGTATCTCTATATTACTTAACCTCTGAAGCAGGTTAGGAAATTTTGGTTGTTCTAGTTTGTCCCGATTTGTGTAAAATGTCTAATCAAGGATGGATATTTTGAAAAAATTGATCAATGTGTTGGTCTATCCAAAGAGATCCATTTGGTATCATTAACCTTAAGAAGCTTGTTCCCATCAGTTATTCCATCAACAAAGTTTTGAAAATCCATAAATAATTTGGGACTTCAACAAAAGTTTGAATAGAGCTCTTTGATTAAATGTTCATTTTTTTTACTAGAGCATGTTTTCTCACAATTCTAAAAGTTGGATTCATTTTGTGGGTCATGCAGTGAATGCCATTAATGAAGGGTACAGAAGGAGTTTTCATCTTTGTGCAAAGAATCACTACAACATTTGGGGTCAAATTTTGATGCCAATTTGCGACGCTACTACAATTTGTGTATGTTTTTTGTGTTTTTTTTGCAAGTGCCCCCGACAGTATCATAATTGTGATTCTATTGTCATAATTGTGACACCCATTTGGTTATAAACAAAAAAAAAAGAAAAAGGAAGTGTCATTTATAATTTGTGAATTCAAAGAGCTGCCACGAAGATGACACTGCACTTTTGCATGGCGCGAAGAGGGAATTCAAGTTTGGCATGCGCGAAGAGGCCAACACCATGTGGGAAGAGGGCACTAGCACTTGAGGTAGGCATTCAAGCTTTTTCTTCTCATTAACTCAATTGCAGTGTCATTGTTTACATATTAATTAGCATTTGGAATGCTCGATGACCCACAAGCTTTGAGAGCTAGGGCATCATTGCTATTACCTTCAAGGTATTGTGTGAAGTGTTTGATCTCTCTTTATTTGTTTTTCTATTGATATTCACTATGTGGTACTCCCTATTTATGATCATTTCATGAGGAAATGTCTTGATGGCTGGCGCACTTCAAGCTAGGGAATCATACATAGTTCAAGAGCTCACTGTTTAATACTGGCATTGTTTACATCTTATCATTTGGAATGCCTAATGACCTGTGAGCTTTGCGAGCTAGGGCATTGCTTTTATTACCTTCAAAGCATTGTGTGAAGTGTTTGATCTCTCTTTATTTGTTTTACGGTTGATATTCACTATGTGGTACTCCCTGTTTATGATCATTTCATGAGGAAATGTCTTGATGGCTCGCGGGCTACAAGCTAGGGCATCATACATTGTTTATCAACTCATTATTTAATACTGGCATTGTTTACATCTTTTCATTTGGAATGCTTGATGACCCACGAGCTTTGAGAGCTAGGTCATTGTTGCTATTACCTTCAAGGCATTGTGTGAAGTGTTTTATCTCTCTTTATTTGTTTTGTTGTTGATATTCACTATGTGGTACTCCTCGCTTATGATCATTTCACAAGGAAATGTCTTGATGGCTTGCAGGCTGCAAGCTAGGGCATCATACATTGTTCATGAGCTCACTGTTTAATACTGGCATTGTTTACATCTTTTCATTTGGAATGCTTGATGACCTAGGAGCTTTGAGAGCCAGGGCATCATTTCTATTACCTTCAAGGCATTGTGTGAAGTGTTTGATCTCTCTTTATTTGTTTTTTTTTTGATATTCACTATGTGGTACTCCCCATTTATGATCATTTCATGAGGAAATGTCTTGATGGCTCGCAAGCTGCAAGCTAGGGCATCATACATTGTTCATGAGCTCACTGTTTAATATCTGGCATCATGCAAACATACATTAATACATTTATTGTTTTGAATTTGAGCTCGGGCATCATGCAATGTTATTATTGTCATTGCATGCTTACTATTGTTGTGCACCATATATTGTTTTATACATTGTTTATTTCATTGAGACTGTGAGCTTAGCATTTGTAATGTATTTTATGTTATTGGATCAATGCTACCATGTTGTTGATTTTGTGTATGGATTGACTATGCACATGCATAATTATAGATGAGGATCAGTAATATGGTGTCAAGCATTGCTTAGATCCTTTGGATCTAACCCCATCTTTTCCCTCCTTGCAAGTTTTGGATCATACAAGAGCATACTGGATTGAACCCTGTGTCAACACTTCATTACTTCAGGCAATGTCTGGTACCTTCATTATTTATGTTCATCCACTTATGTATGTTTGCATTCATTCATATTCTTTTGTAAGTTGGTTATTACTGACCATATCGGACCATTCTTGATGTTTTTGGGTCATTTGATGAAAAGATGTAAATAGGGACATCAATAATAAAATAGGGATATATTAAGATTAATATCCTAAGTAAAAACATTACATAGTGGCATTCAGATTAAGTACAATATGAATTCACATGCCTTTAATTATGATACACTTTTGAAATTATCACTCATTGGTCATTTGACAGTTCAGTAGATAAGTATCAGAATATAAACTATTGCAAAAGGAAGAAACACATATGTATCTATCATCATTTAATATAAAATATAAAAGTATCCCAGAGACACACAGTTTCTATTATAACAAACATCCTCTAATCCCATGGTGTACTAGTCTCAAGGTAAGAACAATTTACTTAAGCCATCATATAAGTATCATCCTAAAATTTAAATAGACATTGACTATGGATATACAACACTGAGCCATAATAAACTATAGAGTTTCACTACAATTTCTATGTCCAGTTACAATCATCCTACTACTTACACTGCAATTTCTATGTCTACTTACAATAATAAATTACAGAGTTTCACTACAATTTCTATGTCCACTGCCATTAAAATATATCACTCCTATTATATACGCATCCTTCTCATTAAGCGTTTTCATTAAAATATATCACTCTTGTTATATAATGTATATGAATACTTGTTTAAAATGCCATACTTGTTGCTCTTAAATATTATTACCATTTCACTCAAATTTACATGACATTAAAGCCAAGCACAAAATGTATACATACGTTTAAGTATAGGAGAAGCTAGATTCTGCAACTATTGAAAAAAAAAAAAAACCATACCAATAGTAGCTTACGAGAAACTATACTTGTGCTTACCACACCATACCTCAACATCATAATGCTTATCATTTTCAAGCTTGAGCAAGGCTTGATACCAAGCACCATCCGCAGATTTGTAAGCAACGTTGATTTAGGCTGGAGGTAAACTACATGTGTCATATAAACAACATGGTTGAATGCAATCTCTTTTATGTGTTTTCATGAGTTTTCCCACCAATACAAGTGTAAATAACACATTGAACGTAATCCACGAACACTGTGTGGTATGAAGTCTTGTTGAAGCTTGAAATATATCCACTCCTCATGTTATTGTCAAAATTAAATTCAAATATTTCTCAAAACATTTATTCTTGTAGAAATAATATATCCTTATCTCAATAATAAAATAATCTTCTATAATAGTTTTTAAATCACATTAACACACACCCATGTTCTGTAGCGTAGTTCGTTTTAGAAGTGTTTGGCTGATGTCCCTATTTTGAAGTGTTTGATCATTTCTATTACCTTCAAGGCATTGTGTGAATTTTTTGATCTCTCTTTATTTGTTTTGATGTGCATATACCTTCTTTGATCAACTTTGATATGCAAAAGTGATGAACATTCATATTTTCCTAAGCAGTACTTTGAACTTTCCTGCAACACATGTACTATTGTGAAAATCATCACAAGTCCATTTGTTGCTAGAAAGCTCACAATACACATGTCTAGATGACATTTTTTACATCTTAGCATTTGGAATGCTCGATGACCCGTGAGCTTTCAGAGCTAGGACATCATTGCTATTACCTTCAAGGCATTGTGTGAAATGTTTGATCTCTCTTTATTTGTTTTGTTGTTGATATTCACTATGTGGTACTACCTGTTTATGATCATTTCATGAGGAAATGTCTTGATGGCTCGCAGGATGCAAGCTAGGGTATCATGCATTGTTTATGAGCTCACTGTTTGAGCAACTCATGTCCCTATTTGATTGGCCAGTGCTCTATTTGTTATATTGAGTTTACATCATATATTTAGTCTTAATAAATATCTTATAAAACAACATAAAACTAACCCAAAATACTTTGTCCTAATAAAATGTTAATAAAACAATATATTTAGTCTCAATAAAATCTTATAAAACAACATAAATTGTGTGAAGTGTTTGATGATTGAACTCTCTTTATTTGTTTTTTTGTTGATATTCACTAGCTATGTGGTACTCCCTGTTTATGATCATTTTATGAGGAAATATCTTGATGGCTCGCAGGCTGCAAGCTAGGGCATCATACATTGTTCATGAGCTCAATGTTTAATACTGGCATTGTTTACATCTTTTCATTTGGAATGCTTGATGACCCGTGAGCTTTGAGAGCTAGGGCATCGTTGCTATTACCTTCAAGGCATTGTGTGAAGTGTTTGATCTCTCTTTATTTGTTTTGTTGTTGATATTCACTATGTGGTACTCCCTGTTTATGATCATTTCATGAGGAAATGTCTTGATGGTTTGCGGGCTGCAAGCTAGGGAATCATGCATTGTTTATGAGCTCATTGTTTGAGCACCGACCAATCAAATAGCAATATGAGGTGCTCAAATAGTGAGCTCATAATGACATAAACAATGCATGATGCCCTAGCAAAACAACAAAACAAATAAAGAGAGATCAAACACCTCACACAATATATGTTGTTCTATAAGATTGTATTAAGACTAAATATATTGTTTTATTAAGATTTGTATTAAGATAAATTATTTTGGGTTAGTTTTATATTATTTTATAAGATTTTATTAAGATTAAATATATGATGTAAACTCATAATTATACTTGATATATATATACTTCAAAGGAGGAATTATGAAATATAGTTGTAGGTAGTTATCTCTTCTATAATGATGGAGGAGTGAAAGGTAATGATCAATGAGGTTGCTGCTATTAGATCATACATTAATACACTTACTGTTTTGAATTTGAGCTCGGGCATCATGCAATGTTATTGTTGTCATTGCATGCTTGCTGCTGTTGTGCACCATATATTGTTTTATACACTATTTATTTCATTGAGACTATGAGCTTGGCATTTGTAATATATTTTTTGTTATTGGATCAATGTCACCATGTTGTTGAGGCTGTAGATACATTGAATCACCACTGCCATTCTATTTTGATAGTAGTAATATAACAAACAGAGCATCGTCCAATCAAATAAGGACATCAGTATAGATGATGCAAATTTGTGTACCTCTTTGTTTTGATGTAGCTTACTCACTGCATGCAATGGGGCCTCCTTGGGGCTTCCAACCATGTTGTGATGTTATGATCCTCACTTGAAATCACAATAGTGACTCACCAGGTGTTCATGCAGACATAAATGCAGCAATTTACTCTCTGCAACATTCTTCTAAGTGCACACGTCCTATAGCATGGTTTCTCTTTCAGAAGTGTATGGCTTGACTATGCACATGCATAATTGTAGATGAGGATCAGTAATAGGATGTCATTCATTGCTTAGATATTTTTATCTAACCCCCATCTCTCTTTTCTTTGCAAGTTCTGGATCACACAGGAGCACACTAGATTCATACCTGAGTCAAAAATTCATCACTTCAGGCAATGTCTGGCACCCTTATTATTTATGTTCATCCTCTTATGTATGCCTGTACTCTTGCATTTTCTTCTTAAAGTTATTTTCCTTGTATAGTATATACAAGTTATTTTTCATATATATACATGTAATCTTTAGATGCAAAAAATTATTTTCCTTTACATGTATCTTTTCATGAAATGAAAACAAATTAAACAAGATCATCTAATAATGCAAACTAGGGTACTTGATGTTACATAGACCTTGCTATAACTTTGTCCTAGGCCCTCCTAGAATCAAAGAGGCTAATCTCCTAGTCTTAAGGGTGCTATCCTAGTCCCCTTCTAAGAAGTTTCAAACTCCTCCTTTCTCCATCTAGTCTATGAAACCAAGAATATGATAAAGTTCACTGTTCTAGGAACCTCTCTATCCCTTCTAAAAAGTTTTTTCTGTTGTCTGGCTTAAAAAGGCTACTAAGTTTAGTAGGCCTAATTGACCTTTTTCTGCTAATAACTCCAAACTTCTCTGAGAAAAGCATCCAACTAATTATGGATTTGAATAACCTTTTGGGAGGGCTTTAAGATTATGTCAGTCTCCTTTTCCCATACTGTCCATACAGGGCCTACTAAAAATGGGGCTATAAATGAGGGTTTGGTAACTCACTGTCTATAATAGTGAGGGTTTAGTATTTTCCCTTGTATCCACAATCCCCCGAGCTCTCTCTGCATTGGAGATGCTTGATCATGCATTTGACCTCCCCTCCACATCATTTGATTGAGGACCCCTCCTTTGCACAACATATATTATAGGGAGTCTAGACACAAATCCTGTAGACCCGTATAGATTGTATGGTGGGAGAGTGCTCTAGCACTCCATTATTCAAAGCTCTGTCAATAGTAACCCGAGATAGGCCAAAATAAAGAAAACTATGAAGACTAACTCAAAACTGAAATGAAATGCTAAATAACTATCCTAGGAATTCAAAAACATTAACAATCATCACATGCAAACATTATAGTCAGATATTCAATCCATTTCTTAGCTCTGTCAACACAAAAATGTATATCTCTGTCAAAGGAAAACTAGTTACATAGTCTAACTACAACCAAAAGTTTGTTCTCTGTACTGTACTTATCCCTATACCTCAAATTATAGTTTTCAAAGCTTAAATAGCTCCCTCCTCAGTGTTAGGGCCCATGGATCAGGCTAGCTATCTCTTGATCCGATTACATGCTTTTGCAAGAAAAATTATCATGACAACTTTCAAAGTTGTCAAGAAACTTCTGGTGGATAGACAAACCACCTACACACACCTCAAATGCACTCAATCCTTGATTGATTACGGATCATAAAGGCCATTTTCAAACCTCTAAAACATTAAAGAGTTCATTTGTTCAACTTTAGAACACTGTCGTATGACAGGCAACCTAGAAAAGTTGGCTAAGACTACTGCAACCAGGCTCCAAATGACACACCAAGGACTCAAAAGAAAAAAGAAGAACAAACACTAGCTAGCACACCTAGAGAGACCAAATAGGCTTCTCCCTAACCTAGTGGCTTAGCTAAGGCCACTACAAGCCAAAATTTAGGAACACTAGGTACCAAACAGACCTACCTAGGTGCCCTCACAAGTACTGTAGTCCTTTTGAATCTTAGGATGACATCTGAATTGGGAAAGGCAAACCAAAACCTTTCATAGACCAATAACAACCAAGGCATGTGGGTGCTCTTCTGTTGTACAATTATACTCATAAAATATATGTATAGTTATAAAATTTCATGCCTTGAAATTTTATAACATAGTTCCTCTACATCAAAATAGAATGGAAGTGGTGATTAATGCATCTACCCACATTCTATGTGCTTTGAGCCAAAGAAATTTTTATCATCATGATGAAGTAATAATGCATTAAATATCTTACTGATGTCCCTATTTGATTGGTCGGTGCTCTGTTTGTTATATTGTTGCTATCAAAATAGAATGTTAGTGGTGATTCAATGCATCTACAGCCTCAACAACATGGTAGCATTGATCCAATAATAGAAAATACATTACAAATGCCAAGCTCACAGTCTCAATGAAATAAACAGTGTATAAAACAATATATGGTGCACAACAACAGCAATCATGCAATGACAGCAATAACATTGCATGATGCCCGAGCTCAAATTCAAAATAGTAAGTGTATTAATGTATGATCATATATTTAGTCTTAATAAAATCTTATAAAACAACATAAAACTAACCCAAAATACTTTGTCTTAATAAAATCTCAATAAAATGATATATTTAGTCTTAATAAAATCTTATAGAACAACATATATTGTGTGAAGTGTTTGATCTCTCTTTATTTATTTTGTTGTTTTACTAGGGCATCATACATTGTTTATGTCATTATGAGCTCACTGTTTGAGCACCTCATGTCCTTATTTGATTGGCTGGTGCTCAAATAGTGAGCTCATAAACAACGCATGATGCCCTAGCTTGCAGCCTGCGAACCATCAAGACATTTCCTCATGAAATGATCATAAACAAGGAGTACCACATAGTGAATATCAATAGAAAAACAAATAAAGAGAGATCAAACACTTCACACAATGCCTTGAAGGTAATAGCAACAATGCCCTAGCTCTCAAAGCTCACGGGTCATCAAGCATTCCAAATGAAAAGATGTAAACAATGCTAGTATTAAACAGTGAGCTCATGAACAATGTATGATTCCCTAGCTTCCAGCCCATGATCCATCAAGACATTTCCTCATGAAATGATCATAAGCGGGGAGTACCACATAGTGAATATCAACAACAAAACAAATAAAGAGAGATCAAACACTTCACATAATATATGTTGGTTTATAAGATTTTATTAAGACTAAATCTATTGTTTTATTAAGATTTTATTAAGACAAAGTATTTTGGGTTAGTTTCATGTTGTTTTATAAGATTTTATTAAGACTAAATATATGATGTAAACTCAATATAACAAATAGAGTACCGACCAATCAAATAGGGACATGAGGTGCTCAAACAGTGAGCTCATAAACAATGCATGATACCCTAGCTTACAGCCCGCAAGCCAAACTTGAATGCCTCTTTGTGCCACGCAAAAGTGCAGTGTTGTCTTCGCGACAGCTCTTCAAATTCACAAAAATTACAAATGAAACTTTCTTTTTCTTTTCTTTTTTGTTTATAACCAAGCTGGTGTCACAATTAAATCAACAAATGCCACCAAAATGAAATTGAGTTAATGAGAAGACAAAGCTTGAATGCCTACCTCAAGTCATGGCTACAATATGAAGATCAAATGCTAAAGAACTATGTTATAAAATTTTAAGGCATGAAATTTTATAACTGTACAAATATAAAATTTCAAGGAATGAAATTTGACCTCTGATTTGACCTTGATAATGTCCCCCCCATTGCTTATGCTTGATCATGTATGCCTTGTGTTGATGGGTATGGTGGGTTACTGTTGTGGATGCATCATTTGGAAATGATGCCATAGCAACACTAGATGGAACAATGACATCTGGTGTTGTTGTTGCACTATTTGGATGATGCAGTCACAACAGTGATTCACTAGGCCTTCATACAGACATAAATGTAGGGCTTCATTTGGATTCTAGTGTCTATACACTACACATGTTCCTGAGTGCACATGTTCTATAGCATAGTTTCTTTTAGAAGTGTATGGGTTAACTATGCACATGCATAATTGTAGATGAGGATCAATAATAGGGTGTCAAGCATTGCTTAGATCCTTTGGATCTAACCCCATCCTTTCTTTCCTTGTAGTTTATGGATCATACATGAGCATACTAGATTGAACCCAGGGTCAACACTTCATTACTTCAAGCAATATCAAGTACCTTCATTATTTATGTTCATCCACTTATGTATGTTTGCATTCATTCATATTCTTATGAAAATTGGCTATACTCATATTCTTCTTGTGTCTGAGTCTTCTAACTATGATCAATTTAATGTTGTAAATCTTGACATAGAATTTGATATCAACCATTCATATATCTATTCCAAATGATATAACTCCATTTGAATAAACATACATGCCAACCATTTGACAAAATGTCCATATGAAATCTAGAGCAATACATTAATTTTATAATGAATTCATGATTTATAATGGCCCTTGATTTATAGTGAATTAATTTTATAGTGAATTCATGATTTATACTTCAGTTGTAGCAGCTCAATGTGTTTGAACTCAAGAATACCCCTTAGGAAGTAAGTGTATAAATGAAAGATGAAACACATAGGAAGCTATGAGAAGCTATGAGAAGCTATGAGAAGGTGACATGAAGATAATGGAAGGAGGCATCTCAATGATGTTAAATCATAGGGGATTCTCTTTATTCCTTGCAATGGAGTGAGCTAATTCTGAAAGTATAAATAGATAATTTTAACAATGTAGAAAGTCCTTCACAAGATGTAATAAAAACACTAGTGGCAAGGCATGAGAACTGTTTGATGAAATGCCACAATAGTGGTGTCCCATGCAATGCTGAGATGTTTAGTTATATGCAATGCTGAGATATTCAAAATATTGTTGGATAAATAGATAATTTTAACAATGAATAATGTCTTTCACAAGATATAATGAAAACCATGGAGTGAACTATGTTTGTCTGATTATATAACTAATATCTTATGTCAGGTATCCCACATAGTCTCATGGATTGTCAAGTACAAGTCAATACACTACATAGAGATTAATGTCTTTTACCATATGTAAAATATCTCTCTCATTGCCACTTGTCTTTCTCATTGCATGAGGTGCAGGTACTAGCGAAAAGGTATTTGTCAGAATTGTCTTTCTCGAGTGAGGAAAATCTAGGAATGGAAGAAGAAAGTGAGACATTTAGTACGTGTAATTCAATGAGATTGACTCGAGGTCACAAGATCAGAAAAAAATTCAATAAACGCATGAAATTTTTCTTTGCTCAAGGGGGGTCGTGTTCTTATGATGATGAGAGAAAAGGCGACTCTGAGCTGTTGTTTAGGTACAAACATCTACAGAAACAATGGGTCCCTGATGAACTTCCTCCAATAAATATTGATTTTTGTGTTAAAGAGAGGATATATCGCATAGCACCATCTTCATTACATGGTTTGGGCCTATTTTCCATGGATTGCATAAAGGTCTCTTACAACAAAGTTGTCAAATTGATGGAGTATATCAGACCTTGTTATGATTACAGTAGTTGGATGCAGATTGTTAAATACAAAAAAAGTATGTGTAGGTATGCACTCGTGGAAAATTATATACAACAAAAAGTCAATGAACAAAGTAAAAAAGTATCTATATATGTTGACGGAAGACCAAAAGCATCGGGGAATATTGCAGGTTTTATAAAAAGTACACGGCCTACATCAACTAAGAAGCAACCCAATTGCATATTTGAGGCACGCGAGGGAAATCGCATATTTGTATGTGAGATCAAATCAATACGTGGAGGTGAGGAGTTGCTTATTGATTACAATTTGAATCGCATAGATACAAAAAACCCCATCACTATCATGGACAAGGTGGTACACATTTTGATAATTGTCTATTATTCAATGTAACTTAGAATAAGAACACGTGTTTTAACATGTCTAAATGATTTTTTTTGAAATATAGAGCTATAGTATGGATCAACAGCCACACGATACACATAGCAGTGATAGTTCTCATGGGACTTATATTTCCCGACAGGTAAAACTCATTATTGTTGTACAAATGCACATACAAGAAAAATGTTAATGCGTAGTTTTGTTATGTTAATGCTTATTTTTTATTTTTCTACTATTTTGGATTGCTTATAAATAAAGGGCTAATAATATTGTTCTCACAAACAAGTGCTGATCAGAGAAAGGGAAAGAAACAAGTAGTCCATGAGGAGCCGCAGAATGAGCATGATCCATTCGATGTTGATTTTTTATCAGAGGTTGATCCTATGGTTGCACTGGAAAGGGTCCTTCATGCAATATCAAAAGAGTTAGCTCAAATGGAAAATATTCAACCTCACACTCCTAAAATACAGGGGGTAGCGGATATGTTGATTGGTTGTGTTCAAAACTATAGAGTAAGTATTAATGTAGTTTTTAATTATAACAAAAGTTCAATAATGATTTTATAGTATACTATTTTATTTATGTCATTAACTAAAATATATATGTGTTCTCTTTACAGGGGATGCTAAATAGATTAAAGGGAATTACCTTAGATGCAAATACTTCAGATGGTACATCGCATGTTTTATCCTCCATCTTGTCCATGGTTATCCATATTTTTTTATGCTCTAACAATATTTTTGTTCAGCATCTGCTATTGAACCTATGTTGAGTACAACGCCTAGTATGAGGATCAAATCTACAGAGGTAGTTCCACCTGAAATGTCAACAAGTACACCTACTATTGGTAAGTAGACTCCTCTTTTTCTCTCTTATTTATCATGTGTTTATTTCACTTGAACTATATATTCTTTCTTAGGGGGCATTTTGTAATATTGGATTCATTTTATGTAGGAGGTGATGACACAATTCCTAGATGTACTCATGTTAAATGTACGGGAACAATACAATGTGACCAATTGCTCGTGAGCAATGAAGATGGACTTCCCTTGAGAGTAGCCCAGCTTCCAGGTACTTTAAAGATTGATCCTTTCCTTTACTATACAATATAATACTCATAACATAATGCACTAACCCCCTGTGTGGTCCCTTGCAATAACTAATTATAATAATCTCGTAATTATCTTGTAGGGAATAATCTATTTTATGAAAAACTTAATGATGAACGTTTGCGCATTTTCGGGCCGACCATACGCACATGGTATCATATTTTGATTTCATTGCAAGATTAGATTTTGTTTCATCACTTTCTTCAAGTATATTAAAAGGTAGCTTCACTTCATTTATGAATCTAACATTTTTTTTTCTTAAAAGGTGATCAGTACAAGATAAAGGGTTAAAGAATAAACTCATTGACTCTATGACAACACTTTTTGAACCCGAAGTTTTTCATAGACTTAGACTCCTTGACAAAGTGGGCACTATTTTGAAGTATATTAGGGACAATTACAGGAGCCAAATAGAACACAACCCTTATTATGAGAGGCCTCCCTATATTCCTATTAATGAGTGGGAGGATCTTAAAAAGGATGCACTTGAGAGAAGTGCAAAACATAGTGGATGAGTAGTATCACCCGAGGAAAGAAGGTACGTGATAATGTTAAAAATGAGATTATGTACTATTTACTCTTTGTACTTATGTGATCTAACATACTTCAAACATCACATAGGTTTCCTGACACAACAAAGGCAACAATAGCAAGAAAAAAAAAGCATGGGAAACACATGCTTGGTTCGGGTGGATATTCAAAACTTGCTACACGAGTTGTAAGTTTTAATAAATGAAAAATCGTATGCAAATATTTATAATTAAATTGCAATCAATTTAGTTTTGATGAAATTCACTACAATAAAAATTCATGATACCAATAAAAAATGCAGGCCTTAGAGTTCAAAAAATTGATTACAGAAGAGGATAAAAAAATAAGCTACAAACAAGGCTATAAAGTCATGGCTGAATGATATTGAGCAATGAGTGCACAAGGTTCTTCTACTGGATCTGTTGATCAGGTAAATAAGCCAATTGATTTTTATTTCAAGTTGAAAAGTTTACCAATTATCGTATTTGATGTTAAGTTCCAACATAAAGTGAATATATTTGTTTTAAGTAAGGAAACACTGATTATATATTTGTTTAAAACTTTAAAGTGAATATATTTATATGTAGTAAACTGAATGATTAACATTTCTCATTATTTGTCTTGTATTTATATGTATATATTGTCGATAAATGCAAAAAATATTTACATTGGAATGTAGTCTGTCGATATTGATACTGCACCAGTCGAGCACGATGGAGGCATCGATTCTAATGTGAATTGTAGTACTCAAGGTATACTTTTTCTATTCAAATTTTGATTAATGAATATTTAATACAAGCAAAAATGTTATATTGAATTTAGCATAGTAATAAAAATTTAATTATAATGTGTTGGGATTAATAAAACATTTTGTATTGCAGTTGCAGGGGATGTAGAGGACATTGTTCCCAATGAGCGTGTTGAGGTTCAAGCCATCGGGCAAGATGATGTGGCTGGACAAGGTAAAGAGCATCACGTTTATATTTTTTAATGTATTGAAATGCTTATAAAAATAATGAATATATTTTTAAATTAACCCCAATTATGATAATATGTTTTTAATTGAAGCCTTTTATTTGTTATTGCAAAGGACCCACCTTTGCAAAGGATAGTGAGATCATGTGCACGGTTGAGAAGAAATAACACTCTGGACATGGATACACCTCTGCAACAATATAAGGAAGCAAAAAAAAAGAGAAAGCCAAAAAAAAAATGATTCTCATTTATGCAACTTATTTGATAATGACTAATGTTTATTTGATAATGACTGATGTTTATTTACACGTTTTTGGGCTTAGTTCCATGTTTAGACACTGATTTTCCTTTTATACACTGTTGTAATGTTGGAGGGGTTTTTGCTAAATTCTAGTGGATTTCACATTTTGGTAGAAATTAGTATTAGAATGTTTAATGGGTTCTTTTCTAAAACACAATACTTAAATCATCATCTTGTCTAGAATGGTTAATCAATTGTTTAAGGTGGATTAGTTGTGATGATGAGACATGCCATTTAGATGTTAACTGTGACAGTCTCTTGGTTTCAAGCAATGCAGAAGGAGATGCCTAGTTCAATATGCAATCTCAATTCATATACATAGGATATCAGGTGGAGTTGAAAAACACAACAAGGTTGCATTTTTTATAGAGGTCTTTAATTGCATATTTTAAGTTATAGACCATCGCAAACATTGTAATTTTGACCTATTAAAAAAATTTAAACATGTGTTTTTTCAACTCCACTTGCTATCTATGCATATTATGCTTGTATGCCACACACATTCTCGATTCAGAGTGGTAAAAATCTTATTTTTGATGCGAGGGAGAGAAGCCATACACATAAGTGATGGAGTTGAGGGGAGATGAAGGAATACCAAACATTGAATTTGAAAATTTTCATCAGAGAAATTGCAGTGGAGGTCTGATCAATAGATAAGATAGTAATGACCGCAGGAAAATGAATAATGGTTACAGTTGTAGTGGAGAAGATAGTGGAGGCCATCCATGAAGAAACTTGCCGATAGAGATGGTGTACAAGAAACAAAGGAGAAACAAATGTAAACGTGTTGGGTCTTCTCATCTCCACCTACTATCCATGCATATTATGCTTGTGTTGCACGCACATTCTCAATTAAGAGTGGGAAAATCTTGTTTTTGATGCAAGGGAGAGAAGCCAAACACAAAGAACATGCAAATAAACATGACAGCTACAAAACATAAATGTAGGTATCACAACAGCTGAGAAACATAAATGTAGGCATCATGGTCCCAATTGTTTAGAGACACAACATAATTGAATGTTATACCCAGACGATGCAACACAACCACTACTCCTTTAGTAGCGGACACTGCGGGATCCAAAAACCAAAGATAAATCCAAAATCCAAAGATAAGGAATTTATCTTTGGTTTTTGGATCCCGCAGTCTCCGCTTAGAACTACAGGAGTAGTGGTTGTGTTGCATCGTCTGGGTATTGCATTCAATTATGTTGTGTCTCCAAACAATTGTGACCATGATTCCTACATTTATGTTTCTCAGTTGTTGTGTCTCAAGACCCCTTATGACCCTTTATGACCCTCTACGATCCCTAATAATACATCTTAGAGGTCTTCAAGTGTCGTAAAGGGTCATAAGAGGATCCTAGGAGGGGCCAGATGAGCTTCCACCTTCATGCAGTTGGCCCTGTTAAGTAGAGAATGTTAAGCTATTATCGAAACAAAGAGAAGCTCAATAATTTAAGATCTCAATCAACGTACGACAAATATATATTTCTTTTTAAAAAATAGTGTGAGTTGTTGCAATTACAACAGAAACCAAAGAATAATCGATGACAAAACTAAAAGTGATGACTATCTATTAGAAACATCAATCACTTCAAGGAGCAATGATCACTTCAGATCGCCTCAATAAGTCTTGACCCAAGATCAAGTCATATCGATCCATCTCAATGGCTACCAAAATCAACAAATCTCTGCCAAGAACCAAGTCGTAAAGAAACACCACAAACCGCATTGCAAACCCGCTGTGAAGAGGCATCCAATGTCTCATAAGTCGCATCAAACAACCCTCTTTCTGTAATCCAAGTCTCTCAACTTGGTTCACCAAGAAGAAGACTTCTCCCAAGTCATCATGAACACCATAGTGATCTACACATCCAAGTCTCTAGACTCGACTCAATAATCTATGAGCCACTACCGAATCTATTGTAAAGTCATCTCTGAATGACATAACCAAATCTGCAAGAACACCAATCGAGTCAAACTCAATCGACAAATATATATATTTTTAAAAAATATTGTGATTTTCGTCACAATTATGACGGCACTACAGAAGTGAGAACAATCTATCAAAAATGTCCGACGGATAACCATTGCACCAATAGCATTTCCATCGATAAACAATCTTCCAACGATAGTTAGGAGTCAAAACATTATGATGGTTAACCACTGTAGGTAAAACATTTTCGTCGGTAACTAACTACGTCCAACGAAGATCCATCAAATGTGGGATGACTACAAGTAGACCCAACGGGTATATTTGTTGCGTTGAAACCCCCTTTTTGCGATGACTATAGCCATCGCATGTACGACGGCTATCATAACCGTCGGTGTTTTCGACTGTAAAACTGTGACGTCGGGCAGTGTCACTTAATCGATAGTTTACTATCTGAATTTGGACAATCTGCCATTAGAAAAAGGTCTCAAATGTACTAGTGAATGTTCATGTGACCTTGCATTACTAAAGCTCCATCTGCTCCAACACACACCAACTTTTTGGCAATCTTCATGTCATCCATAATTCCATATTTAATTAAAGATCTCTTTACTAGTTGAAATAAATTTTTAGCTATTGCACTAACATTCATTTTAGTAGTAGATAGTAGATGAGGTTGGCGAGCATGATTTTGTATAGTGTAAACATGCATGCATACCCACGAAGTATTATCTACTATCATAAAATCATCTAAAGACAATACAATAAACATTGACTCTCTTATTTTTACCTTTACCTCTTCTTTTTCAACCTCAACAAGACAACTTTTCCATTCCCATCCACTGTTTATTAACCAATGACTAATAGGATAGATAGGAACTTTCAAAAAGTGTAATAAACCAATCATTGGTGGGTAGTCTATCATACCACGCTCTCTTCTCAAAATATTAAAAAAATAACACTTAACTGAAGAGCTTTCCCTAGTTGGACTACTTGCATTTCTTTTCCAAGAAAAGCTTCAATAGGGCCTTTAACTTCAGTAGGCTTTGTCTATAGTTTTCTCTTAAAATAAAATTCCTCGGCATTCCTAACATGCTAACATTCCTCCTTTGTTTTCCATCTTATCACTAATTGTTCAACTCCATCTATCTTTTTCTTTTCATAAACTTTACCCATATGCTTTTCTATGGTGTTAATTTTTAGTTGCAACCTCTTTTCCTTGTTATATTTCCAAGTGCAAACTATACACCTGCATTCTATTGGAGGCTTGCCTTCAATTGGATTTAGCACTGGTTTGATGAATGGATACATTAACACCCAAGTAATTTGAAAATTTCTCACAGATAGATCCCAAGCCATATCCTTTTTTGATTTAGATTGATTGTGCTTTGAGTTGGATTGATCCTTTCTTTTATTTGGGTTGATCCTTCTTTGATTTGGGTTGATCCTTTTTTGATTTGGCTTTTCCTTTCCCCTTTCGTGCATTATCATCTATGGCATTATCACCCAAGTTGGTTATATCATTCCATCTAACCTAGGTTTCTACTAGAAAATCTTCTTCAAGTTCATTGTAATCTAAGATATCAAGTTTGTCGCCTTCTTCAATATGTAGTGAAGGTTGTGAATCTTGTACTTGTACTTGTGATGAAGTACCTTAATGATTTTCACCATAATATTTTCCAAGAGAAAAGTATGAAAACAATGTTCTACATTTTGTTGGCATCTCTTAGCCTTCCCCACATTTAGGATTCCTACTCTTCTTCCAAGTTGACATCTACAATGAAATAAAGGATGAAAAAAATCAACTTGTTCAAGAAGTAATAATACTATATGATTCATTGGCCCTATGACCTACAATATAGATGTATAAGGTCTCTTGGGTGATCATTGATGGTAATAGGTCCCCACTAAATAAGAATGAACTCAACAGTTCAAACAAATAGAGATAATATTATAACACTTCAAAAATATGATCACTTACCTTTTGGTACAAGCAGTCGTCAATGCACTCAACAATAATGGTTGTTCCTAGTCTAAAACTTCGCTATTGATCTAAATTGAGAGCTCACTACTTAGACCGATCAAATTGTGTAAAATCTAATCTTTGAGATTGAATGTATTTATACCAATCCTTATTTGGGAAATTTGGCGGGAATTGTAGATGGTATACAAATAGTTGGCAAATCCTGCTTAACTATAAAATATCTTCTATAATTTTTGAGGCGATTATGGATCATCTAATTAATTGGCAATTATAATAGAGTTGGAAAAGATTGGGGTGAATTGATACATGCATCCGCTAAAGCCCAAGAGAATTTAGGTCCTCCTCCAAATAGATCTTTATAACACTGCTGGCGAATTATACCTATCGGTTAAGACAAGGTTTGGAAATTGTAGGCAAATATTTTAAATTTGTCGTGTTAAAAAATTATATTCTATTGGCGAAATTATGATAGAGATACAAATAATTATATAAAATGATGGGCGATTGGCTCGTGCCTTGGACAAAATATTTATAAAGTCCGGGCAAAGTGACCACCCCCTATAGATACAAAATATTCACCATTTTCTAGGTTGGCGACGTGAAATATTTGTCATTGATGAATAATCACCAGTACAGTATACCTTGTTTCTAACTATATATTTTATTCTATTTTTGGACAACATTAGCATAGTAAATTTTAATTTTCTTTACCAATGTCATCACAGTCCTCAGAGACATATGTATATCATTTTCTTAATAACATTTGATCTACATGACTAAATTCAAAATAAGTTACATATTAATGTTCTAAAATTTATTCTCTACACCTTTTTGTTAAAAAAAAAAAATTTGATTATTTTGATGCACGTTATGCCCAACGCATGAACAAGCACCATATTTTCAAGATGCAGCCACTTCAAAAAACCATTAAAAAAAATACTTAACAAAAATTAAAAAAAAATATACAACTTCTAGATCTCACTCTTACCTATAATTCTACCAAAGGGTTTTGCAAAATATTAAATCTAACTATATCTTTTGTAAAGTGCACGAAATAAGTTGTCGTGTTTTTTTGAAACAATCAGGAACATTTTTTCGTGCACAATGGGATTTACCCTCTTAATCTTATCCATTTTTTAAAAACTTTAGTATTTAAAGAAACTAGATTTAGAGTACTACAATTCTTACTCTTTGTACAACTCCTAATTTTAAATGCATGACCCTTGAATTTATCTTCAAAGTTCAGGTTTACATGAAGAAAAATGAGCAATTATACCCTTTTTGTTCATCATATATATAGATAGATACATAGATAGATTAACTAAATTACTAGAAGTTTATGTAAGAAAGAAAGAAAGAAAAGGGTACCATATATTTATAAAGGAAAAAATACATTAATAATTCACTTTGACTAGAAGTTAAAGAATGATGTAAGTAAAGGAAAAAGATATCATATATTTCTATTTTTTGGGGCAAAAGGTTGTGGAGTCAAAATACATTATTTATATTTTTTTTAATTTTATTGTTTTCATTTATATTTTTCAATGTTCAATATATTTAATTTTAAATATGATGATATTTTGGGTCACATGTTTGTAATTATAAAGGAGGCTAAAGGAGATTTTGTAAGATGTACAATTTTTTATTTATAATAGGAAACTCTAAAAAAATTAAAATTTTTAATTTTGAAAGAGAAAGAGGGAGGTTGGTCAAATAAGCATATTAATATTTAACGAGTGAAAACATTATGTCAATAAAGGAAGGCAATTTCCTTTGAGACATTATGTCATTGACTTATATTTAAAAATATAATTATAGAAGAAAAAATTTATTTTTCAATCAAAATTAAGTTAATCGTTGAGCACAATTATTTATTATTTTGATCATGTGATGACGCAAAGTCTTATAAATTACATGTCTGTAATCATAAAGAAAATTTTTAAAGATGTAACATTTTTTTATTTATAAAATGAAATTATAAAAAATGTAAATTTTTTTACTTTAAAAGAGAAAGAGGGAAGTTGGTCAAACAAGCATATTAATTTTCAACTTACCAAATCATTGTCAATAGGATGGCAATTTCCATTGAGACATTATGTGATTGGCTTAAGAATTTGACTTATTGAACTATATATACTGTCACAAAATAAACATTCCATCAATTTATAGATTATATATTTAACAATATAAATACAAAAGAAAATTTCCTCTTTTTCAATCAAAAGTAAGATAATTGATGAGAATGATTGTTTATTATTATTTTGATCGTGTCATTCACAAGATTTAAACCTCTAGAAAGATGACTAGCTCATGTGGTTTTGTTTTTTTTTCTAAAAGAAGGTTTTTATATCAATCTAGATAGGTTGATACCTTTTTGGTTGAGAGCACAAACTGAATGGTATCTATTCTACCAAAATCACCTAGGGCACAATCTAGGTCTCATCTCTTATAATGTCAGGGTCTTGCACTCAACAAGACTTTATCTTTGGTAGACTCATTCTGAACCATTTAACTTCATCAACACATCAAACTTGTTAACAATTAGTCAAAATTTAAGTTCTAAATAATTTTGATTACTCACCGAGTGCTCTTCCCTTCCTCGATTAAAGATCAAGAGAAAATATCAACACATAATATAATTGGGAAGCGACTATGCACCAACCTCATATAAATAGTTTTTTAAACATAAATATTGAAAGTGTATGAGAGACACGTGGCTACATAGATATCCCATTATTTAAGAGGATTTTATGAGTAGAATGTTTATGATAAACTCTTGTATAATCCACACGTTCCGAAGGATAGGGCGTGTTACCATCAATCGCTGTTTCACACATTATCGTTCGGACTACAAGATCATACGTGTACAAATAGACTTTATTAAAAGTCTTTATTCCATAAGACATCGAGTTACGTTAATATATTGGGCAGACACGTGCACGTCAAGCGCGTGAAACATATGCTACTCCTTCCTAATTCCAAACTACCACACACCTGCAAATTAGGTTTTGTTTAATACACAGATTAACTCGCCAAATCTTCTGAACCATTGACCAATTTGTTCCCTGAAACTCCTGCTTTCAAAAGGAGTAAGAGGAACCTTGCATGAAGCTTCTGCCCAGGGAAGTTTCGAAGATGAATCTTCAGTTAACCAGTCCAAGAAAATGAATTCTGAAATGGGTATATAAATATAAACTTTCACACCAGTTGAGAAAAACCTTCAGTGATCAACAATGGCGGTAGAGTTATATTCTCAATACTTTTCTTCTAGTCGTCCCTGTGATCAGTCCAATACAGTTACAAATGAGTATAATGCCCACAAGCGTAGCTCTGATATCAGTGTGGATGAGCTGTTTTGCGAGGCGAATTCTGTGGAGCCCATTCTGCTTTCACAGGAAGAAATTGAACGCAGAAGAAGGAACCAGAATATAGTCTTGTGTGAAAGATCAAGGAGGAAAAAGATGAGAGATTTATTCTCTACTTTGCAGTCTCTCCTACCTGATTCCACAAGCCCTAAGGTAATTACTTTAATGGCAGCATTTCTGTGGAAAAATGTATTTTTGTTAATTGATTTTTTTTTTCAATAATATTTTGGATCGTATTCTATGATCTATCATTTCTTGACACTCTTTTACATTCTATAATTGATCTAAAATTAATATAAAAAAGAAGATACACAATCAAATTTAAAAGAAACTACGTGTTAACTAATAGATTATGAATCTGCTGTTAATAATCAAATATTTTGTCTTTGTACTGTTAATGTGCTGATAATGTGAATCTGCTGACTATAGTCCTTTAGACATTGTACTAAAGGACAGCACCCTGATTTTTGTTGTTTCCATTATAAAAAAACTAATAGATTATGAAAAATTGATCGAATTAATTTATTTTATGTTTGTTTCTATTGTTTATGCTTCAATTTATCTTTGGGCTTGTTCTAAACTTATGGGCTTTTGGAATTTCAGGCACCCAGATATTGTATTATAGAAGAAACCAGTAAACATGTTCAGAATCTCCAAAACAAAGTCCAAGCACTGAAGAAGAAGAAAGCCCAGTTATTGGCCACACAGTGTAGCAGCATAAAAGAGTCATTAATTGATCATAATTCATCCGCCATTGAGAAAGAGTCCATAAGGCCTCATGTGGGTATAGATGTTTATGACAGTGAAACGGTGATAATAAGAATTACTGCCTCAAGAATGCCATTATCTCTCTGCAAGATTTATGAGGTGATTGAATCACATGGTTTGGACATACAGAGTGCAGATGTTTACAAAGGAAACTCTCTTGTCTTTCTCTATTTCCATGCCACAGTACTTGCAGGACCTGACTGCCTTAACTCATTAAAAATGAGCCAAGGCAAACCTAGTCTGCACCAAACTTTACAGAAGATTTTCTAATTTTTTTTTGTTGAGGATGTAATGGAAAACAGATTGTTCTTAACTGGAGATTTTACAATTTTTTTAATTTTCTAAAATAAAATCCAGAAAGAGAGTGGTGGCTATTCTCCAAAGGAGGTAGAGCAGGTGTTGATCAGCATGTGCTGATTACTCAATTCAACAACCAAAAAGAAAAAGGACAAAAAGGAGAGGAAAATTAAGTGAGAAGTTGAGAATTTTTATTCCTTCTCAACTGTAAAGTATGTTTTGGTTATCTATGAGAGGCAAGGCTTTCACAGTTTTGGTTATCTATAAGCAGCAGGACTCTTTAACTACTATTCAATTGCAAAGTATACGGAATAGCAATACAAAATTTCGTTTCTCAAATGAGAAGGATAAAAAAATATATATATACTTTTCTATTGAAAAAAAACATGTGGTGATGATACTCAAAATAAAATTATGTTTTTAATTTTAGAGTGATATTATTTGGAGATTAAGTGGATTCTTTCTATTTGGAAATTGAATTTTGATGGTACATCTTAGAACAATTGGAGTATATCTGGTGGTAGTGTATCACAAACTTGAAATCTAGAATTAATAACGAGGGTGGAGCTGAGGTTTTAATACTTGGTTTATAGCTGGTCAAAACATGTTACCTTGATATTATTATTATTGAGGGTAACTTGTTGATCATCATCTTCTTATTCGAAATACTCACTTGGCAAATTGGAAGATAATGAATATTCTAAATGAGGCCTTTGAAATATTGGATATTCCTTCCTACCATATCAAACATTCCTACTAAGAAGGACATATTGTGGAATGTTATTTTTCAAAGTAAGGTATATAGATTAATTGTAGATGATAACATATATAGATCAATTATGAAATTATTTCATTAGAAACATTAATTAATTCATGTAGAGTGATGATGATGATTTGATCACTATTTGTCATGGGAAGTACTATCAAATATTTCTAATCCATTTTCACACCTATGTTCTGAAGGAGACCTCATTTATCCACACTCCAAATTCCTTCTACTATCCTACTTCTAGTGTGTTATTGAGTTGTGGATATAGACAGGTGTTTCTATGAGACAAATGACTTTCAATGGTCAAATAGTAATGGCTTGTTTGACGAAATGTTCTTCTTTCAAGAGGATGAGGTTCTTGAGGCTATTGTGGAGATTTCAATTAGGGATTTCAACAAAGGTGATTTAAGGCGTCGAGTTAAGTCTAAGGTTTCATTAATTTTTGTGTGTAATGTTGTTTGATTGATGGGAGATTAGAATATCATCAAAGGCTTGGGGAAGTACTTCATATGAGTGAAATTTAGGTCTAGTTTGGATGCATCTATTTAATTTGTGAAACTAGAAAATTTATTCTCTCTCGGTGAGTGGTTGTGAATTTTAAGGGTTGAGTCAACATCATCAAATGCAAGGAAAAATCATTTGACTTCATCATCAAGTAGTTACAACTATTTGCAATTTTTTTTATTGGATAAAGGAAAACATGTGTAATCATCCTTATCTAACTATTCAATATCTACTTTGATGAGAGAAGTCCTCTCCTCTTGAAGAACCCTTCAATGTAGTCAAAGAAGAAAAAGTGAATAAATTTCTTGTGAAGAGAGTGACCCTTGTAAATAACGGATGTGGCTTGTGTAGTCCTAATTGTAGTAGTTTGTTCTATTTTAGCTATAATTTCTATTTCATGAGATTCTTCTATATGATTTTGGTCGAAAGTTGGAACTATTTTGTTTTGCATGCTCGATGTAATAGATGTACATCACCTTATTATCTAAGAATAGGAAATAAAATCTACATTACAAAGAGTATTCACTCAAGGGACACTTCAAATTAGAGAGCTTGATCGAGAGCACTTATACATAAGAATCACAATATAATGCATTACACTCTTGTGTTTGTAGTCTTGATCACTAGTCTAAGGTCCCAAATTCATGCTCTGAGAAAAGTTGACTTAATAGAACACATCATATCAGTCTCACAACTTCCCTAGGAAATTTTAAAATATTATTAGGCTTATACATCATTAGATATACATGATCAACATTATCCAAGTTATAAAAAATCATTATTAACCCAATCAATCTCACAATGACATGATAATTATGTGTACTAAATCATTTCTTAATCACTCAAGATAAACCTCAAACCACTCAAATTTAACATTTAAAAATTCTAAATCCACTAAAATTGAAGATAATCATCACGTCACAAATATAAATTTTAAATAAAATTAAATTTATAGCATTATCATTCATAATCCCTTATCAAATTGATAATTAAATAAACTTATCTCCTACTTTTATTTTTAGAAATAGCACTGTAGCTTTATCAATTCCAAAATCAGCATCTACTCTTTATTTAAATCTAAACTAATTGTTGTAATCCTACTTTTTTATGCAATAAAGCTCTTGTAAGTAGGTATTACCCATGTGTCTAATTAAGGCAAACGTAAAAAGGCAAAACAGCTTTTGTGAATAAACTGGTGATTCTTACGGCCCCACTAATGAAAGAAGCACGTTGAAAACAATGACTTTCTGAATATTCATTGAATATGGCACACTTAGGTGCAACGTCAGTCTTGTCGAACCAAGCTTTAAAGTAACGCACGTGCAGTTTAATATAGCATTAAAAAATCAATTCCAATGGGACCCACGTTATGACTCACTAAGTTCTAGAAACCTCTGTCCATTATCTTTTTCCTTTTTTGTTTTCTTCAGATGTTATGTTTATTAGGCTGTGGTCCCATGGGCGGCTTCCTTAAAAGTAGAAGTGAGGTTAGTGACATTTTATAAGAATATTTAAAGCTTAGGGCTCATGAATTTTAGAATGTTTTTCACCTTAAATAAAATTAATCTTAAATTTAAGGAAGCTGATTTCATAGTGATTAGAAATGAGTCAAAAAAATATTTTCTTTTTAAAGTTTTGAATGATTTCAATCACTTTCTAAAAATTTTAGAAGGAATTATTTATTTTTTATGGAAAGTAGAGAGAAATGATTGACATGTGGCAAAAAAACTTCTAAGGTGGTGGGCCAATTTCTAGCTCTGCCTCTTTTTCACCTACTTAAATTCAGAAATCTAAAAAGTAGGAGCTCCTATATTTTAGCAAAAGACTCTGAATAATCCAGTAGCCAATGAATAAAATGCTCATGGGACCTTGTGTTCCTAAAAAATAGAGCTCAAGCCTCCTCCATGGGACCCCTGCCTTAGTTTGGACTTTTCATCCTAAAAAATTGTCTAATGCTGGAAAATTGTCTCACACGGCCGGAAAGTTGTCTAATTCTGGCAGACGGAATGTGAAAATTTGTCAAAGCAGGGAGAGTGGGGCAATTGTGTTTCTGTTGCTGGGATGTTATGGGTCGTTTGAATGTTGTCTCACATTGCAAGAAAGTTTTGGAATTCTAGTTGTTTTTGTTGGAGGTTAATGGTGTGTGATGTTCTATGTGGGGTAGTTGTTTCACGCTATTAGTTTGGACTTTTCATCTTGGAAATTTGTTTATGCCAAAAAATTGTCTCACGTGGTAGGTAAGTTGTCCAATACTCATAGATTGAATTTGAGAAGTTGTCGGAATAGGGAGAGTGGAGCAATTTTGTGTTTATGTTGTTGGGATATTGTCTGTTGCCTAAATGTTGTGTCGCATCAACAGAAATTTGTGGAATTCTAGTTGTTTCAATAGGAGGGTAATGGTGTGTGATGTTCTGTGTGGAGTAGTTGTTTGGGGCTGGTAATTTATTTGTTCTTCTGACGAGGACTTAAGCAGGTGGGTGTGGTAACAATTTATGGAGTTGAGACAATTATGTGATGGGGATATAACTCTCTAATTCACAAATTGTGCAATGGTGTGCAATGTTTTGCATGGAGAATTTGTTTGGGTGGGAAGTTTATTTATTCTTTTGTGGTTAACGATGGTGTAAAGAGTTGTGTTGAAAAAGGTACGAGTTGAATGTTGATTGTGATGTTGATTTTAAATGTGTTTTAAAAAATATAGTGTATCTTGGAGCATAATGGGGGCTATATTCTTTATTTGAGGTGGCAGAGTGAAATGTCCAGTCTTGTCATTATTTTACTGTGTACGTTTGGAATTACAAGTAGAGATTGTTCAGGTCATAGCATCTGTGGTCATTTGTTGAGAGCCTCATGAATCTATTTTGTGAAATTCTAGGGTGTAGCCATTGTATGGTATTTATGTCAGGTTGTTGAGAATGTGTTGAACTTTCGTGGGCATTGAGTTCTTTGGTTAAGTTGTTGAATTGTGAGATCTAATAGGATTGTGGTAATTATCCTTTAATATCAAAAGTCGAGAATTTATTGAACTTTCACAGTCGTTTAGTTATTTGGGTAAGAGGTGTGTAAATTTTGTGATGTGATGACCACTTGAGGTCCAATTTAAAGGGATTTTTGAGTGTGGTATCTACGCTGTTAAAAATGGGTTTGATGTATGGAATAGGTATGTGCTAATTATCCTTCATGATGCTATGTTTGGAATATATTGAAGTCGCATTTGTTTCGAGTGGCTCATGGCTTCCTTGGATTATTGTTGCTGAGGTGGTGAAATAGGTGCAAAGATATTAGCATCATTTTTAAAAATTGTGGGGTGTACTCTAGTCAGGTTAATTAAGTAAATTTGTGTTATAGTTTCATGGTAATGTTTCAATTTGAGTACATAGCAAAGTGAAGTCCACAGCTCTCAAGCGAGGCAAAAATTTCAAGTCTTCCATTCAAACAGATTGGGGTAGGGGTTTATTTTGTTATTTTACTATCATAATTGAATTGCAAGTAGAGTTTTCTCATGAGTCTATTTTGTGAAATTCTAGGGTCTAGCCATTGTATGATAACTATGATTATGGAGACCTTCATACATTGTCTTCTTGTATCGTCTTAAAATGGAAGCACTTCCATGTTAAGAACGTTTAGCTCTCCGAATAAGTGGTCTGGGGTCATGTCAAGCGCCTTGAATGGGTCTTTGTATGGATCTTTCTTTTTCCCCTGTTCTGCTTCTCTCTCCACCCATTTCTAGCTTGTTTCTGGCACTTGGTCCTGAGAATTTGAGATCTGTGACATCAGGGTCAAGGTTGACCTCGACCCTGACCTAGGGCAGAGTCGACCTCGACCCTGGCCCTGGGTCCAATTTTCAAGTTTCAGAGGTTTTGAGATATCAAACTTCGGAAAGTTTTATTTTCCCGCTTTCGGGTCGGCTGTTTCGGATTTCGGAATGGTAAACTCTTAAATTGCATTTAATCTAGGTCCATTTCCAAGGGTTAAGGTTAATTGGGATTTAGTTCTCCAATGTCGATCTCTCTAGAAGTTTGTGCCCTAGATCACTATAAAAGGAAGCCTTCCTCTCTCATTTCAATCCATCTCTTTTCATAATCTCTCAAGCACTCAAGCAAGCAAAATCAAGCAATCAAGAAGTAAACAAGCATTCATCCATTTTCAAGCAATCAAGATCCAATTCATCAAGGAGATCCATTAGTAGCCATTGAAGGATTCAAGCTCTATGGAGCCCTCTTGTTGAAGATTTTTCCATCCATGTCCATCCAAGCCTCTTCCTAATCCAAGATCCATTCAAGATTTGTGTTAAAGATCTAATGCCATTTATTTGAGACATCCTACATACAATTATACATTCATTTTGAGCATCCCTACTTGTGGATTCAAGGATTCAAATCCTCCACAAGGATTTCAACATAAGCAAGGTGAATAGTTCCATTTACTTTGTTTATATATTACAATTTCAATTACATTTCAAGGTTGATTCGAAACTAGGGTTTGACCAAGGCAAACCCCCCATCCAAACAACAAAAACCATTTTTCTCGCAGGTACAAGTACAGGACAGTGAATTGCAGTTTAGATTTGGATACCCTTTTCAGTGAACTTCCAAGATCCGAGGACAGAATTTATGTCAAAGTTGTTTCAGGTCAAGGTCTACCTTCAATGGGGCGTAAGATTGTGCCCCGAATCTGAGGTCAAGGTCGACTTGACTCCGAAAGACAAAATTTTTCTAGGTTTTCTCTGTCTATGCATTTCCAGGTCGAATCAGGTTCCAGAATTTCCCGAAACTGGACACAAACATCAAAAATCAGCATTTTCTAGATTTGCCCTATTTTGAGGTAAGTATTTGTCTTATATTCATTTAAGTTTTCAAGCACATACTTTTCATAACAAAATATAAGGTTTTCTTCTTTATTCATAGTCTCCATAGTTTGATTCATTTGTGTATTGATCACTTCTTTGTAATTAATCAATTTGGATCTCTCCTTTTGGAAATTTGGATTAGGGATAGATCCTATATTCCTCCATCTACATTTTCCAACCATCCTCACACAGATATAAATATATTTTATAGTAGGATAAAGATAGATCCAACATATTTTTATCCTTTACATTTTTGGTGAACCCAACACGCTTACCCTTTTTTTTATTTTGTGGAATTAGATTCCCTATTGTGTTTATGGTGTTAGATTTACCTTGCAGGCTCATAAAATTAGATTTCTTGCATTTATATTTCAAAAATAAAAAAACATTCATTTGTTCATGCTTTATGTTTTCTTAGTTTAGTTCATTTGCATCACATTGGTATATGAGCTTTACTTCCTATTATAGAGAAAAACTCTTCTCACTCATCTCATGATGAGGATGATGCTTTAAAAGTTCCTCCTGAACAAGTCCAAAAACTTTCAACTGAACTTGATAAAATGGGTAATTGGCTTATTCAAGAAAACCATAATCAAGATTCTATTCAAGCTATATAGGCTCTTAAGAAAGTTCTTTATAATGATCAAGGTGTTAATCTTCTTCGTGGTATTACTCACCTCGTGCGTTCAAATGTTAAACCTTTAGCTCAAGAAGCTCAAGATTTAGGGTTGATTTCTCTTGTTACTAGTATAGAACCTTCTTTTGTTCCTTTATATAGTATTCCTACCTATACTCCTTTGGTGACTACGATGGTTCCCTCTGTTCCTATGAGTGTTCCTCATGTATCCCTTCCTACATCACAACCTTCTTACCATAATGTTCCTTTTACTTATTCCAATCCTCTTCCAACTATGGTTCCAAGTGTTCCTCCAGTTGTGTCTTCCATTCCTACAGCTTCATACACTTTACCTAGTGTTTCTAATGTTGTTGTGCCTACTATTTCTTCTAATGATTCAACAATCATCAGTTTGGCTCAAACTGTGTCATCTTTACAACAACTTGTATCCTTCACTCAAAACAAGTTTAGCATTCCTACATGTGACATGGCAAGTCCTTTATCCCTAGAAATTATTCATACTCTTGTTCCTCAGCAAGTTGATATGCCTCGTCTCGAAAATTACAATGGAAAAGGAGACCATGTTCATCATGTTAAAACATTTCAAATCCTTTGTAGTGACTACGTCATGACCATAGGATTTTAGCCAAGCTGTTTGCTAGAACCTTCCGTGATAAAACCTTGCAATGGTTTGTTCCTTGCCTCCTTATTCTATTGACTCTTTTCCAAAACTTGCTAATGCTTTTATTCAACAATTTCAAAATAACATTGGTCCGCAAGTGTCTTTGACTGATTTGATGCATTGTAAACAAAGTGCTAAGGAAAAATTGACTGAATTTATTGGTAGATTTAAGCATTTACATGCTCAGATTTCCTATAATGTTCCTGATATTGATATTCAATGTATGTTTATTTCAAATTTGTAAAAAGATATTAGAGATAAGATTCTGCTTACTGAATTTACCTCTTTTCAACAACTTTGTGTAGCACTTCATCATTATCAATTACAAGTGAGTCAATTTGAGAGAAACACTCCAATGGCTCTTGTTCCAGTTGATAAGAGCAATGCTACTCCTAATCCAAACAAATTTCAAAAATTCAAAAACTATGTCAAGATAAACAAACAAGCGAATGCAGTTGCTGATCAAGTTGTTGTTGCATCTCACAATGCCACTTCTGCATCCACTATTTTTTGATTAAATCGTACGTTTACTCCTCTTTCTGAATCTTTACATTCTATTATGAATAGGTTGTTAACTTCTAATATAATTACTTTACCTCCTATTCGACCTCTTCTACCTGCTACAATAGCATCCAAATCCTTTGATCATAAAGCTTTTTGTCAATGTCATCATCAGAATGATCATGATACTGAGAAGTGTTATTCTTTAAAACATAAGGTTCAGGACTTAATCGACTCTAATGTCTTATTTGTTGATAATCATGATCGTAGTGGGAACAAATTTGTCTCTCCTCCTAATCAAAATCTTCAAATCTATACGAATCCTTTACCTACACATGATACTAATACCATTGCTCAACCATCTTCTATGGATATTTTTTATGATTCAAAGATGGATGATATTAATCACATTGTTAATCAAGTGGATCATGTTGTTCAATTTGTATCTCCACCTCAGCCTCAACCTCAGCTTCAATCTCAAGTTCCATCTCAACCTCAACCAAAACCGCAGCCTAAATTGAAAACTCAACCTAAACCTTGATAGCAACCTAAGAATAAAAGACCTCGGGAACTTTTGATTACCTTTGATTATTTTGAGACTATTAAGGCTCTTGATGGTCCACTTTACATTTATGCTAGGATTTCTCAGATACCTACTTGTGGTTGTCTTGTTGATCCTGCATCCTTAGTCAATGTTATTACTGAATAAACAAATTTTATGAAAAAATTGCAACGCGATTCTTATGATACATCTGATGTGTGGATTCCAACTTTTAATGGTTTTCTGTATCCATCATTTGGTTCTATTAACTTACCGTTTGAACTTTATGGTAAAATCATGAACACTACATTTGTTGTTGTTCCTACTTCTGATCAATTTCAAGTTAAGCTTGGTTTTCTGTGGTTAAATGTCATGCATGTTGTTGTTTCACCTATCCATAAGTGTCTTAAATTCATTCATGATGAAGAAGAGAAGATGATTAATCATAGTTTATACGAACCTTCTAGGCCCGAGGATTGTGTTACTCTTGACTTCTTTTGGCCCTCATTACCTAATTCATGTCCTTCTCGACCTGATAATATTTTTCGCTCATATCAAACCTATAAGCATCGTACGATTCTCGAATTAAGCATACCTCCTATGGATCTTAATCGTGGGATTTTGGCTACACCTTCCATACCTCCTTATCCATGACTTCTACATCTGTTAATCAAGCTCCTAGTATTGCTTGTCAGTCTCCTGCGAATCCTACTAATCCTCCTATAGAACCTGTGAAGGATCTAGTAATTGCTCCTCCTAGTTCTCAACATATTTCAAGTCAGACAAAACGTAATTGATCTTCTAATGAACGTCGTAAGAAGCGTCGTGCTCAAGCTAAAGCTCATAATTATGTTCTTCAAAATTCTTTACCTTCTTTTGATAAGCCTATGCATGATGTGTTAGAAGAAGTTGTTGCTAATAATGATGTTAAAATGCAAGATTATGATTATCCTATTCATATCTTAGATCCTATTTTGATTAATCTAGATGAAGAAGATACTCTTGATGATGTTAATGATGAATATGAGACTATTGACATTGACATTGATTTACCCAATATGCTTTCATCACAATTGACACTTACACCTAGTATCGAACATTATGATTCTCAAGAGGATCCTTGTTTGGAACTGGCTATCACTCCTACTGTGTTGGATATAGTCCCTCTTGCGAGTTACCCACATTCCCTAAATGATATAGAATGAGATGGGGAGAGTACGCAGCACGCTTGATCAGCTTGTCCTTTATGGTAGCTTTGTTGTGTGTTTTCTTGTAGTGTTGTGCTTCTCTTGTGATGTGTTTGCTAAATGTTGTTAGATTCTTTTATACAACCCTTGTTACTTTTTTGGTACAAGGTGATAAAAGAATTGAACCTATTGTACAATTCCTCTATATGTATCTCTATTCTTCCATATGTTGTTTCATGTTATGTTGTACCTATGCTATTGTTCGTAAATGTTTCCTTGTGTAGTTTGCTTGGATTCGCGACTTGGTAGCACTGATTATTTTTGGTCTCCATGTCATGGTTTGAAAAGATTCTTCTTTGTATCTCTTATGTGATCTTTCCTCCATTGTGATTGTAGTTCTACTTTCTTTGGGGAATGATGTCAATTCATTTGCAATAATATCATATATATATTATCTTATGATCATACTGACCCCACGCCAAGTAGATCCCTTCTGTGTTCTCTATATATTTATGTGTTATTTCCCTTGATTTGTCTTCATTTGGGGGCATCTCATAGTGGAAACATAATCAGTGGAGTTGTTTATGTTTCTGTTAAAGCCATTGCTCATGTTAAAGTGTTAGCAATGACTTTAACGTGGGGGCATACGCTCTGCTCACCTATTGCACACACGCACTTTTCGATATACATATATTATTTTTCAAGATACTTTTCTGCCTTTATGGATTAGTGAATAATCCTTAAAGCATGGATTTTTATTTAGAGTCTCTTGATCCCTCCTGTTTCAAATTTTTTGATCCCTTAAGGTCGAAGGTGTCCTTAAGACTGGATCTCTTTTGTTTTTGGTTTTACTCTTGTGGAATAGAATATTCCGGAGGGTGAATCCTTGATGGGTTAACTAGTGAGTAGCCACATTCACTAGGCGGTTCAATTCCATCTTTCCAGTTGCGTCGTTTCCTTGTGTGGTTCACAATGGGATATAAGTTCTCATTAGGCAAGGTAATCAAACTCTCTCTCTCTCTCTTTCTCTTTTTCTAGAGATGTCTCTCTTATTGTAATCTTGGAGTTGGTGAAGACTTGAGTCCTTGGGCGCTTGGGGATTCTTTTTTCCCTTTGATTTCAATAAGATTATATTTCATTATGATCTCCTTTACCAAGAGTTTGCATCGAGTCCATACTCTTGCTAAAGTCAGGGCTTAATGTATCATCTTAAAATGGAAGCACTTCCATGTTAAGAATGTGTATCCCTCTAAGTGGTCTGGGGTCATGTCAAGCACCTTGAATAGGTCTTTGCATGGATCTAGCTTTTTCCCCCTATTTTGCTTCTCTCTCCACCCATTTCCAGCCTATTTTTGGCACCTGGTCCTGAGAATTTGAGATCTGTGATCTCAGGGTCAAGGTCAACCTTGACCTTGACCTAGGGTAGAGTCAACCTTGATCCTAACCTAGGGTAGATTCGACCTCGACCCTAACCTTGGGTCCAATTTTCAAGTTCTGGAGGTTTTGGGATATAGGGCTTCGGAAAGTTTTATTTTCTCGCTTTTGGGTCAGTTGTTTTAGATTTAGGAATGGTAAACTATTAAATTACATTTAATCTAGGTCCATTTCTAAAGGTTAAGGTTAATTGGGATTTAATTCTCCAATGTCAGTCTCTCTAGAAGTTTGTGCCCTAGATCACTATAAAAGGAAGCCTTCCTCTCTCATTTCAATCCATCTCTTTTCATAATCTCTCAACCACTCAAGAAAGAGAAATCAAGAAATCAATAAGCAAGCAAGAAGGAGAAAGAATGAAAGAAAGCATTCATCCACCTTCAAGCATTCAAGATCCAATTCATCAAGGAGATCCATTAGTAGCCATTGAAGGATTCAAGCTCTATGGAGCCCTCTTGTTGAATATTTTTCCATCCATGTCCATCCAAGCCTCTTCCTAATCCAAGATCCATTCAAGATTGGTGTTGAAGATCTAATGTCATTGATTTGAGACATCCTACATACAATTCTACATTCATTTAGAGCATCCCTACTTGTGGATTCAAGGATTCAAATCCTCCACAAGTATTTCAACATAAGCAAGGTGAATAGTTTCATTTACTTTGTTTATATATTGCAATTTCAATTGCATTTCAAGGTTGATTCCAAACTGGGGTTTGACTAAGGAAAACCGCCCATCCAAACAATAAAAAACATTTTTCTTGCAGGTACAGGTACAGGACAACGAATTGTAGTTCAAATCTGGATACCATTTTCAGCGAACTTCCGAGATTCGCGAATAGAATTTTCGTCAAAGTTGTTTCAGGTCAAGGTCGACCTTCAGTGGGGGGTAAGATTGTGCCCTAAATATGATGTCAAGGTTGACGTGACTCCGAAAGACAAAAGTTTTATGGGTTTTCTCTGTCTTTGGATTTCCAAGCTAGATCAGGTTGCAGAATTTCCCGAAACTGGACACAGACATCAGAAATCAAAATTTTCCAAATTTGCCCTATTTTGAGGTTAGTATTTGTCTTCTATTCATTTAAGTTTTCAAACACATACTTTTCATAACAAAATATAAGGTTTTCTCCTTTATTCATATTCTCCATAGTTTGATTCATTTGTGTATTGATCACTTCTTTGTGATTAATCAATTTGGATCTCTCCTTTTGGGAATTTGGATTAGGGATAGATCCTATATTCCTCGATCTACATTTTCCAACCATCCTCACATAGATATAAAAATATATTATAGTAGGATAAAGATAGATCCAACATATTTTTATCCTTTACACTTCTATACTGTGACTTTAAAACCCTAGCCTTTGTAATATCTCCAGCTATAGACAATAGCCTAGAAGGGATAAAAGACATAGAGTTATATGATGTGGTGGTTTATGGCATTGTGAGTAGAATGAAACAAGATTATAACTCTGTGATTGCTGAGAAGTTTGTAGAGAGTGATCTTCTTGAACCAGGTGGTTTTCTCCATATAGTTCCTTGTCTTGAAACCGCAAATTCAAGCTTCTAGTGGCTCGGTGCTTGTTAAAATTTTCCTTGAAGATGTCTCACAAGCACTGAAGCTTCCTAAAAATGAGTCATTTATAGATGTATCTATAAATTTTTATCTGTACTATTTTTCAAAGAGAAAAGACTAGTGTTTGAGTTAAATCGCAAGTGCGTAGATGGGAGTTAAGAGGAAAGGCAAGTCTAAGTTGCCTTCAAGTTTCAAAAGAGATCATTTTTTGAATGAAATCTCTAATGCAATCTCCCTCATACATTGTGTCATACGAAGTGAGGAGTCGAGGAAATTTTGTTTCTAGATGTGTGAGTTCATAATAATTGTATTTTGATGGTGAGTATATTGGTTGGTCCAATCTCATTAGTCATCATTTGCATGAGAAGCTAGCTAGCTATGAGGAGAGGGGAGGGTTCCATATGTGTTTAGTGTTGATATATGTTCTTTCTAGCATATAAGTTTTTTGGCCTAGTTTGGAAACAATTGAATCTAGAAAGAGAGACACACTTATATATGACTATTTTCTACAATTGCAGAAGAAAGAAGGCATTAAAATTGTGCATGCGTCAATGATGCATTTTGTAGGTGGTTATTAAAAATATTGAAGGGTCACTAGAAAGAATATTTTCCCCTAAAGATACCACTTTTTTTATTCAATATGGGATCTATTTTATCCAATTTAATAGTTTCTCGTATTTCAAAATTGGGGGTTTTGAGAATGCCCTATCTAGATTGCCCAGACATATTTCTAATTATGTAGTGTTCCTATAACTATGCAACTAGATGACAAAGTGAACATTAAATATATAAGAAAAATGAAGAAAAATGGTTTACCCACTTCCAATTCATTTACAATATTTTAGTTGTAGAAGCAATGAGGTTGCCAAGATGGTAGACAAAATTTTATCAAAGTTCAATTTTCAGCCTTTGTCACGAAGACCTTATTATGATGGTAAATGTTATGTATATCATCATTTCCATAGAGGGAAGTCATATCTACATGGTTCCAATTAGAAGATTACTGGGAAGATTGTGAAAATATAAGGAAGGTCCAAAAGAGATATTACATGAGGTTAACATTGGAGTAGGCCAAAGCCTTTGGAGTGGATTTTTCTATTCTTGAGAATGTAATTGATGATGGTTCGGATATGGTCGATGAGATCTATGGAAACATTTCTCTAGGAGTTATTCCACACCTCTATTGGTGAAGTGATGACAATCTCGATGTAGCTAACAGAACCTCACATGTGGTGGATAGAACAAGGAGATGGCTTGAGAAGAGGACAAAATAATGTGGTACTTTGTAAGTATCAAAAGGATTGGAAAATGGAGAACAAAATGTATCTCAAAGTTATCCAGCACCCACGAGTGGTGGTATTTTGACTTCTCTTGTGCAAGTAACTAATTCCTAGTCTAGAGGAGATCGAGAGAAACCAACTAACAATATGAAGGTGAAATCTATATGTGAGGAAGATGCACCTAAGTTCTCCAAACGAAAAGAAGATAAGGAAACTTTTGTTGTTTTTTGTTCTAATCATAATTTATCCATTGTTGGGGGTTCTACTCAAGAAAATGATTGTTGAATTTCTAGGAAATTGGTGAAGGTAATGTATCCAACACCTCTTTTGATAGTTCATATTTATTCATTCTCAGTGATTGTGCTCCCACTCCTTCGATAATCGCACCATCTACAAATATAATAACCAACATTTTCAATGCATTCATTATTAGTTCTCCTCCATGGATAAAAAAACTTCTAGAGAAGAAAAATAGATACAACTCAATGCCAAACACAGAGGTGGATATAGTGGTGAGGCTATTGCAAGATACACCTAAACCCAAAAAGGAGAGAAGGATGTCTATTTAATGGTCGTTGGTCCTACCTTGGGCCACACATTCCTAGAATTAAAGATCCTATTAAAGACAAGGATGAAAGTGAAGTAACTGAATTTGACTTAACCTTAAGTAGGGTAGATATGGGTCTTCCTACTTTTGAATGGAATATCCACCGTGCAAAACTTAGTGTAGATGTTGTAATACCCCAAAATTGGCACCTTACAATTCTAATCAATTTTGGTGTATTTTCTTCAAATTTCTACATCTTTAAAGTCCTATTGTACTAGGCAATTTTGTCTCCTATTTGACTTTATTTGACTTGGTGTCAAATGCAAAAAACCCTAAATTTGCATTAATCATACTATATTTAATTCCTAAATATTTGGCATTTATTGGCTAAAAACCCCTCTGATTAATTAATTTAATTCTAAAGTCCTAGTGCTTTAAATTAAATTAATTCCACCCCCTTTAGCTAATACACATCAAAGGAATTAAATATTATTTGGTTATTTGAATGGATTATCTCACTTGAATTTATTAATTCAAAATTATTCGAAGAGTCACCCATGTGGCAATATTCATTCATTTAATTAAATAATTCATCAATTTGTCTCACCTTCCTCCATGGAGATGAAGAGTCAGCCATTTCTTTCCAAGAAACTCTTCATCCCTCTCCCGGGCTCTTCTATATTATGAACCTTCTTTCCTTCATTTTGGAGAGGCAATTTTAGAGTACCAAAACTATAGTGGATTTTTGTCTCAATTCTCTCATACTTTCAAGATTTTTCATTGCATATTAGTATAATTTCATGTTAGTAGCATTTAATGGCATTCTCATGTTAATTAGTTTGCTTATTTTGTTTTAGCTTAATTCTCATGTTCATCTTCAAGCTCATTAGATTAAACCTACACTTTCATTCTTAGATTACAATTGCATCTTCATTTTAGATTAATTTCAATTCAATCATCTTCATAGAATTTTCTTTAAATCCTCCATTTTAGAATTGGTCTATGGTTGTTGGCTCTCGTTCTGAGAGTAATTCAAACACCCCATCTAAATAGGAGGCAACAGGTCGATTCAATCGAGTGTGTGAATTGGACAATTCATGTTCACTTTCATATATGATGATTGAGCAATGACTATGTTGTGTCTATGGTTGAATTAGAGGTCAACATTCAGACATAAATATTTTGGCACCCACCATGGGGCAGAAAATTAATTTCTAGCCTCATTGATCTCGAACTTTTTTCTGAAAATTTTGCACTTTGTCTGTACGGTTCGTACAACTGTGTATGAAATCTCGCGTGAGCTTTCTAACTGTGTCGCGCGAAGATTTTCTCCCTACAGTACTTTCTCACATGCAGGTTTGCTACTAGTAGCATTTTCTCGCATGCTTCATAGTACTTTCTCACGTCCAGTGGTGTACTTCCTCACGCGAGACTTAGTATCAGTTTTTTTTAAAAAATCTTTCAGTTTCTGCAATTTGTTGTTATTGTTTCCTGACATCTATCATTTTTTGTTGTTTTTATATCTCTAATTTTTCTGACAACATAACAGTGGTCTGCAAGATGCTTGACAAAGACTACAAACTTGCTAATGGTTTGCTTGCAGGACGGTTGTCGAAGACTATCTTAAAAACATTGTGCTTGTTTACTATTTTTACTCACATAGTATAACTAGGGCCTTGTTAAAATTTCTTAAGGGTCTTGATAGTGAGCTAGGGTAATAGGCTCTTCATTACATGGAAGTGATGCCCATGGATGAATCTGAGACCCAGATCTTGCTAGCATGATAGATACCTGGGGAAGCAAGGATAGGTAGTGAATCTTTAGCACGTCTACTTGTTAGGGGATTATGCTCTTCTCTCTTTGAGAGAGCCAGAAACCCAAAAGTTTGTGGATTGGTTGAAGAGGAACTAGCTTGGTGATAGACATGTCTTGTGTGTTTGGGTAAAGTGAAGAGGTAGAGAAGTATGCTCTTCTCTCTTTGAGAGAATTAGAAAATCTGACCCTTGGATCTAAGCCAAAGTCTGTGTCACCTTTAGAGGGCCTGCCAGAAGTTGAACCTCCAGGAATGACCCAAGTGAGTAAACACCTATTGCCAGTGATTCCACCTCACTATAATAAAGAATGATTTGTTAAGTCTAAAGACTCCAAATCCATGTTAACTTTTTTCTCTTGATTTCGACTATCATCTTGAGAAAGCTCTGTCTGTTGTATTGAGCAGTGCTGCTCCTAGCCCTACTTGTGGGGGTGTATGACTTTCGGGTGTTGGTGTGGCTACGAGGCCCTAGCCCTGTATCAGGGGCACCGAAGGTTAGTGTGAATGGAAGCCCACTAAACACGTTCTTAGTTAGTTTCCTACCTGGATCACCTCCAAAAGGAAACATAATCTTTGCATAGGGAGGGGGAAGAATCTCTCCCCTAGATTCTCACCATAGGCATGCACCTCGATGTTTGAAGGTGTTATATGACACTGGCCCCTGCTTCAAGGGTAACCTTTAAACATATACTATTGAGTCCTTGGAAACACTAAAAACATGGGCACCCTCTAGGGGGTGACACGGCTGTGTGAGGTGAACACATGCACGTAAGCTGTGAGGTGCGGATTTTGTCTTTTCTACCATTTTCCTTGTAGGGATAACTAAGTGATTGTTTCAAGTCCTAAACTGTCCATCATGATTAAACAAAGACTCCCATGATTCTGCCAAGTTGCTTTGTCCTTGGTAGAATTGTTTGCAACTACTTCTTGCGTCACTATTGCTTGATCTAAAACTTCATGCTTGTAAACGATTTCTTGCAACATTCAAACTGAGATTGTTGATTTAAACTATCCTGAAACTGTCCAAAACTGGAAATTCTATCAGAGAACAGTCCACGCTATGTCTTGAAATCCAACTTTTATCTCGAAAACTGTGTCAAATCTGTCCAAACCTAGTCTTTTCTCACGCGAGATGTCAAAACCTGAGCATTTCCTCGCGCGAGATAGAATTTTCTCGCGCGAAGTCTAGCATTTCCTCGCACGAACCAGCATTTCCTCGCACAAGCCTGTACCCTGATTTCCAAAATAGTAAGTTGTTTCCCGTTGACTAGTGAATTTTCTGCCTGATCTGATTTTTGTCTGAGGTCTATTTGCCTATTTTCCTATCATCCACTGTCTAAAACTGAGTGTCTTGAGCTACGAACCAAATGATTATTGCATAAACTCGTATTGTCTCTCTATTATTTGTCCTATCTCATTGTGCTTTTGTACCTTGCGACACAATAGTCACATCTCGACTGTTCTAGCCATACTCTTGACGATTCATGTCGGGTGCATTTCACATCTTGGTTGTTCTAGCCTCTTATATCTCCTATTTTTTCTATCTTAGAGACAGAGTTCTAGCATAATCCCAAGTCCTCTCTTGTTACATTTATGTCTATGCTTGTTACGACTAGAAGTGGCAACACATTCCCCATCTATGGTATCAGACAAGGTAGAGGGAAACCTCGTAATCAAGGAAGAGGTCATTCCGAACCTATTATCCAATTTGAGAGTTGTGAAGGATCCTCTAGTTCCTCTTCATTGAGTACATTGAAAGACAACCCATCTCAATCATCATCTCTAGTGTTCCAGGAGTGTTATAATCTGTTGTTTCAAACACAACCTGACTTATTGTTTCAAGAACAATACAACTCATTGCTTCGCAACTTTGGGAGGCACTTCCTTGGACTAACCCTATTAGCATTATTGAACCTACTGACTCTGTTGAACATATCGACCTGTTTCAACCTATCGACCCTTTTGATCCTATTAACGCGCCAAAGGTTACCTTAGTCACACCCTTTCGGCATCATATTGTTTTACTAAGTCTACACACACTGCACAATCCTAAATTGATAAGATGGGAGACCCCTTCAACTTCCAACCGGGCCAATACAGCAAAAGTCATGACCAATCTCAAAACAACCAGCACCCTGGTCAATCTCAAAATGATCAACATTATGATCAATCCCAAAATGATCAAAATCAAGACCAATCTCAAAACAAATCTCAAGGTGATCGGCAACCATATCACTATCGCCCTCCTCCACATGACCAGAGTCAAGACCAAGTCCCGAGCATTTATGAGATCCTTGGTAATGACAATGAGATGATAACTCAGAATGACATAGATGTTGTGAAAGCCAACAAGAGTCTTATCAAGATGATGGAGATCCTCCTTCTAGAAGAGAAGGAGAAATTATTTCTTGAGTTGGCCAAACAAGGGGCCGAATTACCCCCAGACTACCAAGTCAAAACGCTTGTGGCCAAAGAAGAAGAAACTGAGACCGCAAAGTTGCAAAAGGTGATTCGAGACATGCAAGACCAAATTGGCCAGCTTGCGAGGGATAAAGATAAACCTATACAACAATTCACAATGGAAAGCATCTGTCCTTTCCCCTTCGATAAGAGTCTTCGCATGCCACCTTTTTCCAAAGGTGTAGAGCTACCTAAATATGACAAATACATGGGCACTACTGATCCGCAGGATCACTTGAGGGAGTTCAGCACTCTATCTATGGAATTTATACATGATTAGACATATCGTATGCGCCTCTTTCCTCATAGTTTGGGTGGGTCAGCTATGGAGTTTTTTCTCGGTTACCCACTAGAATCAAATCTTTTGACGAGATCGCTAATCTATTTATCCAACATTACTCACACAATATTCAGCATCCAGTCAATATCCAAGACCTTTGTAATTTGAAACAGTGGCAAGGGGAGCCTTTCTTAGCATTTCTCCAGAGATGGAGGCAATCATGTAAAAAATATCCTCGCAAACTACCAGAGTCTAAGAGACTCAACATCTTTTTGGACAATCTTGTCCCAGATTTTGGATATCAAGTACAATTACAAGGTCCCCTAACCTTCGATAGCATGATTAAGAAAGTTGTACGAATAGAAGTGTTTATGATCAAGAAAGGAGAGTTGACTTTGAATAAAGATAACAAACAAGGGTCTTCATCCTCAAACAAAGATAAAGGAAATTTTGTCAACAAGAATAGAGATGTTGTAAATGATGGAGTGGTTGACAATGTGACCCCGAAGCCTACGAAGTCTATTTTCAATCTTTCCTCTAGTATACAGGTGGTCAAAGCTACTAAAAAGGCTGCAATAGACACTCAACAGCCTTCAAGGTTCACTAAAAACAAGCCTTGGGCATCTCAACCCAAGCATTAGTTCACGTCCTTAGGAAAACCTCTTGATGTGGTTTATAAGACTCTCGTGCAGAATTAAATACTCGCTTCTTTGGAAAAATGTCTCTATGATCTGCAATCGCGACCTCATTGCTGGAACGACAATGCATACTATGATTATCACCAAAATAAGGGTCATAAAACTTCTACTTGTCTCCAGCAACGCCATAAGGTCCAAGATTTGATTGACAATGGTGACATTGTTGTGGACAACCATAACAAGGATTTAGATCATCAGGCATTTAAAGACCCCTTTCCTCCTCATGAGAAAGGTGAGTCTTCCAAGACTAAGAATACCAATGCCAAAGTTAACTACACGTACACTACCCATGACAATGTCATCAACATGATCAAACCTATTGAGGTTGAGTATTACGATGTGATTACTATCAAGGGGAGCGAGGATGCTCCTAAACCTAAGACTCTATTTGTCTTGCGAGGCCCCAGGTCTCATTCTTTCAAACCTGAATCATCTCAAGATTACGCAAACATTGTTACTCACTCTCGTGTGAAAATTACCATTAAGAGTCCCGACCCTTCTATGTTCGCTCCGAAGCAACCTGTGAATAAAATTGTTGTTGGTCCTGCCAACAAGAACTCGAAATCGGTCCCTACACCTAGTGCAGCTAATTATAGCATTCTAAACCAGCTACAACATACCAACGCTTAGATCATTATCTTTGAGTTGTTGAAGATCTTGCCTGCCCATAGGGAGATTCTGGATAAAGCCCTCATCGAGGTGAACATCCCAAAAGATTTGGATCTCGATTGGTTTCAATCCATGCTGGGTCACCTGACCTCACCCCACTATTTGTCCTTTTTTGAAGAAGATGATCATTCGCTGAGCCATCCGCACAATGCTCCTTTGCATATAGAAGTCATGATAGGTCCAAAGCACATCCGCCGCGTCCTCATTAACAATGGTGTTGGCCTCAATATTTGCTCTACTAAGTTGCTCACCCAACTAGGCTATGATGAAGATTGCATAGATGTCCGTAAGAAAATCACCATTAAGGCATATGATGAAGAAGAATGCAAATCCAAAGGTCTGGTTGTGCTGCCAATCCGAGTTGGGCCTGTTGAAAGAGATGTCATTTGTCAAGTTCTAGATATTCCTCTGGCATATAATATACTGTTGGGTAGACCATAGATCCATGAAATGTAGGCAGTTCTGTCCACATATCACCAATGTATCAAATTCCCATTCCATTGAGCAAAAGTGATAGTACCTGCCAATACCAACTATTCTTGCAACACACTCGTGCAATCTGAAGACAGTCTTGTCCCAACTAATAGAGAGTCCACTGAATTCTATGATGCCAAACTTAAAGAAATGGAACAGACTCTGAAGCTTAAGGATACAGGCATGGGAGGATATCAGATAGAACCTGTGCTATCATTAGCAGCTCTACCTCAGTCTCCATGTTCGTATGGGAGACCGTCTGAGAACAACAAACCTTCTTCTTTTCCTCCCCAAATAATCTATGATGGCACCTTTGTCAAGGCCACAACGCCATTAGAGGATGAAGATGAGGAAAGAGCTATTACATCTTGTCTTTACAAAGGAAAAGAAACATCTGAACAGATCACTCCTGCTCGTGACTTAGAACAAGAACCATACAGTGAAGCCTTCAAAATTATGAAGTGCTTTGGTTATAAAGGGAGTGGCCTTATAGGGGTGAATGACAATGGTTTGCTTAAACCAATTGAAGCCATAGTTCGTCATACCAAAGACACCACAGGTCTAGGCTTCAAGAAAATCCAATTTCATCTAGGGATTAACAAGTTTGTACGAGTACCAAAGCCAGAACCATAGCCAAAATTCTGGCCAGAATTTGAGGACATTACCACGGCTGATAAATTAGAGAACAGTTCTGACAAGGATACTTTTCCATATCCTATTCCTCTAGAATTTGCTGCACTCTTTGCAGAACTAGATGAACCTATTATACATGTCCACCTAGTAGAGATTGATAGTGATTCTAATGACACTGCTTTAGTGCATTGACTCACATATGACCAATGGAAAACAATACAAATGGTTGATCCCAATTTTCAAGGTGAACGGTACATACCACCACATTTCCAAGAGCAGTTTGAACAAGATCAACTTTATCAAATCATTAATACTACAAGAGATGAAGATGAGTCAGACGGTATAGCTAGTGTTGATGGAATTCTCATATCAAGCATCACTGATTCACATGAATATGAGTTTGATTCTATGTCTGATGCAACTTTTGATAAAGATATAGATGTTCATGTTTATGATAACCTTTTCGAAGTAGGTGAAGGGTCTAGTGTTAGGACGACCGAGTGTGAATTTACTAATGCTAACATTCCCTCTACTTCCAACGTGAGGTCTCGAGAGGAATCGAACACACCTTTGGATGAGATTGCTCTAGGTCTTAACTTACTCGTCTTTCGATGGCTATACTATGAACGCACTTGAACCTGCCATTTCTCTTTCACTCCAAAATCCTGAACTCATCAACTGGAACTCTCCCTCTCTAGCCAGCGAAGTCCTTATGTTCCAGAATGACTACACTCTTGCCTATTATCTTAACACTGTCAAACCTGTAATGTTCTCTACCAGTGAAGATAGTATCAACATGATTGAAGCTGATATCAAGTATCTTAGTCATAAAATTAAAATAAAAAAGAATAGGTGCTATGATGGTGAAAACCACATTGTGGCAGTGTCAGAGCCAAAAAAAGTAAAAATAAAAGACATATCCGAGGGTGAAAACCTCTCTGAGGCACCCAAGGATGAGATACTTGATACACTTCCTAGCCATTTTCAAGAAAGATCATCAGTGCTGATTGAGCCAATCCAACGAGTGAATTTGGGAATAGAAGATACACCTCAGACTATTCATTTAGCATAGTCTCTATCCATAGAAGAGAAAGAAGAGTTCACTAATTTCTTTTGCAGAAAGAAAATTAATTTGCATGGACTTACTCTAATATGCCTGGATTGGATCCCAATTTAATCATGCATCATCTGTCTATTGCACCAGGTGTTAAGCCTATCAAAAAAAAGCTTCAAAAGATGCATCCACATGTGGCACTGTTAGTTAAAGAAAAGCTAGAAAAACTTCTCAAAGTTGGTTTCATCAGAGCTATTGACTATGCAGAGTGGATCTCTAATATTGTTCCAGTTACAAAGCATGATAAATCTATCCGCATGTGCACATACTTCAGAGACCTGAATAAAGCATGTCCTAAAGACAACTTTCCATTATGCAATATTGACATTATAGTGGACATGACAGCTGGTTACCAAATGTATTCTCTAATGGATGACTTTTCTGGTTATAATCAAATAAAAATCGTGCCAAAAGACCAAGAAAAGACAGCCTTCACATGTGCTTGGGGAACATTCTATTGGAATGTCATGCCCTTCAGACTTAAAAATGTCGGAGCTACATATCAAAGAGTTGTCACTACCATCTTTCATGACATGATGCACAAAACAATGGAAGACTATGTAGATGACAGTTTGGCTAAAAGCATGCAGCGAAAAACACATCTTATAGATCTGGGTCCTATACTAGATCGAATGGAACAATTCAGTCTCAGACTCAATCCGAAAAAGTGTGCATTTGGTGTCACTTCTGGCAAATTGTTGGGTTATATCATATCTGCTAAAGGCATAGAGGTAGATCCCGAGAAAGCTCAAGCTATCATAGAAATGCCTCCACCAAAGAACATCAATCAGATGAGAGGACTTAAAGGTAGACTACAATCTATTCGGCACTTCATTGCACAACTGGTCGATAAGTCACAGCCATTCACCAAAAACTCTACATAAAGGTGTGACTTATGAGTGGAACGAAGAATGTGACAAAGGGCTGACTCAAATCAAGCAATATCTTGCAAATCCACCAATCTTGATGCCTCATATTCATGGGAAGCCACTCATCCTTTATATTTCAGCTACAAACACATCTTTGGGTGCTATGTTGGCTCAAGAAGACCAAAATAACAAGGAGAGAGCCATTTATTACATCAACAGAACTCTGGTCTCTTATGAGATGAACTATTCAGTCATTGAAAAGGCTTGTATAGCAGTGGTGTTTGCTTCACATAAATTACGACACTATATGCTTTCTCACACTACAAGACTTATTGCTAAAATTGATCCATTAAAATACTTACTCAGCAAATCTGCCCTCATAGGCAAACTGGTGAAATGGGTCATGATACCCAGTGAGTTTGACATTGAGTATGTAGAGAGAAAGGCTATTAAAGGACAAGCTATTGCAGATAAGTTGGCAAAAGCTCCTCTCAACGATCATCAGCCCTTGAAAATTGAGTTTCTGAATGAATCCATAATGCTTCTTACACACCAAACATGGAACATGTTCTTCGATGGATCTTTCACCTAGCAAGGGTCGGGCATCGGAATACTATTTGTCACACCATAGAGATACTCTTTACCAAAGGCATATAAGAAGTTCCCTTGCACAAACAAAATCATTGAATATGAAGCTTTAATCAATAGTATGAAGATAGCCATAGAATGGCGTGTGGATGAACTTAAGGTCTTTGGAGACTCCCAATTGGTCGTCAATCAAGTTAATGATATCTATCAAACAAAGGATGAAAAGCTGGTGCCTTATAAATGGATGGTGGATGATCTAAAAAAGTACTTTGCACATGTTACCTTCCAGCAGATTCCAAGAGCAGATAATAAAGCAGCTGATGCCATGGCTACCCTTGCCTCCATGCTACAGATGCCAGAAAATGACTTCAGACATGAATTCCTGGTGGAGACATTACGCTACCCAGCCTACAATACCCCTGACTCCAAGATGATCTCTTCAGTCATTGGACATGATTCATCTCGCTACCATCATATTTACTCCTACCTCCAGGATCAAATTATTCTAAACACTTATACTCGAAATGAAAAATGTCACCTAATCTGCAGCACTTCACAATATGTCATTGTAGCTAACAACTTGTATAAGAGACGTCTAGACAGTACCCTCCTTAGATGTCTAGAGCCCCACGAGTCCAAACATGCATTAGTTGAGGTGCATGAAGGCATTTGTGGTTCTCATTCGAGCGGCTTGACATTGGCTTGTAAACTTATTAGAGTTGGTTACTATTGGCCAGAGATGGAAAAAGAAGCTATACAATATGTTAAATCTTGCAAGCAATGTCAATTACATGGAAATTTGATCCACACTCCTACCAAGGAGCTCATTCCCTTCATCAGTTTCTGGTCGTTTCAGCAATGGGCCTTTGATTTGGTGGGTCTAATACATCCTTCTTCCTCAAGAGGACACAAGTTCATTATCACTGCCACAAACTATTTTACCAAAAGTGTCGAGGCAGTGCCTCTAACTATAGTTGATGGAAAGTCTGTAGCAAGGTTCATACTAAATTACATCATATGTAGATATGGTGTACCCTCCTCAATAATCACTGACAATGGGGGCAGTTCAAGAACAAAGATCTAAAGGAGTTATGCACTAAATTCATAATCATCCAGCATTGGTCCTCGATCTATTATCCTTAGGGTAATGGACAGGAAGAAGCTTCTAACAAAATAATTCTCAAGATCCTGCACAGAACAATTCACAAATCTAGTAGAGATTGGCACCTCCAGATTAATCCAGCTTTATGGGCCTACAGAACAAGCATTCGAACTCCAACAGGGGTTATGCCCTTTGCCTTAGTCTATAGCGTGGATATTGTATTGCCTATTGAGGTTGAGATTCCTACATTGTGAGTCTCTCTGAAGAACCTCATTACTAATGAAGACATTAGAATATCTCGGCTACAAGAGCTAGAGTTACTGGATGAACATCAGCAAGTGGTGTTCGATCATCTAAGAGCATACCAGAAAAGAATGTCTAAGAGCTACAATATGAAAGTCAGACCAAGGTAATTTCAAGTGGGTGATCTCATCCTGAGAGAAAACCCCAAGAATCAATAGTAGTGGATACAGAAAGGAAAGTTTGAACCAAACTAGCTCGGTCCATACATTACCACTGCAGAATTTAGGTCTGGTGCTTACCAACTATCTACTACTGAAGGAGAACAGCTCAAAGAGCCAATCAACGCTCTGAACCTGAAAAGATTCTACAGCTGAGACATTCTCTGTGTGCTCCTGTACATACTTTATTCTAAAAAAATCCTAAAAATTGTAAAATGTCCTGAAAAAAATGATCATCTTAGTGAAAACCTAGTAAACAGGCGCTTTGATGTATCTATTATCCTGGTGAAAACCTAGTAAACAGGTGCCTTGATAATACTAAAAAAAAAAATAGAAAAAATTTAAAAATTTAAAAAACTACAAAAATACAAAAAAATCCAAAAGATAAAAATACAAAAAAATTGAAAAATAAGAAAAAATGTGCCATTGATGAAAACCTGACAAATAGGCGTCATGGTAGCAAAAATAGAATCTCTGCCAAGATGGTGAAAACTTGGTAAACAGGTGCCTCTTGTTCCCTAATGCTATACCTATTGCGGCATCACTTGGCTCCTACTTTCCTGCTTTAGTTTACTTTCTTGTTTCTTGCTTAAGTTTGCTAGCTCATGCACTTGCTTTCAATTACTTTCGAGATTATGCTCGACCCTACATTGTTTGGAACTGGTCACACTTAGGGGCACCTTCCTAGTCTAGGGGGCATTGTCCTATCATTTTTGGAGGATTTTCCTTGCATCAGTCACCAGTGGTTCTCACTATGTCTACCTACTAATGCCTAGCTACTTTTGAGATTTCTCTCCTTAAGGATCTCTTGTATCGGTCGCCAGTGGTTCTCACTGTGTCTGCCTACTGATACCTAGCTATCGCTTGGATCCCTCACCTTGAGGATCCCTCCTACATCAGTCACCATTGGTTCTCACTATGTCTGCCTGCTGATATTTCGTTTGCTCTCAGATCTCTCTCCTTGAGGATCTCCTGTATCAGTCACTAGTGTTTCTCATTGCGTTTGCCTACTGATACTTCGTTAGTACTTTGAGTTCTCCTTGAGACTATCTCTCGCATCAATCACCAGTGGTTCTCACTACGTCTGCCTACTATCATCATCCTGTTGAGACTTCTCACGCTATATACTTCTGATCCGACATCAATCCACTTAAACTAAAACAGAAAACTGACTTTGTAATTCTCTAAAGTGTGCTGAGCTTTTCTTTTGTGTGTTTGTATTTTCTCTTTATCATTCCTCCACGAGCAACTCTAAGACGTCTCTCTTGATTGAGAGAAGTGAAGACCGGGGACATGATCTTTCCTTTTCTTTCTGCTTGTCGATTTAGTTCCAATGATCCAATGAATTTACATAAGAGGGGTGTCCACTATGAGATCCTTCATCTCATGTTGGATGGCCATGTGTACCTCGACTCCATTTATATGGAAACTTTGGTGAGGTTGGTTCTTCTCCTTGTCTGTTTGAGTGACTTCTTTCTGCTACAAGTGAAATTGCAAACGCTCATCCTACAAAGTGAACGTAAGGGTCACTGCGAGCACCTTGATATGCTTATCATTCACTTAGCAAAAGGAAGAAACTCTCACGTGTCTGTACACAAGAAACATTCAGGTCATTATAGCAACTGTGCTTTAATGCTTATGTTAACTTGCTAAATCAAAAGGAATAGGTGTTCAGGTCATTCTAGCTTCTTGTACCTTAATGCTTACACCTCACTCTGACAAATATAAGACTAATGTCATATTCATATTCTCATGATTGCAATATCAGTGAGGGTTGTATGGCATCCTACAAACGTCTGTTGCTAAAAACTCTATGATGATAATAAAATGGATCCAACAACCAAGTCCTAGGGTTGCATCTAGCTTAGGCTTGCATTTTCATTCTAGGCTTGCATTGAGATAGTGTTTTGGTTCTCTCTTTATTGTCTTCTTTTGGATCTATTCATCGCAGGGTCTCATCTTCAGTCTTGGGTTCATCTTGGCTGCACAAGTGTCCGATCCTCGCTCTCGATCTTCAAACATTCTTTTGGTTAGTACCTGTCATGTATTGTGACATCCTGCATGAGATGATTAGTACCATATCCATTGCATTTTCATTGCATCCATAAACTCATGTGCATACATTCTACATTTACATATTCATATACATGTGCATTCATTATAAGCATAAATCAAATCATACATTGCATTTATTCATCTATCATCTATCATTTCATTTCACATTGCATACATATATAATATAAAACATGAGTGTATTCATTTGCATATACATAAAGGAATCATGTGCATCTCATATCTAATCCATACATCTAATCATATAGGAAACATCTCATAAACATCAACGTAAAAGCAATATACACACAAGTACAAGGATATCAAAAGTCAAGCTCATATATATATTGATCGATCAATGTCAGTACAATCAAAAGAATGGTGCTACTCGAGCACAATCTATCAAAAATGGGGAAAAATACATCAATATAAATCATAAATATCTTGGATCTAACTTTTCCCTAGTGGAGGTGGAGGTGGCGGTGCCTGTGGTGGTGCCTGTGTTGGTGTCTGTGGCGGTCCCTGCAGTGGTGCCTGTGGATGTGGTCCCTATGGAATGGCCCATGCCCCAGTATACTCTAAAAATGGCAGAACCTACTCCACTAAATCTGGTACTACACCCATGTATGTTGTGTAATAATAAGCTAACAACGTAGCCTCATATCTAGCCTCCAGTTGTGCCCTTGCCAGTGCATCCTGCAGTCCTCTGATCTCTCGATATCGCTCTGATACCCGGGTCTCCTGCACGATGACCTATGTATGGAAGTCATCTCTCTCCCATTGTATCACTCTAACCCTCTCTCGGCTCTTCCGCAGAGCCTCCTGTAACTAAGAAACCTGCCCTCCCGTAGATGGATCATGTCCCGCCTAATTCTGCATGTCAGTATCATCACCCTATGCCCCCTTGTCAGGAGGTGTCTGTTGAGAGGTATCTCTTGTCCTCTTCCTAGTGGATCTATCCTACGTCCCACTACCACCAGCGCCTGCATCTGACCCCATTTTCCTAGGAGGAATGGGGGTCTGTCCAATCCTCGGTCTCATAACCCTTAGCTACTACTTTTGAGCAACCTGTTGTTGTGTAGGCTGTTGTTGTGCTGGTATCTGCTGCTGTGGTACCTATTGTGCTAGTCCCTATTGTTGCACAGGCTGCTATTGTACCACCTTTTGTACCTGATGGCCCATGCCAATAGGATCTGTGAACCTAGGGTATGGATGCAAGATATAATCCTTGTATGCAGGAGTCACCCCTACATTGGTCACATCTGCCATGTTATAATCCCACCAAGCCAATGGTATCCGTGCCTCAATCATGCATTTGCCCTGGTATAACCTAGGTTGCCAACCCTTCTTCATCTCATTGATGAATCAGGTGTAGGTACAATACTCCTGGGAGACATCCTACGGTCTCCCAAATTGTCATAAAACCCGTGTGAGTAGGAAGTGCTCAATGATACTGATGGTCTGCCTGATCAAAGGACATGAGAAGAACATATGTGGTAGCTCATGTCAAGCATCATCCCATATCTCTATTGCTGCACATGGCTGCCAAATCACCACAACCATGTCATCCAGCTACCCTCACCACTGTTCTATCTTACCCGGCGCTGGTTGAGTCATGGGGCCTGTATACCTATAAATATAGGGCTCTAAGGGTTGCCTAGTATCATGAAAGATCAGCCTGCATATAGGGAGATGCTCCCAGGCCTAGATCTGTAAAATGAACACTCTTGTAGCCATGGTTTATGCACTCTGATACACAATCTCGTGCATCTCATGGTACATCTACGTGAGCATACACTCACCCCATCCAAATCGCACTGGTGGCTGCTCCAGCATCCGCTCCAACATGCATCCCCAACCGCACTCTAGTCCATGTTGTCCCCGATCTGGCATCAGGTAACAGCTCAAGAACACTACTAGGATGACCGCTAATCTATGCTCAGCTCCATATCGGCCTATCAGCTCATCCCACGAGATGGTTTGACCCATCACTAAATCATCCTGGAATATGGCCCTCTGTGCCAATGTGCCCGCCCTTGGCTGAATGTCGTACTCCACGCGGGTGCCATGGAATGGTATCCTTAGTATCCTATATATGTCCTGGGGAGTGACTGTCATCTCCCTCATTGGCAAGTGAAAGGTGTTCGTCTCCGAATGGAAATTATCAACCAATGCACCTAGTAGTCTGTGATTCACCCGAATGTCGGGCAGATCACGTAGATAAGTCAATCCCAACCTGTCTATATGGGACCCTCAGCATCGTCTAATCTCCGCACTATCTCCTCAACAACTAGGTGGTGGGACCGGAATGCAATATTTGGGAAGTCAACTTGCAAAGCAAGCGATGACACTCGATCAGTATTTCAATCATGACGGTTTTTCAAAGCAATTACAGCAAGTGAGGCTATGCATCTATCCTAAACATGACTCTTGGATGCTCTAATTAGCTGATTTTATGCCAAATTGGATGAAGACTCAACAAAATTGTAGCAGATTCCCACATGAGATTTCGGTGTCTCGCAAGATAGGATCTCATCTCGTGCAAGAGGTCATCACTGGGGATGAAATCTTGCCTGACGTCACCAAGCATCTCACGCGAGCTCGCAGAGGAGCCCAATGCGAGGAAGACTTAACCCATGCAAGGAAAATGTTCTTCACATGAGGGGCGACTGAGGCCGGTGTGAGGAAACCATTTCTTCACGCGAAGATTCATGAACTAAGCCCTAAAACGCCTAAAAAAGCTATCTAAATCTCCTAGAAAGTGTTAAAACTTGAAATGCAAGATGTTTTACTGACTACTTACAGGTCTATCATACTCTGGTTGACGATTGTGTCGTCAGGAGCACTCGAAATGATGCGAATGCACTGGCATGCTCTCCATCTCTCTCAGAGCTCTCAAATTCACCAGAAGACAAAGTGAATAATGAATTGAAAATGACCCCTCCGGGCCTTATATAGCTTTTGACCTAATTTTCAAAAATGCTCTATTTTGCGCAAAAACTTCACCCTTGGCTAAATCGACCACTCTTAATCCATTTTCGGGATCGAAATTGAAATCTGACAATCTTAGATAGCTTGAAATCGCATTTCAAATTTATGGGACCGTCGGGATCGAACACTTGAGCAGTCAACCTTCTGGTGGCATTTTCTTGCTAGAATCTTGTCTCATCATCTTTTTCTTGAGATCTTCAATGTTTTCATCAAAAGTCAACTCTAGTCAAATCTGGTCAACCATGGCCAAACTTGGTCAACAAGACCTCCAAATCACTCCAAATCGCTTATGCATCCTCTCAATGCTTCCTTAATCTGTTCTGAGCTCCTCTAGATGTCTGATTTTATCTATATTTGCAACCTTTTGTTGTCAATCATCTTTCTAACGTGTCACCTTTCAATTTCTCTCCCGAGGGGCAAGATGATTGCATCATTGAATCTTGTCAAATCAATTCTCGAATCATTCTGATCTGAATCAAAAGACCTCATCACTTGGGGCATCTCTTCACTAGGGGCATCTTTGGACCTCGCATCTTGTCATCTATCTTTTAGGTATCTGAGCAATCTAACTCGGATCCTCGAGGATCAAGCTTTGTTCTGGAGATGGTTCCCGAAATCTCATTAGGTATTGGGGCAATCTAACCCTAATCCCTGAAAGTCAAGCTTCATTCTAGAGATGGCTCTCGAAAACTGTTTTAGACCGTTATCTGGGAAATCTAACCCGGGTCTCGGAAGACTATGCTTCGTTCTGGAAACAATCCTAAATCTACATCTGTTATCATCTAATCAATGGGTATTGGGGCAATCTAACCCTGATTCCAATCTTCTCTCAAGTGGTAATCTGACCGTTGCCTTCACAATCTAACTTAGACTTCGAAGAATCATGCTTCATTCTAAAGTTGGTTCTGCAACTCAATCTAATCAGTGTCTTGGAAATCTAACCTCGACTTTCGAGGGTTAAGCTCTATTCTAGAGATAATCCCGAAGCCTCATCATCTGTCACATCAGACTATTCTTTGAATCAACACGCTACTTGCACATCAATTCAAAGAGGGGCAAAATGTAATACCCCAAAATTGACACCTTTCAATTCTAATCAATTTTGGTGCATTTTCTTTAAATTTCTACATCTTTAAAGTCCTATTGTACTAGGAAATTATGTCTCCTATTTGACTTTATTTGACATGGTGTCAAATGCAAAAAACCCTAAATTTGCATTAATCACACTATATTTAATTCTTGAATATTCGACATTTATTGGCTAAAAACACCTATGATTAATTTATTTAATTCTAAAGTCCTAGTGCTTTAAATTAAATTAATTCCACCCCCTTTAGCTAATACACATCAAAGGAATTAAATATTATTTGGTTATTTGAATGGATTATCTCACTTGAATTTATTAATTCAAAATTATTCGAAGAGTCACTCATGTGGCAATATTCATTCATTTAATTAAATAATTCATCAATTTGTCTCACCTTCCTCCATGGAGATGAAGAGTCAGTCGTTTCTTTCCAAGAAACTCTTCATCCCTCTCCCGGGCTCTTCTATATATTATGAACCTTCTTTCCTTCATTTTGGAGAGGCAATTTTAGAATACCAAAACTATAGTGGATTTCTGTCTCAATTCTCTCATACTTTCAAGATTTTTCATTGCATATTAGTATAATTTCATGTTAGTAGCATTTAATGGCATTCTCATGTTAATTAGTTTGCTTATTTTGTTTTAGCTTAATTATCATGTTCATCTTCAAGCTCATTAGATTAAACCTGCACTTTCATTCTTAGATTACAATTGCATCTTCATTTTAGATTAATTTCAATTCAATCATCTTCATAGAATTTTCTTTAAATCCTCCATTTTAGAATTGGTCTATGGTTGTTGGCTCTCGTTCTGAGAGTAATTCAAACACCCCATCTAAATAGGAGGCAACAGGTCAATTCAATCGAGTGTGTGAATTGGACAATTCATGTTCACTTTCGTATATGATGATTGAGCAATGACTATGTTGTGTCTATGGCTGAATTAGAGGTCAACATTTAGACATAACATATGTGTTGTCAAAAGTCCTTAAACTTGATCTACAAAAAGGTTAGTGCTTGAAAGGTTGGTAAGATCTTTAACCTTGTTTATTCAGTCTGTGTTGGACATGAATGATCATCCTAGCAAGGAAATCATTGACTTCCTTATTAATGCATTAGATGCTGACAAACTAAAACAAATGAAAAGGAGTCAATCTATTTCCCTAATATATAGTGATAAGTGGGTCGTTGGACTTATAATGGATGGAATGATCTGTATTAAAGAGTTTGTAAGATTTTACAATCTAGTTTCAGAGAGGATCACAATATGTGGCGGGATGAGGAGTTTGTTAGAAAGGAAAGAAATAATTTCTCAATAGTTTTCCATGACATACAAGAAGTTTCAAAGTTACCTATAGGGCTTATTCTTATTGAGGGAATAATCAACAAAAAGGATGAGAATGAATCTATTACATGGGTGGATATGCTTGAATGGAAGGTCATTGTAATGAGTGAATTTCCAAATGAGATAACAATAGCTTCAAAAAAAGGGTACTAGGACATTGAAGATTTCAAAAATAACTTGTCTACTCTACAGGTAGAGGTGTTTGAAGAAGATGAAGTCATTCCATGTAAGAGTAGTGATCTTGGTTATAATTTCAAGATAAGAATATAGGGGCAAGTATCTTGTAACACCCCTCCCATAGTTTACATTTTAGTTTTATAGCCAAACTATTTTAGGCAATTTTCATGTGTGCATTATTTATTTCAGGGGATATTTGAGGTTATGAATGTATGACATTATATTGAATAATTATGGATTAGATTTTTTTGGTTATTTTTATGTTGATTAAATGAAAATGACGATGTTATTTATATGTTATGATTATTTCATGATGATAATTTATGTGTTAGGATATCATTGATGCTTATGGGGTATATGCACAAAGATGGGGGACCAAAAAGATGCCACTTTTCTTTTTGGTCCAAATCACGCATAGTGCATATGCACTAAAGGGTGTGCGCCCTATAGCACGCATGCCCTATGGCTTGGGTTGCCCAAGCCTTAGGCTTGGGAAATCCAAAACAAAGGGCACGCGCCAAATAGGGTGCACACGCTTTGTAAAACCCCAAAATTTCCACCCACGTGCGCCCTATGCAAAGCCACAAAAGTGTAATCCATATTCTTACATAGTGCGTGCGCGCTATGAAAAACTAGAAAGAGAGAGAGATAAGGGATAGAGAGGGGGTGATAAGGGGGGGGGGGGAGAGAGAGAGAGAGAGGGGGGGGGGTAATTTATACAAATATAACATTTAAGTATAAGTTTGATTTATTTAATTTCTTATACTTTAAGTTACATTTGTATAAATTATAAAATATAATGATTCCACGATGTTTGGGATAGGTTCTAGCTTCATAGGAGTTAAGTTGCAGATTCTAGATTCAAAAAATTCCAGACTTAGCCAAATTTCAGGATTCAGCAAGCCTTCAACAAGGTTCTCTCTCTCTCTCTCTCTCTCTCTCTCCCCCCCTTATATCTTTTCTTCTCTTCTTGCAGGTTCTAGACCACAGGAGCTCTCTAGACAGGATTGGATCTGGACACCACTACCAGGCAATGTCTGGTACCCTTGTATTTAATTGATTACTTTATGTATATCTGCACTCATTCATCCAATTCTGGTAACAGATATGCTCATGGCCTGTGTGAGCTCAGATAGATGTTTTCTTTCCAGTTCTTTCCCTTTTGTACAACATACATATCACTGATACATGCATGTGTAATCTCTAGATGCAGAAGTTTTATTTTCTTTCTCTTTCATGCACTTTCACAATAAAATGAACACAAATTTAAGAAAGACCACTAATAATTTCAAACTAGGGTGCAGTAGTCTAACTTAGTAATTAGGCCTCTTTGAATGAGTAAACTACTGATAACAGACCTCATGCAAGGTATCGACAAGCCGTTGGGTGTTACATGACAATGTTATGGAGGCCTTTAATAGCCTATCTCAGTTTTTGGAGATTCAATTTTTTTTTAATTTGGCAATGCAATCTCAGTTTATGTCAAAACTTGTAATGTGCCTAAGTTGAAATGAGAAACACTATATCTTTTAAATCATTCATCTTGGTCTTGAACCATCTACTCTATTAGATTTGTTTATCTAGGTAAACCTTGAGAACAACCTCATTTCACCCACAAATTTTGTCAAACGTTCATGATCATGCTAAACCAAAGTGTCCCTAAGGTGCACTAAGTAACATTGGGCAGAAATCTTTCAAGACCCATATCTCGGAACTCATGTGAGGTATTGGAAAATTGTCGTGTTACATGACTATGTTATGGAGGCCTACAATGATCTATCTTAGTTTTGAGAGATTCAAATTCATTTTAATTTGGAAATGCAATCTCAATTTATGTCAAAACATATAATGTGCCTCAATTGAAATGAGAAACAATGTGTATCTTTCAAACCATTCGGCGTCGCCTCAAACCGTCTACGCCATTAGCTTTGGTTGGTCAAGTAGTGTTAGACCAAAGTGTCCCTAAGGTGCACTAAGCACCATTGCGTATGTCGTCGAGTGTTTTGGAATGTCGAGAGGAAAAGTGGGACCATGCCTAGGGAAAACCTGCCCAACTAGAGGCGATTGAAGTATCGGTTTGCACCCACAATGAATAGAACATGATATGACATACTTGGCAACTTTTCACTAAGTGCATCTGATGGATTTTGCTTTAATAGAAAAGTTGTTGTTGTGCAAAACTGACTCTAAGTCTTCAAAAATTGAGACAAGTTATTGTAGGGGGGCCTAATATGACCCCATAGGTTCAAACATATTATGTGGAGGTACCATAGTTTGAAAGAAATAATATGTCAAAGTTTGACAATTTTTTGCACTTAGGGCACCTAAGAGACATTGTCAGTAGGGTATGTTGGTGAGCGTTCTAGCATGTAGCGAAGAGGCAAAGCAGAACCATGCCTAGGGTAAACCTGCCCAATCAGACATGATGGAAGTGTCAATTTGTATCCACAATGAATAGAAAAAAATTTGCTCCATGTTGGTTACACAAGGGACATTGTTGGTAGGGTATGTCGATGAGTGTTATGGCGTGCCGAGAGGTGAAGTGGAATCATGCTTAGGGTAAACCTACCCAAATGGATGCAATGGAAGTGTCAGTTTGTGTTCAAAATAAAAAGAAACATTTCTTACCTAAGTGCATTTGAGGGCTAATTATGACTATGTTCCAAAGCACCTACCCTCTAAACACTCTCCCAAACCAAAAAAATTACTCCAATAGCCTAGGAAAGGTTCAAATAGACAAAAATGGCAATTTTTATCTATTGAAACATGTCAAAAGAGGTAGATATATCGAATTGATCATTCCTAATTCGTATTCCAACAATGAAATTTAGCAATGTTGATGGCACTTGTAATGAACAAATTGTATCATATTTAAATTGTAAATATGTACATTTCAAAGTATGAATACATACACACAATGAACAAGTAGGACCGCATTTAAATTGTAAATATGTATGTTTCAAAGTATGAAGACATACACACAATGAACAAGTTTGATAACATTTCAATTTCAAATAACTAAGCTTTTAAGTATAGAGATATGCACACAATGAAAAAATTGGATCGAATATCAAGTTTCATATATATCAAAATGAGCAATAATCGTATACATATATCAAAAAATGACATAGATGCCAAATCAATAATAGTTATAAAAATGTGGCATGTACCATGTCAAGGTCAATATATACAATACAATTATTGAATATATACAAAAATTGGTCATTCAATGACCACAACTAGATGTATATTTCTCTATCAATATCTATGACTATGTTGGATTGTCAAAATTGAGCCTCTTCAAAGCAGTGCATGACTCACTAGGTGTCTACACAAGAACAATTTAAATGCTAAATCAGATATCTTTTCTCAAAATAATATCAAAATAACTAAATATTGGATTGTAATTTGTTGGCAGTTGAATTGTTGCTTACCTCATCTCTTTCTTCTGCACTTGGGTTGTATAGTAAAGTTGATGGTCTCCTTCATGGGTGAACAAGACTCCTTATGAGGAAAGGTATAGGATCCATGGGAAGTCATGAAGGGGGATATAATAGGTAAAACAAAATTAATACAAGTTAATAACATATATGTCAAGAAACACTAAAAAACTAAAAATGTGTGGACTAAAAAACAAATGCATACTAGACCCTTAGATGGTTCTCCTATGTTAGTAGGAGGCACAACTATTGATGAATCAGGTACTATCTTTTCTTGTATGGTAAGTGATAAAAGATGTTATAGTCAAAAAGGGAGGAATTGGGGCTTTCTAAGAAACAAGAAAGCAATCCAAAATAAGTTGACAAGAGGGTTTCAACTAAGAAGACATGCATACCTCTTGCCTCTATTGTGTTGGATATCCTCTTCGACGATCAAGACTCCTTATAAGGAAAGGTATAGGATCCATGGGAAGTCGTGAAGGGGGTTGTAATAGGTAAAACAAAATTAATACAAGTTAATAACATATATGTCAAGAAACACTAAAAAACTAAAAATACATGGACTAAAAAACTAATACATACCAAAACCTCATTTGGATCTCCTATGCTCGTAGGAGGAAAAGGCACCAATGAATCAGATACGAACATTTCCTAAATGGTAAGTGATAAAAGATATTATAGTCATATAGGAAGGAAGTAGGGCTTTCAAATAGACAAAAAAGCAATCCAAAAGGAGTTAACAAGAGGTTTTCAACTTCGTTGTGCACTTAGTAAAAAGGAGTTAAGAAGACAAACATATATCTTCCCTCTATTGTGCTAGAACCCATATTTGATGAGTAGGACTTCTAACAAAATGGAATGGTAGAGCATCAGTGGGAAGGTTTGAAGGGGGTTGTAATAGGTAAAAGACAATTGATACAAGTTAATAACCCAAATTTGTTGACAAACTCTAATAAACTAAAAATGAGTGTACATGTATCTAAACAAATATGTTTAACATATGTAGAACAAATGCATGCTGGAGCCTCAGATAGTTCTCTTATACTCTTAGGAGGCATCGTCAAATTTGAGATAGCTATTACCATTTCCTGTATGAAAAATGATACCATGTGTTATAAGTTCATAGAAGGATTTAGAAATTTCGAACAAAGAAGAATGTAATCCAAAGTGAATATGAAGATGTTACCTCTTCCCTCTCCTGAACCTCATCAACATCAAGTGCATTCATTAATTCTGTAAACCCCATTTGTTTTTGTATATAGTACAAATATATTAGGTGCATTTATCAATATCTACATATACATATTTATGATGACCTACAACTAATTGAATAACTTGATGAACTAAAGAGATAGTGATTAGAGATCACCGAGCTATTAAAGTGATATGTAAGATGATTAAATCAGTCTATGTTGTCATTGATGTCAACTAGTTTTGACTATACTTATCATGATAGTTACAAACATCTGAACATCTGTAGAAGGAAGAAATGGTGAAAAAATGAGATATCTACATAAGGACAAGATGGATATGACAGATAAGGATAAGGTATACATTAGGTAACTTATTGATGAGTCTATGGCATTATTTTGTCGACTTGAGCATGTTACATTATTATATTATAAAGAAGTGATTGGAATTGAACAAGTTAATGTGGTCGATAATTGAAGATTTCTGTATACATTGAGTCAGTCTTGTGTATACCAAGTGACATTATTAACCAAGTATGGATGAAAACATTAAATGTTATAACAACTGACTGAAATTGATGAGCTAGAAATTGCTTATGATTCCGAGGTAAGAGATGAAGTTTGTTATAAGATCCACGACTGACAAAATTCAGAGATGATTGAAGGGAAAAGAATGAAACGTGCTATTGACACATTTGCTGAGGAAGTTTGACATGGCAAAATGGACGATGGAGATTAAGAGGCAAAATCTAATGGCTGATATGAAAACGGTTTACACATTTATTTAAGAGACATGAGATTCATCATTAAACTATGTCGGATGAATAGAGACTGCATAATATTTTGTGTGAAGACATTTTTCATGCATACCTGATCAAATTGGTTATAGATAGAACCGAGCTGGACTACAAGCATAATCGAGCGTCAAAGATATATACACCAAGTGAAGTAAGTTGGAGGATATGATGAAGTGAATTGATTATTGATCAAATGAGTTATTTTGAGCTTAGCATAGATCTGAATACTTGCAAATTGAGTTGTATTTGAATCAGATCACTACTGTATCAGTTTAACTATTGTTACAGCAAAATCTCTTAATCGAGTAGACTTAACAGTCTTTTTATATTTCCATATGACATTCAAGGAATGTTAAATGTTTTCTTGTTGACCCTATAGTGAATGTTGGTCAAGAGTTAACTGTTAGTGATAAATCCTCTAACCAGGTCACACCTTACAGTGTGCATTGTAACCTTTAACAGGGTTGGCTCCTAACCGAGCTCACTTCAGAAGAGTGAAATATTTTGGGTTATCGATCCTAGGTGGTTTTTCCCTTAGCAGGGTTTCCACATTAAATGTTTGTGTTATGTGTTATTTGTTATGATTGTTTTGCTATCATACTTTACATGTTGAATATTTGATTAATCGGTAAAGAAAATTTTGGAAATTACTGGTATTTGGTAAATGAACAGAAAGATAGTTATCTTATCTTACCGAGTTGTTTGAATTGTTGAAAAAGTTTGAAAAAAAACATCTCAGAGTTTGGGATTGTAAGATAACTAATTTAATTGATTGACCCCCCTCTAGTTTATCTAACAATTGGTATCAGAGCATATTGGTTTCTTGGAGGAAAGTTTCAAGGACTTGAGCAAAAGATCACAAGATGTATAAAAGGGAAGTGCCTAAGCTGAACAAAGATAACTTCTCTACATGGCAAAGCATGATGAGGCTGCACATATCTGGAATTGGAGAATCTGCTCTTCAACTCCTAGACAATGGCTACATACAACCGACTATTGGACTTTTGACAATTGATCAGCTGAGAGACAAACATGAACACAATATAACAATGATAGAGATAGTTGTTGCTCTATCTAATGCAGAATTTGAAGATGTCAAAGCATGCACTACAACAAAAGAAATGTGGGACAAACTTGCACTAGTTCATGGAGGAGATGTAAATGTACTGAGGGCCGGAGCTGAAAGCCTTAGAGGTAGATCTGATGATATGAAGATGAAAGAAGGTGAGAACATCAAACAATACTCTAACCGAATCAAGGAGGTGGTCAACGTTATCCGAGGAGCAGGAGGTGTTATTGATGAAGACATTGTTGTGAGTAAAATACTGAGAACCTTGCTTCCTATCTATGCTATTAGAATCTTTGCTATTCATGAAATGAGATATGCACCGAACAGTGTTCTTACACTTGATAGTCTAATTGGTAAGCTTACTACTTTTGAGCTGAATAACTATGATAACAGTATTGTACCAAGTGTTGAGTCTACATTTATGTCATCACTGAAGATTGGTAAGTCTAGTAGTAAACATAACATAAGAAATGAAAGTGGCAGTGACAGTGAAGATGAGCTTGAAGCACTTATGGCTAGGAGACTTCAGAAAGGTAAGGGAAGGTATAAAGGAAAGTTACCTCTAGCATGTTTTAATTGTAAAGAGATTGGCCATATTGCTGCTAGATGTTCTATTATGAAAGATGAAGATAAAGACAATGACTAATCTAGTGATGGAAAGTTTGGCAGAAGAGATAACCGAGATCACAAGGGAAACCAACACTATGACAGAAGAAACAACCGAGACTACAAAGACAAAGGCAAGAAGGCATGTTATCTTGTTGGAGATGATGATAAATGATACCGACACCAACACTGATTAAGATGTTGAGGTGGTATTCGTAGCAATGAAAGATGATTCAGAAGAAGAAAGGTATGTAGAAACAACACTTATATCTAAAGTTAGCAAGAATGATACATGGATTATTGATAGTGGCTATACACATCATATGACTGGTGATGAGGATAAATTTGAATACCTTGAACATTATAATGGAGGATCTGTTAAAATGGGAAATGATACACCTCGTCTAGTGAAAGGAAAAGGATCTATCTTGTTGAACAATAAGATTAGATGTGAGAATGCATATTGGGTGAAAGGACTTAACTATAATCTCTTGAGTGTAGCACAATTGAATAATTCAGGTCACTAAGTTGCATTTGAAAGTAGAAAGGTGAAGATCTATGATGAAACCAGAAAGTTGGTCGGTACTAGTGAACAATCCAAAGGTAATCTATTATATCTTGACAATGCTGAAACCTCTTGTTTGTTGGCTAGAAATGAAGATGTGTGGTTGTGGCATAAGAGACTGTGTAATGTAAATTTTGATAACATGGTTAAGATCAGTAAGAAAAGAAGAGTTAGAGGTTTACCAAGTCTAACTAAACTTGACCATGTCATGTGCAACCAATGTCAAAAAGGGAAAATCACTAAATCTAGTTTTAAAAGCAAAGACTTCTTCTAAAGGTATTTTGGACCCACTTATGTGGTCCTATGAGAACTCAGAGTTATTATGTTGACAAATATTTCATTTTATTTGTTGATGACTACTCTAGGATGATGACAGTTATGTTTTTGAAAGAAAATCTGAATCTTTCAAACTGTTTAAGTGGTATAAAGCTAAAGTTGAAAAAGAAATCAGGAAAGATTTAAAATGCTTAAGATCTGATAGAGGAGGTGAGTTTATTTATGATGAATTCACTAAATTCTGTAATGAGCATGGAATTAAAAGACAAGTTTCTACACCGAGGACACCACAGCAGAATGGTATTGCAGAAAGAAGGAATCAGTCTATAGTTGATTATGCAAGAACACTGACGATTGAGAAAGATGCTGCACAAATGTACTAGAGAGAAGTTGTTGGCACTGTTGTATACACATTGAACCGAGTTCAACTGAAGAAAGATACAAATAAGACACCTTATGAGCTATGGTTTGGCTACACGTCGAATGTAAGTTATTTCAAAAATTTTGGAAGAAGATGTTACATTCTGAAAGATGATAGAAATGGTAAATTTGATTCTAAAGGTGATGAAGGAATATTTCTAAGATATTCTACTAAGAGAAAAGAATACAAATGTTTGAACAAGACTACTATCAAAATGATTGAAAGTGCTAATGTGAAAGTTGATGAGTTTGATGAGAAGAATGATGAGGAAAGAAGGAAGCAACTGAAAGACTATGGTAGGTTTACATATATTGAGCATCTAGACTATCTACCCAAACCACAGGTTGAGTCTACTGAGCAACAGGAAAATGCTACCAAGAATCAGTAAATGCAAACCAAGAACCATGAAGATGCTATCGAGGAAGAAAATGAACCTGAACCGAATGATGAGAAAAGAAGAGAGCAAGTACTAGCGAGATTTGTTAGAAGACATTGTCCACATAACCAAATTATTGGAGACAAGGAAGTTGGCATGATGACACGAAGTCAATTAAGATAGAACACATGTTTAGTTTGTGAATTTGAGTCTAAGAATGTTAGACATGCACTTGAGAATGATGAATGGATTAAGGCAATGAATGAAGAAATTGAACCGATAGAGAAAAACAAAACATAGACATTGGTACCGAGACCGAGTGATAAAAATGTGATAAGTACTAAGTGGATTTTTAGAAACAAGTTGAATGAGAATGGTGAAGTAACTAGAAACAAAGCAAGACTTGTATGCAAGGGATATGCACAAGAGGAACGTATTGACTATGGTGAAACTTTTGCACCAGTAGCAAGACTTGAAGGAGTCTGAATATTACTTGCATATGCTGCACATAAAGGATTCAAAGTATATCAAATGAATGTGAAATTAGCATTTCTAAATGGAATTCTTGAGGAAGAGGTCTACATAAAATAACCTGAAGGTTTTGTTGATCCAAATCAGAAGAACATGGTATGCAGATTACACAAAGCACTATATGGACTGAAACAAGCACCGAGAGCATGGTATGAAAGATTGCATGCATATCTTATTAGTATTGGCTTTGTGAGGACAAGTGACAATAGCAATTTGTACATGAAAGGAGAATCTGATGACAATATTCTGATTGTTGGAAATTTTGTTGATGATATAATATTTGGAGGACATGATAATATTTGCAAATCTTTTGTTAATGAAATGAGAAAAGAGTTTGAAATGTCAATGTTTGGAGAGATTAAAAAATTTCTAGGTTTGCAGATTATACAACAAAATGATGGGATTTTCATAACACAATCAAAATACATCAAGGAAGTGTTGAAGACTTTTGGCATGGAAGATTCAAAACCAGTAAGTACACCGATGGTCACAGGATGTAAGTTGACAAAAGATGATGAATCAACCCAGGTAAATCAGACACTGTATAGATCAATGACTGGAAAACTGATGTATGTGGTACACAGTAGGCCTGATATAGCACATGTAGTTGGGATTGTAGCAAGACTTTTTGCTAATCCTAAGGAATCACATATAACTGTTGTTAAAAGGATTATGAGATATTTGAAGAAAACTGAAGATTATGGTTTATGGTACAAAAAGGAAGGCAATTTTGAACTACGAGTTTACACTTGTGCAGATTGGGCTAGAAACATTGATGACCAGAAGAGTACAACTGGTGGAGCATTCTTTTTGGGAGAAAGACTTGTAACATGGATAAGTAAGAAACAAGCATGTATTTCTCAGTCTACTATTGAAGCAGAGTATGTCGTTGTTGCTCCTAATTGTTCAAATATTGCATGGATACAATAATTGTTGGAAGGAAGGAATGAGGTGATCACTGATCTAATGATTATATATTGTGACAACACAAGTGTTGTAAACATTTCCAAGAATCTGGTGATGCATTCAAAAATAAAGCACATATCTATTAAGTATCACTACTTGAGGGAACAAGTACAAGAAAAGAAAGTGAAACTAGAGTTTGTGAAGTCTAAAGAAAAACTTGCTGATATATTTACCAAGCCCTTACCGAAGGACACTTTTGAGTACTTGAGGAATAGACTAGGGGTCCATCCCCTGTCTATCAGTCACTAAAGTGATCAAGAGGTTGCATCAACCTGTACTTTATCATAAAATCATTCATGTTGATGCATATAGCTCACACTTTAGGATTCCTAAGGTTGTGAAAGATTGTAGAAGATGAGACAGAGAATTGTATATCAGTACATGAAGGTACTTGATCTAGACCGAACAACAGAGAACTACTTGGCTGTTGAAGAGATGTTTATTTTCTTTTGGCATTTTTGTCAAAGGGAGAAAGATTTCAATGAAACATCTATCCACTATAGGGAGAGAAAGAGTCAGAGAACTGAAGAAGATCAAATCCACAGGAAGAGTTTGCATGAAATGTTGTTGTAGTGATTAAACGTATTAAAATCAAGCTAGGGAGAGCTTACCAAGCTACATCATTTAGCCATATAATTGTAGAAAAAATGTTTGCTATGGTATAGAATATTTCATATTGTTTGTGTTGCCATCAATGCCAAAGAGAGAGATTTATGACCTACAGCTGATTGAATAACTTGATGAACTGAAGAGACGGTGATTAAAGATCACCGAGCTATTAAAATGATATGTAAGATGATTAAATCAATCAATATATTGTCATTGATGTCAACTAGTTTTGACTATACTTATCATGATAGTTACAAACATCTGAACATCTGTAGAAGGAAGAAATGGTGAAGAAATGAGATATCTACTTAAGGACAAGATGGCTATGACAGATAAGGATAAGGTATACATTGGGTAACTTATCGATGAGTCTATGGCATTATTTTGTTGACTTGAGCATGTTACATTATTCTATTATAAAGAAGAGATCCGAATTGAACAAGTTAATGTGGTCGGTAATTGAAGATTTCTATATACACCGAGTCAGTCTTGTGTATACCAAGTGACAATAATAACGGAGTCAGTTATCACTGACGCTTTCAGTATTAACCGAGTATGGATGAAAACATTAAATGTTATAACAGCCAATTGAAATTGATGAGCTAGAAATTGTTTATGATTCTGAAGTAAGAGATGAAGTTTGTTATAAGATCCACGGCTGACAAAATTCAGAGATGATCGAAGGGAAGAGAATGAAACGTGTTATTCACACATATGTTGAGGAAGTTTGAAGTGGAAAAATGGACAATGGAGATTAAGAGGAAAAATCTAATGGCTGATATGAAAACAGTTTACACGTTTATTTAAGAGACATGAGATTCATTGCTGAACTATGCTGGATGAATAGAGACTGCATAATATTTCGCATGAAGACATTTTTAAGGCATATCTGATCAAATTAGTTACAAACATAACCAAGCTAGACTACAGGCATAACCAAGTGTCAGAGATATATACACCGAGCGAAGTAAGTTGGAGGATATGATGAAGTGAATTGATTATTGATCAGATGAGTTATTTTGAGCTTAGCATAGATCTTAATACTTGCAAATTGAGTTGTATTTGAATCAGATCACTACTATATCAGTTTAACCATTGTTACAACAAAATTTCTTAACCGATTAAACTTAACAGTCTTTTGTATTTCCATATGACATTCAAGGAATGTTAAATGTTTTCTTGTTGACCCCATAGTGAATGTTGGTCAAGAGTTAATTGTTAATGATAAATCTTCTAACCAGGTCACACCTTACAATGTGCATTGTAATCTTTAACAGGGCTGGCTCCCAATCGAGCTCACTTCAAAAGAGTGAAATATTTTGGGTTACCGGTCCCAGGTGGTTTTTCTCTTAGCAGGGTTTCCACTTTAAATCTTTTTGTTATGTGTTATTTGTTATGATTGTTTTTCTATCATACTTTACATGTTGCATATTTGATTAATAAGTAAAGACAGTTTTGGAAATTACTAGTATTTGGTAAATGAACAGAAAGATAGTCATCTTATCTTACCGAGTTGTTTGAATTGTTGAAAAAGTACATCTAAGAGTTTGAGATTGTAGGATAACCGATTTAACTAATTCACCCCCCTCTTAGTTATCTAACAGTTTAATCATAATACATTTTAACAAATGAATTTAAATTGTACTAAATTACCATTTGTTGTTTGGGTGTCCGCGAGGATTTCTTTTTCTACCTTAAAGAGATGGAGAATGGCTTTCTCACACGAGATGTCCTTGAGGCAGGTGGGGTAGACTAATAGAAACTAAAGTAACATAAGGGAAAAGAACCTATATAATATTAAATCTAAATAACAAATATCTAAATCTAAATGGTACCACAAAGCTATCTAGGCCAAAGACAATGGTCGAAAGTGTGATATCATCAAGTTGGACCATCCTAGCCCCTGATAAGCCCTATAAACACCAAGTAATGATACATATATATTAACAAAATATATTTTGAAACCACTGTATTATTATATTTTTAACAAATTTACAAATCTTTACCTCTGGTGGAGAAACTACTTGTGATCGTACAGTCGACTAAAAAGTACATGTACTCCCACCGCCTTCTACACCCTGCATTACATTTTATTTATGTGTCACTTTAAATTGTTCTAAAAGTTAAAATTTATTTCTATTCATAATATTTAGTCACTTAATTTATAAAATATCATAAAAAAAATTAAACACATCTATGTTTGATCGCAACATAACAACATACTCATAAGGTCATCGGTGAGGGTCGTATCCTCTGGAGTGGAAGCATAGCATTTACTCACACAACATGTACACGAATGAGATTTTGAACCATCCTCGTTTGCATCAATGTCTACACCAAAACATAAACCCTGGCAGGTGGAGCACATATGTTGAATGGGTTGGCCCATGACAAATGATGCATGAGGTGATGTTGATGAAGGAGGTTCCACTGATGAAGGTGTCATAGGCGTCGATACATCCTCTGCTCTGACCAATTGTATCCCATTCTAAACAATGACATCATTCAATGACAAAGCTGCCTGAAGATTCTATAAATCAATAGGCTCCTTCAAGTATATTGGGATAGTGACATGAACCATGGGTTTAGGATCTGTATGCCTCCTATGTTGTGGTTGTACCACTCTATGGGCCTTGGGTCTATATTATGCAGAGCCTCTCCCTCTACCCTGAAACTATCGGATGTCAAAGTGATTTGGCTTCTCTCTGAGGATAAACTCACAATACAACTTTCTCAAAAAATATAGAGGCACCTCCCAATTATTACAAGGTGGTTGGTCAAAGACCATATACCACCTATCCCAAAAAGAAGTTTTCATCCTAGCATGAACACACCAATGTACAGGAAAGCATGTTGTATCAGTAAGTAGGGTGTTATTAGTGCTAGGATCAGTGAAAAGAGCGCATATGTCATCTTTAAGTATGGCCCTTCTTTTCACTTGATCATATGACAACCCACCTGCATAAAATGCACAACATCTATCCCTCCATGAACCCCATTTTGTAACCTATCTAGATACCTCATTTGCACTATTGGCCATAGTTTCTAGGGTTGTTATGAGGGATGATTGGTGTTCTTGAGGTAGAGGACCTCGACCTATTCACTAATATATATATATATATATATATATATATATATATATATATATATATATATATATATATGGGCAATGTTTTGTGTTAGCTAATTGATAAGATCATCTTGTGTGGCATGTACATGATCTATTGGACGACGTGGAGGGTTTCGGGGTGGTGGTTGTTCATGAAGTATATTTTTAGGGTTTTTTGGTTATGGAGCAGTGTCTTGAGGGTTTTGTTGTTGTGGAGCAACATCATGAGGGTTTTGTGAATGTTGTTGTATAATATCTGTAGGGTTTTCTTGTGTTGGTTGTGTACGAGGAGTTCTTTGTTGTCCCGTTCATTTTTTAGGATTATTTGTAGAATCTGACATCAAATTAATAGAAGAAAAATTAAATCAATTAAAAAATCCTAGTTTACTCAAAATGCAAAATAAAAATAATGAAAAAAATGAAATCTTACCACTTCAACGTGGTGGCATGGTCGGAAATTGATATAAATGCTGAAAAAAAGTTATGTAAAGAAGAACACGCTCGGGTTTTGAGGTAATGTGGGTTTTTTTTTCTATTGTTGGACATTTTTTGGCATTAAAAATGGCCCAAACTTGCAGCCGATAAAAGCATATAAAGTTTTTCATAACCCATATGGGTTATGAGAAACTTTGTGCTTCTCATAACCCACATGAGTTATGAGAAGCTTTTTGTTTCTCATAACCCGCACATGTTATGAGAAACTTTAACCATTTTTTAATGATTTTTTTAAGGCTCAGTAATACCAAGCCAAGAGTGATTCTAATTTTTCAGAACCCGAGCGGCTTATGAAAATTTTCAATTTTTTTTGGCATGTGGCCACTTAATTAACCAACATCTTGGTGCACTTACCTAGTTTTAAAATTGAACATTTTTTTATCTTGAAAAAGTCATTGATTGGCCATGTATGTTTGTTGTGCATTGTTTTTGTGTGTGTACTACTTAAGCCCTTGTAGTTGGTGAAATTGGACAATATTAGAATTCCTTTTCTATTGGTGATCCCAGTTCTCAAATGTGTAAAAATCAAGTTGTAATCACTGAATTGGACGATATTAGAATATCTTTTTTCTTTTCAATATCTGACATCTCTCAATTTGATTTCTTAATATCGTAAAACTTAAGTCATTGTAGTTAGCCAATTAGAGGATTTTAGGATTCATATATACTTGGGGATTTGTGAATAATCAAGATGCTAGTTCTATATTCTTGAATTTTGCAATTGGTTGATTTTCTTTGATCCAGGGCCTATTGTTTTTCATTAACTGTGATATGTTAGAACTCCTTTAACTTCACTTTTCTTGCAGTTCAAAAGTTAGTGGAATTACCACTGCACATCTTTTAAGTTTACTTTTGTTACATTTGGGAAGTTGCGAGAATGAGTGGTTCTTTGTCTTTATCAGAATATCCATTTTGTAAATGTCCTCATTTCCAAGGAGGTTGTATGTACATTAATTAATGTGTCATTAAGTGGCAAAATTTAGGGCATTTTATTAGCATGGTTTCTAAAAGAGAGAGATGGTCCTTCTACTGCCAACTTTAAACAAATTGAATATCACGAGGTTAAATGGATTATTTTCTAAAATCATTTTCATTCCATAGAATTTTCGATATAGTCTTGGATGGTTTCATAGGGAAGGACAAGTTCAACAAGATATCTGGATAGACTAGTTAGATTTAAGTTTATTTTCTTTAGCTTTTCTCTCTCTCTTTACAAGTGAATTTGAATGTTCATTGTTGGGAATCCCAAAAAAATCTCCTCTATGAGTCTCTTTCATTGCATTTCTACCTTTTGTTGCCATACATACTTGGTATCCACTACAATTATTGAACTTCTTGTTCATTAGTTGTTAAATTTAGATCTATTTTTCACAATTGTGGAAATGTTATCTAGTATACAAGATAGTCTCAAGACCATCAAAGATATGGAGATTGGTGACGTGAGCCTTGTAGATATTTTTGCAAGAATTGAAATGGAATCCATCTCATACATAAGGTAGAAAATTGTTGAAATCGACCTTGTTAATGTTGGAGGTTTCCCACCTACCATTCCTTGTGGTGAGTTAGTGTTGTCTTGTTCCAACCATTAGGACTATGACCTGCATGAAATCTAAGCCTTTAAGAATTCTATCGCTATAATGATTGACGTTGAAATTAATTCCCAAATACTCTAGTTTCTTGAAAAGGAATAATTCAAGAATATATTAATAGAGAGGGGTTGAAAATTTTATTCTGATAAGAAAGATTGGTGTTCAAGTTGTATTGCCAAGATGTGGTTAAAAATGCAAAATAAAGAAAAATTTCAAGTTACTTCAACCCTCAAAAGAAAACATTTCAAAGAGGAAATTTCTAATAGTGGTGTATTGTTACATATGTTCATTGGAAGTGAAGGTTGTAAACTATTTCATTTTTTGATGTGTTAATTTATTTTAGCTATCTACAATGAAAATAAAAACATAGACTAGACTAGAATTATATGTGAGCATTTGCATGACCAACTAGATGCATGCAAATGATTGGGTTCCTTTTGCATGTCCTGTTTTCTCATTTACATCATTGTTAGTGTCTAGAGAGTGTGGCCTAGTTTGCAAGCCATGAATTTTTCATCTAGTGATATACCTATATATGAATACTTCCCTCAACTACAAAAAATTAATGGAATGGAAAAATTACAACTTTGTTAACAATGATTTCCTCTTGATTATGATAAAGAAGATAGAAGGTTGTCCCAAAGAAAGGATTTATCCATAAGATGATTCTATGATAAAGGAGTGTGGTAGTTATCTTATCCAATTTGATAGCTTTACTTGTTTGAGAATTGGAGGTTACGTAAATGCCCTATTGAAATTGCCTAAATATGCATTGAATTATTTTGTGTTCCTAGAAATTTGTCATCAGATGGAAAAGGTTAATGTGAAATATACTAAGATGAAAAAGAAAGGATTATCCTTTCTTGTTTCTCTTGCACAATTTACATGTAAGGGTAATCATGGTGCTAGAAGCACCAAAAATATTTTGGCAAAATTTCATTTCTAGTCATGGTTTCCTAAAACACATTTTGACAACAAAGGTTATTTTAAAACTTATTGTTATGGACATAGACAATATCAGCATCGATTTCACCTAGAAGAGTATTGGGAGGATTTTGAAGATCAAATAGAAGTGCTCAAAAGATACCTAATGGGGTTCAGAATGGATCAAGCTAGGATTTTCCAACTACCATTTTTAATCCCCAAATACTTTCTTGATGATGAGTTTGAATTGTCTAAAAAATATTATCCTGATGCTAGTTTGAGTCCTTCTCTACAGTTTGAATTTTCTAGTGATTGGAATAAATACATAAAAAAATAGGACTTTGTGTGTAACAAAAATGAAAAAAAAAATCAGCATGTTGCCTCTTCTTCCTCTCATCATGCTCCAAGTGATAAATAGGGGAGCTATGGGGGGAAATATCTCAAAACTTGCCAATGACTTTGGGATGTGTTGTTCAAACAAGGATTTCATATTCAAGGAGCAATGGAGACCAATCTAAGCATCATGCAAAGTTGAAGACCACTTGTGAAGAAGAGACACAAACGCCATCTAAAACAAACAATGATCAAAGAGGTAAAGCCTCTGATTTTCTACTAGCCCAAAATTTGGTGAATGTTGATGCAAACAATTCTGATAGTGAGGTCCTTGTTTTCAATCAACTTGATGGAGATAATCTTCTAAATGATTTTTTTGATGCTTCTAATCTTCGTCTTCTTGGTGTTACTGTAATCACCCTAAATTGGGCTAGTCTAATCAAAGGTCCTATTTGCCCTAATTTAGGACCACTTCCCTAATTATGCTAGTTTGATTACTTGATTATTGGCATAATTTATCAAAACCATTAGAATCCTTAAATCAAGCATCAAACATTGTTAATTGATTGAATACCTTATCAATTACCTTTAGCAATAATCAATTAAATCAATCCTATTAAATGCATGGCTAAGGTAATTAAATAAAAGCTCTTAATTCCAACTCATCACTAGAAGAAAAATAATTTCTAATTGAACCAATGGGAGCTAATCACATGGATCAAGTGAGAGTAAATAGAAACCCTTCATCTTGGATCAATCCCAAGTGTCAAATTCGAATTCAAGTCAATTTCCCTCCAATTCTCATAATTGGAAATCTATAAATAAACACCTAGTCAAGGCATTTTGGAGAGATATAGCTTTTATATAATCACATGTTTCTCAATTGAATTTAGTCTTCTTACCATAGCAAGTTCATAGTTCTTAGCTTCACATTCATTAATCTAGTTCATTTGGTATCAATTCATCTTAATTGTGTTCTTTTAGATGCATTCTAGTTTGAATCTTCCATTTTTTTATTGTCTATTCAATTGGATTAAATAGGAATTCTTAGAAAAATTTACTAATCAATTGAATCCTCAAAATTAGGAAGCAATGAGATGCTTTTCATAGGTTATTTTCTTTATTTGATTGATTTGAATACTAACCTTGAAACTAATGTCTCATTGAAGTGTTTTTTCTTGCAGGAACAGGTCCACAACTTCACTCACATGTTTTTGGCACCCATCGTTGGGCCAAGCCCTGGATTTCTATCTTATTTTATCATGAAACTTCATGTTTTTGTGCTCTGACTATTTTTGAGTCGCACATGGAAAAATAAGGTCGCATTATGTTGACAATGATTCGCACTTGGGAAATGAGTCGTATTTAGTTGATCAGAAGTTGTATTTGGTAAAGTGAATCACATCTAGGAAAATTAAGTCACATTTGAAAAATAGAGTCGTATTCAAGAAATTGAGTCGCATTTGATAGAAAAGTGTCTAAAACAATGAGTTGTATTCAGGAACAAAGGGTAAATTTTAAGTTTTAGTGAAAATTTAATGTTTTAAACTAAAAATCTAATGTTTTCCTGATTTGTTTTTGATGTTTTGGATAGCCTAACATGTGTTTGCGAGATGCTTGACAAAGAATGCTTGTTAAAGAAATATGATCAAACATGGTGACTACTAATGCTTGTAATGCAGGTTGTCTTGGATATCAACTCAATATTCTATTTTCATAATATTTCTAGGCACTTAATTGGACTTTAAATTTGATTCTTAATCTTATCAGATGATTATGCTCTTTTCCCATTGGGAAAATTAGAAACTCAAAAGTTAGATTACAGTTGAGTTTATGTTCTTGGTAAATGAACCTTGCTTCATGTGTTTGGGAAAGGAGAAAAGGCAGAATCAGAACCTCAGAACCTCAAATCTAATCTAATTCATTTCTTTAATTCTTAAAGGGCCTACTAATTGAGGTAAAAAGCTCCCAAGAATGACCCAAGCAAGGACGGGTAGAAGCCAACCCCTCCGACTCACTATAATCAAGATGCTTCTTTGAGATGAAAATCTCAGAAGACTTAATCATATTTGTCCTTGGAACATTGATTTGATCATTCCTTGGACATGCTTGGATGTTGTGTAGAGAAGATATGCTTGAATCTTGCTTGTGATACTACACACATCTAGGTACTCATAGGGTTATAGGTCTCAATCTTGCCTTGTGCGATACTATGGGAGATGATTATGAATAGATGCCCAGATTAAAAAATCTTTTCTAGAGACCGCCCAAATTACTCCTGAAAGTTTGATAATCTTTGTGCAAGGAAGATAAAACTTCCCCAAGATACTCACCATCTTGTATCTCCCTTGAACGTTTGTAGTTGGATAATACAGCATTGTTTGATCCATTGTGTTGTTTTCAATGGTTGTATTTTGATTATCTCTTGAGAGTATACCTAAGTTTGTGAGCAAAGATTTTTGAACTATTGCCAATTCCTATCAGGTTAGTGTGTGCTTGGGTTCCATTAATCACATGTTCTTGACGTGTTTTCTCATTAATAATTCACTAGAAAACCCCATGGAAAACCTCAAAAAAATTGAGCAATACTTAAAAGACATAAAAGAATCTAAATTTTTAATAGTGGTAGAATCCTGGATGAGTCAAAGAGTCGTATCCTACTTTTTGAGTCGCATATTGTCAATAGAAAGTCGTATTTGGTAATAGAGTTGCATTCTATATATCTAGAGTCATATTCGACAAAGTGGGTCGCATTCTGTTACTCCAAAGTCATAGTTGGTTATCGAGTTGCATCATGTTTATCTTGAGTTGCATTTGGGGAAACCACAGAGTTGTCTATTATGAGTCACATCAAGGATAGTGGGCACTTATGCACATGTTAGAATCTTAAGTTTGTAGTTTTGGATACCCTTTTAGTCCCTCTATTAGGTTCAATCATCATAGTCAATCAACTTGAAAGTTTTCATTAGTAAAAGTATACCCCTCATATCTACTTGGTTTCAATCAATCCTTGTCAAGTCATGTTGTCTTATCACTTTCAATCCTCTTTGGTTCTCAACTCAACATCAAGGTGTACACACAAAAGTAGTGCACTTCTATGAATCCTTACATGCAAGTAAACTCAAGAATGAGCCCTCACAAATCGATCCATAGCTCCCTATGCATGGAGTTGCAAGATTTGTAAAATTGCTCTCAGCTAGAGCTATAAACTCATGACCTTGCTAGTCAACCACACAATGAGAGATTCCAAATGAATGCAATGATATGCAAATCTATATGAGAATGCAAATTAATCTTATGAGAATGAAGATGCAATTAAGCTTTGAAAATGGAAATGAAAGAGTTACAAACCCTCTAATTAAACTATGTGAGATTAATCTAAAACATGAAAGGAAATGATACCATGATGATGCAACTATGATGCAAGCTAGGATGTGATGTAGATGCAAAATAAATGCCAATGATGCTCCAAATCTTCAAAACTTGATGCAAGAATATCTCCAAAAGCTTCAATGACTTAGAAAACCTGTAGCATAATAATAGCATAAAAGAGAATGGATATGAAAATGAAGAAGAGAGCTCTTCTTTTATAGGAAATGAAAAATCAATGGACGATGGAGATTAAGAGGAAAAAGATTTAATCAACGATGGAGAAAAAAAGAAGCTTGATCCTTGTGCACAAATATCCTCCAATAAGAAAATTAGAAGCATTTACTTTATGTCCATGTGAGACAAAAAGTGCTTTTCTTTTATTTTTTATTTTATTTTTCTTTATAAATAAGAATTAAATGCTTTATTTGTGCAACAAGGATAAGAAGAAAAGTGGAGATTTTTTATATAAATAAAAGGGGAGGAAATTTCTTTTAATTAAATAAAGGCTTAGGATAAAGTGATTTTATTATTTAATTAAAAGAGATTTTTAATTAATTAAAAGAGATTTTTAATTAATTAAAAGAGAGCATGTTCTCTTAATTAAATAAGATTTTTATTTTTATTTCTTTTAAATTAAATAAGGCTCAAACTTTAGGAAATATTGAATTGATTATGATTTGATCAAAGAAATTGATATAATTGATAAAATGTTGATATTTGAAAATATTGATTCAGGGATTTGATAAATTGAGAAATGGGGGACCAAAGTCTAGGCGACCATTTTAGGGTGCATACATTTGCCCCTCTTTGACTAATGTGTGATCGATTTGGGAACACGTGTAGTCAAAGAATGAAGTTGAAATGTGAGATCGATCTGGGATCACAAAACAACTTAGATGTGAGATCGATTTGGGATCACATCTGGACAAAGCATAAACAAAAGATTCTGGACATGAGGTCGATTCGGGATCATATCCAAAATAAGATATAACAATCTCAAATTTGAGCAAAAGCTCACAAAAGATGTCTGAATCAAGAGAATCAAGGAAATCAGGGATGAGAATCCCATAGATATTGCCCCCGAGGAATCGAAATCGAAATCGAAATCAGATAGAGAGGAACAACAAAATTGATAAAATATTTGATCAAATCCTAATGAATCATAATCGAAGGATGGAGCATGATAACATAACCATCAAACAGTGAAGATATGCCCCAGGTTGACTAGGTTTGACTGGGAAAGATATAGGATAAAGATTAAGTCAAACCTCAGAGAGAGGAAGCGAAAGGGGTGAATGAAAGACTAGAAGGTTGAAAGACATGGAAATGAAGAAATTCTATCAGAAATCGAAGAATTGTGCCTCAAAAGGTCAGTCAACGCGACTCAGATTTCGGTTTCAAGTCCGAAATGGATAGGAAATGATGTGACATGAAAGACCAAAAATGAAAGAGATGATCAAGAAGAATCAGAAAATGAGCACAGTTGACCAACTAGTCCATAGATGATAAAAAGAAGAGCTCTCTCCATATGCAAGATGCAAAAAACTAAACTATGATGAACCTAAGAATGCAAGCTACTATGAAAGTGGTTGACTTGCAAGGTCACAACGCTTGTAGACATCTAATTATCATCATCGAGCGTTATTGGTAGCGTCATAAGATCATATAATGCACACTAGCATAACTATGTGGATATGAATATGATTTTTATCAAATAAAAATGTGGAAATCTCACCTAGGCATCAAAGACATATAGGTCAAGATGACTAATGCAGTAAGATTACCTAAGTTTGATATGGCAAGATTATGCTTGTATCAAGACACATGAAAGTCAGGATAACTAGAAGCATGCACTCGCATAACAGTCAAGGATAATACCTTGTCAATCCATAGTGTCAAGTAAGACCAGCATAAATGCTCATGACAGGTAGGACCAACAAAATATACCCACAAGCAGATAAAAAAATAAAACATGTTCTCATACCCTCAGTCTTCTAGCTATGCATCATCGAAAACTTCTCAGGGAGAGGCCACTCATCAAAGAAATCCTCATAGACAGCACACAAAGAAAAATAAAGTCAACATATCTCAACAAGTTGATTGTTTAAGTGTGTGTGTGTTGGTCATAGAGTCAGACTCTAGTTATCACATCTGCAAATGAGAAATATCGCATCATACTTAGACTATTGGGTAACACATCTGATAAGTGTTAAGAAACACTTGACGCAAGGGTAGTGTTGAAAAACACTATTTGGGGTGGTGTTGAAAAACACCTGTTGTGAAATGCCCCAAGAGACAAACGCACCTAAAAGACCTATGCTAATAGGTATGCCCCTTAGACAAAGACAAAGACCAATTCCAGACCAAGTCAAATAAGGTCAAGGCATGACGGAGAAAGGCTAAGTGTCGAGGATGCATGCTAACAAATAGGGGTGCAAAGGCCTCAAGTAGCGCCTGTTTCCAGGTTTTCACCACTTGGATTTATTACAATTTTTTCTCTTTTTTTTTTTGTATTTTTTCTACCAAGGCGTCTGTTTCCAGGTTTTCACCAAGGCACTTTTTTTTACTTTTTTTTTTTTTTATTTTTTGAATATTTTGATTTTTTTGTATTTTTTTAGGACTTTTTATGCTTTTTAGGATTTTTTCAGCATCATATATGAATTTTTTTGCTATTTTTTCAGGATCAATAAGATATGTACAAAGGATGCCCCCAGACAGAATGGGCATCAAGGATAGAACTTCTTGAGGTGTACAATGTTGATGGGATCAGGGAGCTGTTCTCCATCAGGGTCTGACAGTAAATATGCACCAGTACCAAAAGCAGCTGTGATAACATATGGTCCAAGCCAGTTAGGTTCAAACTTGCCCTTTTGCTCTCTGTGTTGTTGGTTCTTAGGGTTCTCTCGCAAAACAAGATCACCTATTTGAAATTCTCTAGGGAGAACTTTCTTGTTGAATGCCTTGGACATACGCTTCTGATACACTCTCATATGATCAAAGGAAGCCTTACGCTTCTCATCTAGAAGTTCTAGTTCCTGTAACCTCATGGCGCGGTAATCCTCATCTGTAATCAAACCTTTGAGTGAGACTCTAAGTGATGGTATCTCGACTTCTAAAGGCAATATTGCTTCAGCGCCATAGGTGAGAGAGAAAGGAGTGGCTCCTGTAGGTGTGCGAATGCTTGTTCTGTAAGCCCATAGTGCTGGATTGATTTGTAAGTGCCAATCCCTACCATTCTTGTGCACTGTTCTATGAAGAATCTTAAGAATGGTTTTGTTAGAAGCTTCTGCCTGTCCATTTCCCTGTGGAAAATATATGGAGGACCAGTGTTGCTTGATTTTAAACTTTTTGCATAGGTGCTTTAGGTCCTTATTCTTAAATTGACCTCCATTGTCAGTAATGATCTCAGAAGGCACTCCAAATTGGCAAATGATATGATTCAAGATGAATAAAGAAATGGTCCTTCCTGAAGCAATAGAAAGTGGCACAGCTTCCACCCATTTTGTGAAGTAGTCAGTGGCAGTAATAATGAACTTGTGTCCACCTGATGAGTTGGGATGAATCTGCCCAACCAGATCAAAGGCCCAGCGCTGAAATGGCGAATGAGAAACAGAAGGGATCAGTTCCCTACCTGGAGCATGAATCAGGTTGCCATGTTTCTGACATTTTTCACATGACTTAGCAAAGGTGACTGCGTCTATCTGCATTGTGGGCCAATAATATCCTGCCCTAAGCAACCTTCGGGCCATGGCAAGACCATTAGAATGTCCACCACAAATGCCCTCGTGGATGTCAGCTAACGCTTGGTTGGATTCCTCCTTTTCCAAGCACCTAAGGAGCGTCCCATCTAAACCCCTCCTATATAAATCACCAGAGATGAGGGTGTGGCGAGAGGCGTTATGGATGAGGTTTCGGCGTTCGGAGCAGTTGAATGTGTCGGGGATGATGCCATCACGAAGATATGAATAGATAGCACCATATCGGGAAGACTCGTGTGTGATAATGGCACAAACGACATGGCTTTCAGACGAGTCAAAGATGGGATGGTGTAGCTCTTCCACCAGGAATTCAAATCTGGATTCATGTGTCTCCAATTGAAGAAGTGAAGCTAATGTGGCCATGGCATCTGCAGCTTTGTTCTCTATCCTAGGGATCTGTTGAAACGTCACAAAGGTGAAGTAGCGTCTCAAAGAATCAACCATCTTTTTATAGGGTATCAATTTGTCATCCTTGGTTTGATACTCTTCATTAACTTGGTTGATGATTAACTAGGAATCCCCAAAGACATGTAACTCTGTGATGTTCCATTCTATAGCCATTCTCAAGCCATTAGTTAAAGCTTCATATTCTGCAATATTATTGGTACATGGGAATAATAGTTTGTAAGACTTCGGAATGTTGTACCCATGTGGAGAAACAAATAACACTCCAGCACCTGATCCATTTTGCATGCGGGAACCATCAAAGAACATTGTCCAAGTGCGAGTAGTTGTATACAAGATGTGTTCGTCTGGGAATTCCACTTGGACTGGCATACTATCCTGGATTGGAAAATCAGCTAATTGGTCAGCAATAGCTTGCCCTTTTATTGCCTTCCTTTCAACGTACTCTATGTCAAATTCAGTGAGGACCATCATCCATTTAGCAAGTCTACCTATCAGGGCAGCCTTGCTAAGAAGGTATTTAAGGGGATCAATTTTGGCAACCAAATGTATGGTATGAGCAAGCATGTAGTGGCGCAACTTTTGAGAAGCAAACACCACTGCGAGACAAGACTTCTCAATATTATTGTAATTGATCTCATAGGAGACTAGAGTACGGCTGATATAGTAGATGGCCCGTTCTTTCCCAGTATCATCTGTTTGAGCCAATAATGCCCCCAGGGAAGTGTCTGTAGCTGAAATATATAGGATCAATGGTTTCCCTAGAATAGGAGGCATTAGGATCGGAGGATTGGCCAAGTATTGTTTGATCTAATCTAGGCTCTTTTGACAATCCTCGTTCCAAACACAAGAAGCACCCTTATGCAATGTCTTGTTGAAGGGTTGTGCTCTATCTACAAGCTGAGAAATAAACCTCCTAATTGATTGAAGACGTCCCTGAAGACTTCTCATTTGGCTGATATTCCGAGGAGGTGGCATATCTAATATTGCTTGGACCTTTTCGAGGTCAACCTCGATACCTTTTGCTGATATTATGAATCCTAAAAGTTTTCCTGAGGTGACGCCAAATGCGCACTTCTTTGGATTCAATCTGAGTTGAAATTGTTCCATACGATCTAGAATTACTTCCAGATCATTGAGGTGTGTGTCCCGTTTTCTTGATTTTGCCAGGGTATCATCCACATAATCTTTCATGTTTTTGTGCATCATATCATGAAAGATAGTCGTCATAGCTCTTTGGTAGGTTGCTCCTGCATTCTTTAACCCGAATGGCATGACGTTCCAGCAGTAGGTTCCCCATGCACATGTGAATGCTGTTTTCTCTTGGTCTTCAGGAGCTATTTTGATTTGATTATACCCTGAGAAACCATCCATTAGAGAATATATGTCATAGCCCGCCGTCATGTCCACTATCATGCCAATGTTTGGAAGTGGAAAATCGTCCTTAGGGCAGGCTTTGTTTAAATCTCTAAAATCTGTGCAGACACGAATGGACCCATCATGTTTGGAGACAGGTACTATGTTTGAGATCCATTCTGCATAGTCGATGGCTCTAATAAATCCAGCTCTCAAAAGTTTTTCTAATTCCCCTTTGACAAGTAGAGCTACATGTGGATGCATTTTTCTTAATCTCTATTTTACTGGTTTGACTCCTGGAGCTATGGATAAGTGATGCATTATGAGATTCGTGTCAAGCCCTGGCATGTCTGAGTAGGTCCATGCAAAATTAATTTTCTTTTTCTGTAAAAATTGTACATATGCCTTGGTCTCTTCCTCTAATAAAGACTGAGCAAGATGGACTATCTGAGGATTTTCTTCTGTGTTTAAATTGACTGGCTTTGTTGGTTCAATCAATATTGATGATCTATCCTGGAAATAACTCGGCAAGTTATTAAGTACCCCATCCTTAGGTGCCTCAAAGAGGTTTTCACCTTCGGATGCGTCATTTCTTTTTACTATTTTTGGTTCTAACACCGCCACAAAGTGGTTTTCGCCATCAGACCTATTTTTCTTTTTCTCTTTTATTTTGAGACTGAGGTACTTAATATCAGGCTCTGTCATGCTGGTTGTTGGTTCACTGGTGGAAGCAGCCACGGGTTCAAGAGCATTCAGATAGCAGGAAATTTCGTAATCATTGTGGAAGGTGAGGAATGTGGGCTCTTGATGGCGCTGAGACCAGTCAATTAGGTCAAAGTGAACAAGGGGTAAGTCAATGGCGGGTTCGATGTTGTTTATGCAAAAGGTGTCATCTCTGGTGACCATATAGTCGGAGTTCATCAAGTCTTCTCCTAAGATACCCGAATTAGGACTTATCCTATCAAACGAAGCGTCATCCACTAAGGCGATTTGAGGAGGGCAATCCTCTAGTCCGACACTAGGATTGTTAGTCGCATCGGGTTGGGTACTATAGGCATGGATAATATCCACGTCCAGATCAATTGTTGCATCTGAAAGTGAATCCCATTCATATTCATGGGAGTCTGTCTCTGAGTCATCATTTAGGCCTCGTGATGTAGAAGCCTCAAGGTTAGGAAGGGTTTCCCCCTCTCTAGTGCTAGTATTGGTACTATCCGTCGCAGCTAAGACAGTAACACTTTCCTTTGTCGATCTAGCAGTCCCACAGTCACTATCCGTCGCAGCTGGGATAGTAGGACTATCAAGCATCAAATCTGTGGAATCTCCCCAAAGGAGATTCGTTGAGGGCACCCAATCATCAGACACATCTTGTTGGTTGGAAAGATCAGGCGTATAATCTGCATCACTGTCACTGTCCGTCGCAGCTGGGACAGGGACACCTTTCTTCTTCTTATTCTCAAAACCTAAGCCAATCGTGGACTTGTTCTTTCGTCCGAAGAGAGCATGATCAAGAGGCTCAGCTTTAGCGTCCAACCTATGACTAAGGGGACCATATCCCGGATATCCCATATTTTTAACCAGTGTATACCCTTTCCCATAAGTTTCCGGTGAAGGAGCAAAATTCTCGTTATGTTTGTATTTCTCCTCGTGATATATCCAGTCCCTTACAGCAACTTCCTCTTTCTCTTCTTGAATGGGGACCGAAGATTCAACGAATTTCCCAAATAATGTCATTGCCGATGACGAAGGTTTTGTACTTGGTGATGGTCTCCCATAAGACCTAGGAGAGATTGGCATTTTTGAAAAAGAATCAATCTTATAATCTCCCATCCCGAGATCCATGGTCTTGAACTTCTGCTTGCATTGTTCAAGTGAACTTCTAGGACTGTTAGCTTCCCTATTCAAAGATACATGCGATCCCGCAGAAATGTTATTAACTGATAAAGCACTATCTCCAGGGATGCAAATTTCTACATCGTTATGGGGAAACTTTACACACTGGTGATATGTTGATGGGACTGCTTGCATTTCGTGAATCCATGGCCTACCTAGCAAAATGTTGTAGGCTAGAGGTCCAACATCAACAATTTGAAATAAGATATCTTTCTCTACTGGACCAATGCGAATAGGTAAAATGGCCAATCCCTTAGAACTTCTTTCTGCTTCGTCATATGCTTTGATTGTGATTCTTTTCTTTGTGTCAATGACGTTCTCGGAATATCCTAGGGCCAGCAACAAACTCAGGTTACAAATATTGAGCCCCGCACCCCCATCTATCAGTACACGCCTAACACGGGTTTTATGAATCATGACTTCGATGTGTAAGGCCAAGTTATGTGGGTGACTGATGGATTTGTCATCTTCTTCGGAGAAGGTGAGGTAATGAGGGCTAGCCAAATGGTTGACCATGTTTTGGAATTGGTCAATATCTAAGTTGTTAGGGACATTGGCTGCTCGCAAAGCATCCTCGAGGACGCGCTTGTGCTTAGGAGACAATTCTAAAAGCTCAAAAATGGAAATCTGCGCGGGTGTACGTTGTAGCTGGTCAATAAGATTATAATTAGAATCATGACCAACGGCAGATTTGGGAGGAGCACCTTTGGACACGGGCTATTTAGACTTGCTAGTGCTAGGACCTCTAATGATAATGGGCGCTTGGGCCTGGCCCCTAGTGACAGCATTGAGGGACTGGGGCAGTCTTTGTGAGTGAGGACCTCTTATCACCACAGCGGGTCTTTCATCAGTCAGAGGAGTTAAGTCCACATTATGTCCATAGGGATCTTTCCCTCTCATCATGTTGACACTATCATCCACAACTTCAAGCATGTTAATGACGTTCTCCGCGTTTGTGTAGGTATAGTTGATAGCCGCCTTGCCATTCTTATTGTTAGAATTCTCTCCTTTCTCATATTTAGGCAAGGGCTCTTTAAAGGCTTTATGATCTGCATTAGTGGTTAACCCATCCACTTGTAATTGTCCTTTCTCAATAAGGTCTTGGACAAGATGCTTGAGTTTAAAACAATTTTCTATGTCGTGTCCAATCCCATTATGGAAAACGCAAAAAGCCTTAGCATCCCACCAATGAGGTAAAGGATCCGGTATGCGATGTTTTGTAGGATCCTGTGGGTGCGCCAAATTATGAGCAACTAATGTCTTAAAAACATCTGCGTAAGATTCTCCCAATTTGGTAAATTGTCTTTTCTCCGTTTTAGATCTCTTTTGATACTTAGGTTTGTCTTGTTGTGTTGAAGACGTTTGCAATTTCATAGCTTGAACTGCATGAGAGAGGTTAAGAACTTCATTTTTGACCTGAGATGAGTCAACAACTCCGTCGTTGACCACTTGCTTGTTTTTGTTCCAATAGGAGTTCTTTTTGTCCTTGTTACCATTAGTATTGTTATTTTGGCTATTGTTATTATTTGTTGGTTTAGCCAAAATTCCTTGTTCTTTTAGGACATCCTCAATGCGACATGCCACCTCTACCATAGTATCAAAGGAATTAAATGAGATTTTCTTGACTTCATATTTGAGTTCTGGTATTAGATTGCTCACAATGATATCAATTCTCTCCTCTTCAGGGATTGTCCTTGGGTATTTCGAACACAATCGCCTCCATCGTTGTAAAAATGTGACAAAAGATTCCCCTTGATTTTGCTTAAGTTTACACAAATCAAGCATTGTGACCGACCTCGATAAGTTGTAAGCAAAATGCTGAACAAATCTTTGGACAAGTTCTTTAAATGTCTTTACTGGAGGGGAAAGGTTGGTGAACCATTCCATGGCTTGACCTTTTAAACTCCTTGGGAATAATCTCATCAAGTAGGAGTCTTCATGGTGAAAGGAAAAGCTCATTATGTAGAACTGTCGAACATGGTCGTGAGGGTCACCAGTGCCATCATATTTGTCGTATGTTGGGAATTCAACTTTCTTAAGGAATTCTACCATCACCACACTTTTGTCAATGGGGTTAGGACATATGGAGTCCAAATGAAATGTGCTCTTGGGAGCCTTCATCCTGTCTATATCCTTTTGCATTTGTAAGATCACCTCATCAGTTGAAGGATTCTCTTTCTTGATTTTTTGGTGAACATCAAAATTATATGGAACTTTAGCGCCTTTGTTGATAAGACTTTTCAAGAATTGGTCTTTGTTTTGTTCCACATATTGCTCCACATATGCTTGAAAGGATGGTTCTTGTTGCAGAGTCATGAAATCCATATGATCAAATTTAGCATAACTTCCTCCATGTTGTGAGCCATGATGTGCTCGTTGGGAGGGTTGCTTTGAATGTCTATGAGACGACTGTCTCCTATGATGGTCATATCTTGAAGCCCTTCTTCCTCTAGGACTCGGGGATTGTGAAGGTGTCCTTGATCTTCTTCTAGGGCTAGGGGAAGGGGTAGATGGGGGCGAGTTGGTCCCACTATTGGCTCCCCTCCCGTTAAATCGGCTTTGGAGTTGTTGTGCATAGAGTCTATCTTCTTCTTCTTGGGCGACTCTTTTCTGTATATCCAACAATGCACGTTTCTCCTCCTCTAGTTGTCTGAATTTTTCTTTTTTAGCAACCTGTTCATCCAAGTAGGCTTGTTTCTCTCTCTCAATGCTTCTCAATCTGGTATTTGCATATCGAGAGGTGTCTTTAAGTGGGGAGGTTTGTCTCGAATGCCTCATTGCATTAGTTGTGTTGATGTGGTGATCACTAGATTCGTTGTTCTCGTCTTCGTGTTGTGACCCTTAATCTGAGTGAGCTTGCTTATGATGTCTTTCGGCTCGTTGATGAGCATCAAAATACCTCGCGTTGTTGGGAGGTGACCCAAGTGGACTAGCATGAGAAGAACCACCATACTCTCTTCTGTGTCGTTGGAAGATATCCTCGAGAGTTTGATTCATGACTTCTCTTTGTTGTCGGGTGAAAGTGTAACTCATGTCCATACTTGATGAAAGTGGTACAAAAGAGGTGCTCACTTCACTAGGATTAGCTCCCGGATTAAAACAAACCTCAGATTCACTCTTAGGAGATTGGTCAAAGAGGGGTCCTTTTCCCTTAGGTTGTCGACGAGTCTTGACAGGTGGTAACTGGCTAAAGGCAACAGGGGGTCGCTTCCCTTGATTAACTTGGTACCTTGTCGTAACTGACATGAAAGAAAGATACTCTCAATGATAAGGTGACCTTTCAAAGTGTTAACGCCAAACTAGGATAATCAAAGTCATCTATTGTCCAAAGAAAAATGAGAAAAAAAAAGGGGCTTTACCAACACTGTCAAAGAGGTGCTTCAAATCAAAGGGTGACTACCCTTGCACTTTTGAATCAGGAGGTTGGACTAGGCCAAAAGATAATTAAAATTGATTAAATGAAAGTGATTTGGACAATAAGAGCACTAAAATTCATCAAGAATGTAGCTAACAATTTTAGAGATAAGCTTTCTCACCAAGAATAACCTTCTAACTTGACAACTATTTCCAAAGTGGCCTTGTAAACCAATTGATGCTATTCCTAGAGGGCAAAAACCAGAGATTTAAAGTCAAAACAAGTCTCTAATGACAGGATAGAAAATCGAGCAAGCTGTAAAAAGTTGGTGTCTCAACTCCGGAACTCAGTTTGTTTTAAAAGATCAAGTAAGTACATCAATAGATTTTCATCGTTGAACATGCACATAAGACAGCAATCAGGGAGTTCAAGCAAATAGTCTTCAAACAATGAGCAAGGGGCAAAGCAACCTTGTGCATGAACAAGTATAGTGACTTAGTATTTCTACTCCTTAAAGGTTCTACTTGTGTATGTTCTTGACAATGTTTTAGCAGGAACTTAGAACACAACAACACCTTATCAAGCTGTCTATAAGGATATACATGGCTTTTCTAAGGAGTCCTCGATATACGCAAGGTACGTGAGGCCCAACTCCGTAGATGAGAAGAATCCAAAATCACACAGCCGGGGGGAGACGGTAACCCAAATCTCCTCCTTCACTTCTCAAAGGTATAAAGTTCTTTGAGGCTTAGCCAAGAGTGATATCAAACTCAATTCCCAAGAGAGGTGTCTTTGGATTCACCTCCCGATATTTATACTCCGTCGGAACACAGGAGTTAAGGTCGTCCCTTGAGGTGGTGTGTCCCCAAGCAGGCCTTCTAGAAATAAAAACTAAGCAATTCACTATCAAAAGTATTTAGAGCACTAAAGGTGGAACACTTAACTCTTCAAGTAAATGCGAAGTGAGTCCAAAAGTGGAACATTTAACCCTTTAAGATAATGTGAAGCGAGTCCAAAAGTGGAACATTTAACCCTTTAAGATAATGCGAAGCGAGTCCAAAAGTGGAACATTTAACCCTTCAAGAAAATGTGAAGTGAGTCCAAAAAAGTGGAACACTTAACTCTTCACACCAACTCAAAGTGAGTCCAAAAGTGGAACATTTAACTCTTCACACCAACTAAAAGTGAGTCCAAAAGTGGAACATTTAACTCTTCACACCAACTAAAAGTGAGTCCAAAAGTGGAACATTTAACTCCTCACATCAACTCAAAGTGAGTCCACACCTTAGAAAACAAGTGAGTTCCAAAAAGCACAAAAGGGTTGCCTAGTGGAACACTTAACGCTTCTCTCCTGTAGACCCCTCCCCTTTAATGTGGCGTTGATCTTGCAACCACAGGACGGAAACGAGGGGCCGGCGGATTTAGCGAGTCCAATAACCCAAAATAGCAATCTAGATCAATCACAAGTAATCTAAGGCTGCTAATCAATACTACTCACAAATGAAAAAGGGTTGAACAATGGAATATTTAACTTTCCAAGTAAACATAGAGTGAGTCCACAAAGTGGTGCATTTAACTCCCCATGTAAACAAGGAATGAATCCATGCCCTCAATCATTCAATGAGATATTTGATATTAGAACCAAGAATTACTTAAGATTTAAACACAAGCATTCACTTACACAAACTTGTATGAAAGCAAATCTATGTTTATTCATTTCCCATTAAGAGCATCAATTGAAATGTGTTCTATGAAAACATGTAAAACACTCAAGCCAAACACATGAGAGGTTCAATTTTAATCTCAAAATCCAAATGTTTTAGAGATGTAACAAAATACCTCAAGTCCAACGCAACACGCTTAGTAGATTTGCCCTATTTTTCATTTGTTTTAAGCATTTTTCATGAAAGCAAGTCATGCACCTTCAAATGAACAAAACAAGAAAACAAGCAAACAAGATATGCAATGTATATCCAACTTATGCAAACCCTAGGGTTAGATCTGAAAATCAACTTTTAGGAGCAATAACAACCAGCAAATAATCCAAATGATAGCTCATATCATGCATTGAACAATGAAAAATAAGTGCATACCCATCACAAAATTTTATTTTATTTTTGCATTTGACCTAGTCAACAAGATCTGATTGTTACCACATGAATTCGGACCCTAAACCAAAAATACAGAAAAGAGACCTCTGTCAAAAAATAGAGCTTTCCAAAAATGTAAAAATCTCAGAAAAATCTCTTCATTTGTGCCCTAGAGACCCATTTTACCAAAACAGACCAGTTTTTATAAATTGACCAAATGAGCTATGATATGATCTCTAAATTAAAAACACAGTGAATGGACCCCCTGTAGAATTTCAAGAGCTTTCCAAAAATATAAAAATTTCTGAAAAATATGCTGATTTGTGCCAAAAATCAATTTTTTATGAAAAATTAAGAAAAAATCATAAAAAATACAAATTATCTCCGAAAATTCTAAAAAAAATTTTGGAGCTTCTTTGATATGTCGTCAACCTACAAAAAAAATTTCAGACCAAAACACCAAGCCGTTTGGGAGATATGATCAAATCTTTCAAATCTAGGGTTTTTTTTTGTCTCCAAACAAATCTGCACAAGGGTTAGCTCCAAAATAATCAAAACCAGCAAGTGTTAGCTCCAAAAATAATCAAAACTAGCATGTAAAAAAAAAGTGGGTTGCCCCACGGTGGGCGCCAGAAATGTACACACAAAAGTAGTGCACTTCTATGAATCTTTACATGCAAGTAAACTCAAGAATGAGCCCTCACAAATTGATCCATAGCTCCCTATGCATGGAGTTGCAAGATTTGTAAAATTGCTCTCAGCTAGAGCTATAAACTCATGACCTTGCTAGTCAACCACACAATGAGAGATTCCAAATGAATGCAATGATATGCAAATCTATATGAGAATGCAAATTAATCTTATGAGAATGAAGATGCAATTAAGCTTTGAAAATGGAAATGAAAGAGTTACAAACCCTCTAATTAAACTATGTGAGATTAAACTAAAACATGAAAGGAAATGATACCATGATGATGCAACTATGATGCAAGCTAGGATGTGATGTAGATGCAAAATGAATGCCAATGATGTTCCAAATCTTCAAAACTTGATGCAAGAATATCTCCAAAAGCTTCAATGACTTAGAAAACCTGTAGCATAATAATAGCATAAAAGAGAATGGATATGAAAATGAAGAAGAGAGCTCTTCTTTTATAGGAAATGAAAAATCAATGGACGATGGAGATTAAGAGGCAAAAGATTTAATCAACGATGGAGAAAAAAAGAAGTTTGATCCTTGTGCACAAATATCCTCCAATAAAAAAATTAGAAGCATTTACTTTATGTTGAGCATTTACTTTATGTCCATGTGAGACAAAAAGTGTTTTTCTTTTGTTTTTTGTTTTATTTTTCTTTATAAATAAGAATTAAATGCTTTATTTGTGCAACAAGGATAAGAAGAAAAGTGGAGATTTTTTATATAAATAAAAGGGGAGGAAATTTCTTTTAATTAAATAAAGGCTTAGGATAAAGTGATTTTATTATTTAATTAAAAGAGATTTTTAATTAATTAAAAGAGAGCATGTTCTCTTAATTAAATAAGATTTTTATTTTTATTTCTTTTAAATTAAATAAGGCTCAAACTTTAGGAAATATTGAATTGATTATGATTTGATCAAAGAAATTGATATAATTGATAAAATGTTGATATTTGAAAATATTGATTCGGGGATTTGATAAATTGAGAAATGGGGGCCCAAAGTCTAGGCGACCATTTTAGGGTGCATACACAAGGCACTCTAACCCTCTAACACTAGAACTTATCGATCATATTACATTACCAAACTCACACTTACAATACTTCAGACAAACAAACTTGGACTTTATCAAGCCTTTTGACACATTGGGACACTTTGGTAATTATCCTATCATACTTTCATGGTTAATACCAGACACAAAGCATACAATCTGAAACAAACTCCTTTTAATCAAATATTGGAAGAGATCCCAAGACTGATTACCTTTGAACAAGGAGAGATTTCAAGGAGGAATCATTCATCTGGAACAAATATGCCTACTCGAAGTAATACTCACACAGCAACTCCTAATACTATCAGCATGTCGAATCTTAACAATGACTGGGGAGAATTAAATAATAATCAAGACGATCAAGAGAATCAAGAATTGAGAAAACCAAGGAAATGAAGATAATCACATATGTCATTATAACTCTAATAGTGAGGAAGAAAAAATGGAAGTATATTATCAAAAATGCCAAAGGAGTAAGAGGTTCTCAACTACTTGAAAGAACCTTAGAGGAGAATAAAGAAAAATTCGTCTTGGACTAGGCATCCCTACGAGTCAAGCTACCTAAAGATTTTGACGTAAATCAATTAAAGAAAAGAGAAGGTGACGCACCTATATCCATATTTACTAGACAATTGCTCGCTATCAAAATGGAATTGAAAGAGCTAAAGAAAGTAAAGGACAAAACCTCAAAACAATATCCGTTGGAGCACATATGTCCTTTTTTGTTTGATAAAGACTTTTACATGGTTCCATTTCCTCCTAATGTTGAAATACCCAAGTATGACAAATATAATGGAAACTCGGATCCTCAACACCATGTGAGAGAATTTTTCACTTTAAGCATGGAGTTTATGCATGAACAAACCTACTTGATGAGGTTATTTACTAGAAGCTTGGGAGGACCCATGATAGAATGGTTCTCAAAGTTAGGTATTGGAATTAAAACTCTTGAAGATTTGTTCATGAAGTTTATTTAGTAATACTCTTATAACATACAACATACAACGACCATGCTTGATTTATGTAATACAAAACAAAGACGTGGGGAACCTTTCTTATTGTTTCTACAGAGATGGAGGAGGATCTTTGCAAGATACCCAAGAGACTTACATGAGAATGAGAAGACGGATACCTTTGTTAATAACTTAGTTCCAAAATTAAATTACTCCATAAAACTCCAAGGTCCTCCAAGCTTTGATAAGATGATCAAAAGTGCAATTAAGATTGATGAGGTCATGGTTAAAAAGGGAGAGATTACTATCCACAAGGACAAAAAAGATAAGTACAATCCCAACAATAGAAAAGATAAATATAAAGGTTGGAACAAGAACAAGAATGTGGTAAATGATGGAGTTTTGGATGCTCCTAACATGAAGTCAAAACCAGAAGTATTCAATCTTACCACAAGTCTACAAGAAAACAAAGGTTCTAATAAAACAACAATGATAGCTCCTAGACCTTATAACAACAACAGATCCAACAATCGAAATGAGCCTTGGTTATCTAAACCTAAATGTACTTTTACCCCATTGGGAGACACACTTGAAGTGGTCTTGAAATCACTATTGGACAATAAAATCATCACACTTCTAAAATCAAAACCATGGGAACCAGAAGTGAAACCAAAGTGTTGGAACGATAATGACTATTGTGATTTCCATCAGAAAAAAGGACATAAGACCAACAATCGTATGAAGTTGAGACATGTTATTCAAGATTTAATTGAAGACGGTAAGGTAAAAGTGGATGGGCATAATGCTAACAATGATCATAATGCATTTCAACAACCATATGCTAACTATGAGAAAGGTGAATCATCCAATAACAAAGGCAAAAAGATCAACTATATGTATACTAACAGTGATCATGTGATCAATATGTTGGAACCATGGGAATAATCTATCAATATGATCACTCTTAAAGGAGTACAAGACAAATTAGAATCTTCTAATATTGTGATGAGGATTCAAGATAAACTCACACTTAAAGGAACTTCCGCTTTAAAACCAATATCCAAACAACTGGCATCACCTTCAATAGTGAACTATAGCTTGGTGGATCAGTTACAACGTACCCATGCTCAAATTTCCATTTTGGAATTGCTAAAAATTTCTCTGGTTCATAGAGAGATTCTTGATCAAGCCTTGATTACAACCAATGTTTTGAAAGACCTAGATGTGGGCAGATTCCAAGCTATGGTTGGTCATTTGAATTCCCCGCACTATATATCTTTCACTGAATATGATGAAAAATACTTGAATCATCCACATAATCAGCCCTTACATACAGAAGTCTTAATTCATAAACATCAAGTTCAGTGTGTCTTAATAGATGGAGGCATTGGTTTGAACATATGCACATTTAATCTTGTGAAACAATTGGGATTTTTAGAACATGCTATTGATCCAAGGAGGAGGATTACAATAAAAGCATATAATGAAGAAGAAAGATCTTCCAAAGGATTAGTGGTTTTACCTGTCAAAGTGGGACCAATGGAAAGAGATGTCGTATGGCAAGTCCTTGATTTACCACTTGCTTATAATATTCTTATTAGAAGGCCATGAATTCATACAATGTAAGTGGTACCTTCTACATGCCATGAGTGCATAAAATTCCCTCATAATGGAGTAGAAGTGACAATTCCAAGTGATACAACTTATCCTTACAATAATCTCAAACAAATGGACAACATGATTTCACAAAATAAAGAAAATTCTAAAGTGACTGAAACTTCCAAAGAGATGGTCTTATAGAGTTTTGCAAAGAAGTTGAATATCCAAGACATGAGAATGGGTGAGTATAAAATTGACTCATCAATATCCATGACAGATCAGGGAAGACCCTCATCAACCTTGACACCATCCAATGGTAGATAATTAACAATTCATGAAGGAATGGGGATGGTCAAAGCCAAGATGTATCTATTAGAGGAAAATGAAGAGAAACTTGTCTTGCAATGGTTATACAAAGAAGAACATGATGGAAATGTTAAAAATGTTGAGATATCACCAAACAAATATGGCAAAGCATATGAAATCATGAAGCAAATGGGTTACAAGGGTAAAGGACCAATATGAAAACATAAGGACTTGTAGAACTAATGCATATGGAGTTACGCAACCCTAAAGATAAAATTGGGTTGGGTTTCAAAGAAGAAGTATCTCACCCTATGGCTGGAGATGGTCCTATATTTGATAGAGAATATAATTCAGCTAAAGAAGAAGAAGTAGAAGGAGAACACATCTCATATGAAAGATCACTACTCTTGCAAGGAGATCCGTTATCAGACCTAAGTACCATTCCTATCATTCCTAAATTTGAACATGAATTAGAAGATTAATAACAAGAGAGACACCCTAACTGGGGGAAATTGGTAATTGTTACCCATGTTCTTGATATGCCTCATTTTGAGAATTAATGGGATACATCCCTTTCTCCACAAACACCTTTACAAGAAGGTGAGAATCAACAAGAAGACAATGATTTTGAGAAAGAAGAAGCAACAATGACTATGGCTCATTTCTTGGGTAGATCAGATGATAGTCAAACATATTCTCATGAATATAAATGGGATATACTTTCCAATTGTAAGATGGATATAGAGATTGATGTGATACATAAATATGCTCCTAGAGTTCATTTTGAAGAAGGAAAAAGTTCTAATGATAGATTAATTGGGTTAAACTCATATAACACTAATAATGACTTCAATAATGATGATCACGGCCTTAATATTCTTAACAATTCTTTGGAAACTAACCCAATAGAAATCGTCTCGTCAGTCAGTAACATTGATAACACCGTGGTTCTATCTCTTGAGCCCTGTGAGTCTCTATCCTTAGTGAATCCAGAACTCATAGACTGGAAGGAACCTGATTCCATGAACCTTTTAACCTTTGACAATGACTACACTTTAGCATGTTATATTAATGCTTGTGAACCCTTCACCTCTTCCACCAGTGCAAGGAGCATAAATATGATAGAAGGGGATATCAAGATTCTTAGTCTCAAACGCAAAAATAAAAATAAAAGATCTTATGGTGAAAACCACTTAGTGGTAGTATCAGATCATAAAATAGAAAAAATAAAAGATGTATCCAATGGTGAAAACCTCTCAAAGGCGCCAAAGGATAAGACTCTTGATATCCTTCCCGAGAACTTTCAAGAAAGATCTTTAGTTTTCATTGAACTTGTTGGTATAATTGATCCAGTGATGGTAAGTGATTTATGGTGTTGTAATGATACAGATTTGATTGCATGATGATTAGTTATTGAGTTGTCATTGATGTCAAGTATTGACTTAGTGTTTCTAGTATATTGCTAAGTATAAGTATGATGATCATAGTGTTGCAGTAAGTTTCAGTTGTATCGATTCTTATGAGAGACTTAGGGATGTCTTTGAATGTCAAATATAATACCGCTACTATTGATAAAGACCAGTAAGGAAGTTTTGATTGGATGAAGGTTGAGAGAGTAATTTCTAGAATAGTTAGTGACAAGTGATATGTGATTTGATTCATTTGTCAATCTTTTTTGTTTCTTGTGATGCAGTTAAAGGATATGATGGAAAAAAAAGTGTTTAGAATTTATGGTTGCAATTGTAACTCATTTGAGTGACCGATGTGAAGGATAGGTCATTGGTGAGCAAAGTCAGAGTTGTTAACAAGTTGAAGTGTTTATGTTCTTGAGTGATAGTTAATAAATCTTTGATCAGTGATCAATGTAGAGGTTGCAGTGAATTCAGCTGAGTTAGTCATGATCTGATGGCATATCTTCAATATTGGAGGTAATGATCTGGTGTCACATTGTTCAATGCTAGCATGTGGAGAAAATTTTAGCGAAAGCTTGTGTTTGGTCAAAATGTGTTTGACCCCTTGACACAAAATTTTATGTAAATCGCTATTTAGGGCTAGCTTAAGGTGGTGGAAAACTCAAGGTCTTGATGAACAATATATAATGGATAAAGTTGAAAGTTTTAAGTGTTGATAATGTGTTGGATAAGTGTGGTTGTCAAGAACCAGTTGTGATCAAGCCAGTGTAGAGTTAAGTGTGTTGAGAATAGATTTTGTTCTTCAATGGATCTGATCAAGAAGAGGTAGTTCTACTCTACAGATCATTCTCATCTGTTCTTCATGGTCTGCATATTTTGTGGTTGAAACCCACAAAAAAATGCAAAAAAACCACTGTGTTTTCATCAATCTGGAAAAAAAAAATGTTTGACCTTTTTTTTACTTTGGTGCGTTCTGTAGGGAGCTTAGACCATGCCCTTTAAAATTAGTAATTGGAAGTCTAGAGTGTATAGTTATTAGAATGTATTCAGTTAAGTTATTAGAATGTGTTTAGTTAAGTTTTTGCACCCATGCTCTAGATGTCATTTTCCTTGACCCCTCAAAATAAGGGATGCTTGTTGAATTGGAAGAAATAAAGAATAAAACAGAATTGAAGAACAGATAATAAACATAAAACAAAGAAGACAAGATTTATCATGGTTCGACAAAATTTCCTACATCCACACTGAGCAGAGGAATTATATTAATGTTCAGAAAACTAGATTACATTTCAATACAACAACAGCAACATAAATAGCTTGTCCACATACAAGAAGCCCAATAGCCAACACTTGGAGGGAAAGTGTTGGTTCCCCTTTTCATTTCTACTTGCAAGTTTACACTATTATTGACAAATCTATGTCACTGACTCTATCACCACTCCAAAATCTGCAAGGAAAAGGGCCAATTAACAAGGATCAAAGAGATCCTCCTACACTTTAAGCTTGTATGCTCTGGCAGGTGTACCTTTGATTCACTTCTTGAAAGGAATCACAAAATGTAATGCATTATACCCTTTACAAATTGATTGAAAGATTTTATCATTTATATTGTATGTGTGATTGATGATGATGAACTGCTTCCAGAGAATGGACCAGTGCCTTAACCAAGGGCATAGAGTCATCAACAATGCATATCAATTGAAAACCCCAACTCAAACATTCTTAGACTCAAAATAAGTGCTTTGCCTATTATTCCTCTCCCTCACATACCTGGACATCAAATTCTTATCTAGCCATGAACTCACTGAAATCACCTGAAAGACTTTAATCCTAACTTTGTTAAGAACTCAAAGATAACTCCACAATACTCTTTGTTTACCATATGCTAACTCACTTTGTGACATTAACATATATGAGCCCAAGAACACAATAAAAAGACATACACAAATATATGATTGGAATCCAAGTGCATTCTCATTAAAATTTACATAATCAATACATTACCATAACAAAATGCTATGAAACAAACCCTAAATCTAAGCTCTCCTTGTTCAATCTTTACATTGACTTTCAATATACATCATCAACCCTCAATACAGAAAAAACTTCTGCAATATATACCCCTAGTCATCTTGGGATCCCAAAACAGGATGCAACAAGCTACGGATGACTAGGGTTAGGGTTTTCACCCACCAAATCAATCAAAATTTATTACAGTCGGGGGAAAAACCAAGCAGCCTGGAGAAAGTAGATCCAAGAATGATCTGTAATCATGGTAATTCCCTGAGAAAGTACTGAAAACCATGAAATTGCCCATATTTATCAACCTGATTAGATGCCTGCAACATGCCCTCGAGCAACAAAATCATGGTACAAATCCCTATAATCGATCAACAGACACCCTGGACCACTTTGCAGCAGTCGACCAAATCATCCATACCAAACCCAGCCGCTTAAACATTTAATTTCAGTCCTTCCTATCACTGGAAACCCTTTGAAAATTCAAATTTGAACTTAAACGGCTAGTTTCATGGCGCCAGCAACAAATCAGAGGTCAATATTTAAACTGAGATTAACTTTAAGTCACGGTCGTCAGATCTTCATATTTCTCGGGCTTCATAATCTAACTCAACAGATATCCCTAGGTTAGCTTTCGGTGAATACGTGACAAAGGCCCCTTTTCCCATTCACTGAATGTGAAACCTGACCCGAGCTTAACTCAGCGATTCGGTGAACAAACAAAACCTCTGACTCCAGTTAAAATTCAGCGAACTAGCGACTGAAGACCGTTTTCTCATTCGTTGAATGTTTCGGGCTACCGCCATTTCATTTAGAGATTACGCGAACACTTCTTCACTGAATCGCTAAGTCTCTTTAGAACATCATCATTTTATTCAGCGAATGAGCATTCAAGAAGAAATTTGTTAGAGCCGCCAAAGACCTTTATCAGAATTGCTAAAACTTAGACCCACACCTGGGCCCGCAATGTGCCACCTGTCATCATGCTACTCGTAGAAACTACCCGGTCATTGCTGACACAGGACCCACAAATAGCTCCGCGTCACTTAGACACAGATTCCAAATCGATGGCCAGTCTCATGCCCTCATGAGCTTAAAAGATTCTATCAAATTATACACCCGCCGTCAATCTCTTCCCTCTACCACTTGAACAATCTGGCCCCACTAACACATATCCACATCATTCATTCTCGTCCAATCAAACACAAATGAGTCAGCAACACCTAGCATCCCAAGTGACTTGGCAAATTGGTCCCACCGCAATGTCTGCATAAGCACGCTAGAGAATCGGACGGTCGGCGCAAGATCTCATAGCTCTGACACAACCCTTGAGAACTTACGCCAATCGTCGATCTTCTGCAGATGAAACTGAAAGTCGGGCCCGCTGACACATTCCGCTTCACCGCTTGACAACCAATAATTGTTTGACACGTCGGCCTCCGCACTGACACAGGTCCACATGTATCACCATTTATGAATGAAGGCCCAGCATTTTGCGAATACACGACTAAAGAGGAAAGACAAGCCATCCGTAGAGTCGCTTAATATTAACCGGTAACCGCCAGACATTAGGAGACTACGCGAACACATGTTCGCTAGTTCGCCGAACAAAAAGATGTGACCACCAAGCATCATGTGAATAAGTGACTAGCCGGGAAAGAAATGCGCACATGCATTTAACAAAACTTAAGTGGCCCAAAAAGATAATGAAGAATTAGAACAAGACCAGGGCAAAATAGGGTTTTTGCATGCAACGGCTATAAATTTGAAATTTTGACTAGGGTTTCAAGCCAGGGACACAGAAAATAATGCAGAGGCCGGAGGAAAATGGGTAAAGCCATGAAAATTTTTGCAAGTGCTAACAGTGGCTCTGTCTGGGGATGCATGCCTCTTGCAAGCATGGTAAGAATTCAGAAATCACTAGTTAAAGCAGACCACCCACAGGAAGAACTGAACAACAGAGAGCAACAGGACAAAAACCCTACAAACCAAGACAGAGGGCAGGCAACTTTACAAAAATTTACAAAACATACAGACCTAACTACTGTTCATGGAAAGAATGATACCTTCAATGGAAGTATCTCTTCAAGAATTGTCCATGAGCTGGCAATTCTTGAGTATCACTATTTAATTCTTTTACAATGTATGAATCTTGGCCCCATTTCTCATGAATTAGATATGACCCTAACCAGATTGGGTCAAACTTTCCATGTTTCCCTTTATCCTCCAATCTAGCATTCCAAATTAATACCAAGTCACCAGGCTCAAACTTCCCGTCAACAATCCTTTTGTCATGCAAATTCTTAACTTGTAACTGCAACCTGGCATTTTTTGCAACTGATTCTCTTCTAGTTTCACCAGCCTAATGAGATCCTCAATCCTTAATTGCATTTCATCATCTATATCATCATCATATAACTGAAAAAACTTATACATTTCCAAGAGATTGTTCCGAGGCATTCTTGCATGTATCCCATACACTAGGTCAAATGGTGCACAACCAATTGCCTTCTTCACAGTTACCCTATGAGCCCATACAGCTAATGGCAATTTTGAACTCCATGCTCTTTTATTCTTGTCAAGGGTCCTCTTGAGGATTTTTATCAAGCTCTTATTTGTTGATTCTACCTATCCATTCCCTTGTGGATGATAGGGTGAGGAGTATGACATCTGAATTCTTAGACCTTGGCAGAAATTTTTATATTCAGCAGACCTAAAACACATTGCATTATCACTGACGATCCTTTCAAGGCAACCAAACCTTGTAACAAAATTAATTAATAAGAAATCAGTCACCACCCTACTATTTGAATTCCTTGTGGGGATAGCCTCTACCCACTTTGTAAAATAATCAGTGGCAACTAATATCCATGAATATCCCCCACTAGACTTGTTTGGTATCTCCCCTATGAAATCCATTCCCCATTGTTGGAAAGGAGCTTGCACCTCTACTAGCCTTAAGGGCATATTGCCTGAAAATTTGAGCTTACCAGAGAACCTTTGACAAGCATCACATTTCCTTACCAGTTGCTCTGCATCCTTGAAGACTGTGGGCCACTAGAATCCTACTCTCGAAATCTTTTGAGCAGTGGTTTTACCCATGTAATGTCCTCCACAAACTCCCTCATGCATTTCTTTCAACAACTTGTCAGCCTGACTTTCATCAACACATTTCATGAGTATGCAATCCAAATTCTTCCTATATAATTTGCATTTTACAATCACATACTTGATGGCCTGTAATTTCAATGTCCTTTTCTGATTATCATTCATTCCCACTAGACATTTCATGTTCCTTAAGTAAAATATAACATCTTGATACCAGATACAATCATCCATATCACATGTGTAATCAACCTCAACTTGATTTATCTGGTTTGCATTAAGATTGGATTGAGCCATCAGTTTTGCCAATCTCTGTCCTCTGATCAATTTGGTAATCTGGACATCAATATTGAATTCTTGGATCGTATTGATCCATCTGCATCTTCTCCCAGACACCTCTTGCTATGAAAATATATCCTTAATTGATGCACTTGGTACAAAAGCAATCACAATTGCTCCCATCAAATAACACCTAAAAGCCTTAACAGCTTTCACAAGTGCATAAGCTTGTTTTTCATTGATATCATATTTCAATTCAGCAACCTACAAAGATTTACTGAAAAAAGCAATAGGCTGCTCATAACCTTCACTATTTTTCTGCAACAAAACTGTAGCAATAGTATGAAAAGATGCAAAGGAAAAGATATGCATTGGAATATTGTAATCAGGTGCCTTGAGCACAGGTGCATCTTTGATGGCCTGCTTGATATTCTTGAAAGCTTCATCAGGCTCACCCTCCCATTTAATCTCAGATCTTTTCTTCAACATCTTGGATATTGGCCTGGTAACCTCAGAAAAGTTTGTAACAAATCTTCTCAAGAAACTCACCTGACCAAAGAAAGACTGAATTCCTTTAACATTTTTTGGTCTTTGAATCTTGTCAATGGCTGCTACCCTCTTAGGATCAATTCTGACTCCTTACTTTCCAACTAAGTGGCCAAGCAACTTACCCTCAGTGACACCAAATGCACATTTCTTTGGGTTTAATGGAATGTCATATTCCAAAGCCCTCACAAATATTTTTTCTAGGTGAGTACAATGGTCCTTCTTCCTTCTTGGAGTAAGCAGTTAAATCATCTTGATAAACAACCAGGAAATCATTGATAAAATCTGAAAAGGCAACATCCATTGCCCTCTGAAAAGTAGCACCAACATTTGTGAGACCAAAAGGCATTCTCACATAAACATATGTCCCCCAAGGTGTAGTGAAAGTTGTCTTAAATTGTTCTGATTCTTTCACATTTACCTGATTATAACCAGAGAAACCATCCATCATAGACATTAATTTAGATCCGGTCACTCTCTGCAACATAGCTTCCATATTGGGCAGACAATAGTTATGCTTTAATGAGCTGATGTTCAAATTTCTGAAATCCACACAAAGTCTGATGTCTCCATTTTTCTTCCTAACAAGGACTAAATTTGAAACCCAAGAAGAGTGCCTAATGGGCTTGATAATTCTAGCATCTCTTAGCTTCGTTAATTCTTCTTGCATCTTAGGTGCCAAAGTAGGATTTATAGGCCTTTGCTTTTGCCTAAAGGGTTTGGCATCTTCTTTCAAAGGAATAACATGCTGAAACAAGTCTTCTCTATAAACCTTTAGGTCATCATATGACCATGCAAAAACATGCCTGAATTTTCTCAACAATTCAATCAAAGATTTCTTAACTTTATGAGACATCTCTTTACCAATATAAACCTTCTTAGGTGCCTATTGTGTTCCAAGATTTATCTCATCCAAATTTATATGATCTTCCCTTTTAATATCCTTTTGAACTCTGTCTTGATTATCAAATATAGTTTCTAGAACAACAAGTCCCTTAGGAACCTTGTTAGTTCTAAGTTGAACAACTTCATTACCAAAGACAACTTCCCTTCCTTCTGCAGTCTCAACCAAGGCTGAACAATCTAACTCCTGACCATGATACTGATCTTCACAATTCAAAAATCTCAAGATATCCTGGTCATCTTCAAAAACTTGCCAATTCTCAACATTATCTGGTATACTAGGCCTAGTCTAAATTTCAACTTTGGAGAGGCCAGCAAAAGTAATATCACTGGGATTGATTGCAATATTGGCTAACAGATCAGCCATCTTGTTATTACTTCTATCCTTCCACTCAATATTGAAGGCATCAAAACACTCAATCAAATCCCAAACAGCATTTTTGTATTGTTTCAACCTTTTGTTCTTGGAAGCATATACTGATCTTATTTGGGACACCACTAATTCAGAATCCCTAATAACCTTTATACATTTAATTCCATGTTTTTGTGCCAATCTCAATCCTAGCAATAATGCTTCATACTCTGCTATATTATTGGTACAAAAGAAATTCAATGTGAAAGAGAACTTGTAGGTGCTCCCCTTAGGAGAAATGAGTAAAATACATGCTCCTGCTCCATCTTTGCAATTAGCACCATCAAAGTACATCACCCACAAATCACCCTTCATAGGCCTAGAACCAACCTCTTCAGCAATACATGGCAATACAAGCTCCTTTTCAAGTACAGTGACCTCAGCTCTGAAAGCATTGACATCAGTATCTACAAAGCAGGTAACCTCATTATCAACATTCTTTTCAATCATATAGGTTACCCTTGGTTCTCTTTCAATCTTAACAAACTGATCATCAATCTTGAAGGTTGCAGAAGAGAGATCACACTGCAAACACCCACCATGGAAGCACTCCATTTCCTAGATAATAGCATACCATAATGGGGTGGAATGTCTACAACCAAGACACTCATAGTCAATTCTTTCTCTGGATAGGCTGCCAACCTATAAGGCATGGCGTTTATAGTCCCAATGACTGGTACCTCCCTCTGATCCATTGCACAACATCTGCCTTGATTTGTATCAACTTTGAGACGTAACTCTTCCATAATTTTGAAAGGCATGACAGTATTAGAAGCACCAGAATCAATCATACAATTTCTCAATTTCATCCCATTCACAATGATACTCAAAAAGAATGGGTCTATATTTCAAAGGCTAGCATTGACAAATTTATCCAAGTAAATGGGTGGTATATGAGATACCAATCCTTGGACCTCCACTTCTTTCAAAACTTCATCCTGAGGTTCATTGCATGCAACATCATTATTATGGACATTATCTACCCATGCAATAGCCCTATCTTTATGTTCAGCGATCCTTAACAATTCTGACAATGGAACCTTGACAGTTATCTGGGATAATACAGCCAGCATATCAACAAGAGCAGAGGGAGGAAACTCAATCTGCATTGCTTTAATGTCCTTTTGCTTATCTGATACATTGATTGTAGTTGTGACCTTTACTTTTTCAACTTTAGCTATTTTGCCAACTTGCTTTTCTATTTCATTAGAAATTTTTTAACTCCAACCCCCTTAGGTTCCCACTTATTACCTCTTACATCTTTGAACCTCACTGAATGGTCATTTTTTTACTTATTTTCACTTAATTCCCCGGAGTTGGTGTTCTTTATAAACATTCATGCAGCTTTCTCATTTGTATTCCTTGCAACCATGCCTCTAGTTTGCACTTGGGCTATCATTTCTGCAGTAATTCTATCCATCTCTTCCTTTGAAGGTCTTCTCAAATTTACTGTTTCTGAGGAAGAAATCATGTTACATGTCTTTTCATCAATTTCATCATTATCAGAAAGAACCTCTTGATGGAAAAGTGCCCTATTGTGTCTTTTCAAACACACATCTGCTTCTTCATCAATATCAGAATCATCTTCATATCTTAAATATGAAGTTGCCATGTTGCATCCAACATCATCATGATTTCTTTCTTGATCTAACTCCTCATCATTATCATTTTGATCTGCAGCCATGGATTGTGCAACCACACAATGCTCTACAGAATGAGGGGATTGGCATGCAACACACCATGGTGTGTCCTCCATGACATTTACAGAGGACCTTTGTAAAGGATCAGGGACAACTCTATCATTATTTCCTCTTGCAGTAGGGACAACAGGCTTGCCATCCTTCCATTGGGTGTTGTAGGGATAATTCTGCAGTCTATTATGCCTACTGAAATTATTGTTAAATTGAGGCTTTTCATTGGCAAGAGCATTATTAATCCTATTAGCAAGTGCTTTTAAATCCTTCAGTGCATTCAACACCTTATCCAATTTATCTTCCTCTTGTCTCTTGTTTCCAACATTTCTTTCATTATCCCTCTTGCATTTTTTATCCCCAAACAATCTAGGGTCATCTCTTTTCCCACCCAATTTTCCTGATATTTTCATATTGTTTTCAATATTGATAGCAATCCTAAAAGCATCTCTAAGAGTTCTTGGTTATTTGTCCCTCAACAAATATCCCATCTTTCCATCAAAAGCATTGAAGTATGTGGTCAAACAAACATTGTCATCTAACCGCATAGCTTGAAACAACTTATGCATACCCTTCTGAAATCTCATATTGAATTCAGCTGCAGATTCATTCTGATTTTTCCTTATGGTATTGAATTCATTTAACATGAAACTAGCATTAGGCCTATCACCATATTGTTCTTTGAAACATCTCTCAAAAGAATCCCAAGTGTCAATACAACGGTCAGGGAGTCTCTTAAACCAATCTCTAGCATCCTCCACCAAAGATTGAACAAATAATTTCATGACCACATCCTCATGTTCTACCTCATAATCATTTAGCATATCAACAAATAACCTAAGATGTTCCTCACAACTAACAGCATTGTTACCTACAAACTTAGGTACCTTATCTCTTATATCAGTTGGAAAAGCATTTGGGTGGTCAAGAATTCCATCAAAGCTAATTTTCCTATAGCCTTCTAATTGCATAGGTCTTCTTTGAAAACTTGAACTAGTGTTAACCCTAGGATCAACATTTATATTTGCATTTCCATCTACTTGTGCATTTGACTGTTGCCTACGATCAACATTTATCCTAGCAGATGAGGAAGGAATTGAACTAGTAGTAGCATTACTAAGTGGAACAGTGGTAGTCATAGATGGCATACCTAGTTTAGTAGCAGATGGGCCAAGAGCATTAGCAGATGAAGCCTTCAAGAACTGGATCTTTCTTCTCTTTTCTGCAATGGAGGCTTCAATTTCAGCCTTTTCTAATTCTCTTGCAAGGTCCTCATCTTCTTTTCTTCTTCTCTCTATCTCCATGTCTTTATTTGAATTGGGTGGTGGGACCCCTGGTATTGTCAATGATTTGCTTGTTTGATGTCCCACCATCTTTTGCTTGCCTTTTTCACCAGCGGCAACAGCAGACCTAGTGATCTCATGCCCATCTTTATCTTTAGGGAGGGAAGCATAACTTTGAACTTGTCTAACCACAGGGCCCTCTTTATCAAACTCATGATCTTGCAGCAAGCGCTCCTGCTCACTTCTCAAAGCATCAATGTAGAGATTGCAAATTCAACTGAGTTAGTCATGATCTGATGGCATATCTTCAATATTGGAGGTAATGATCTGGTGTCACATTGTTCAATGCTAGCATGTGGAGAAAATTTTAGCAGAAGCTTGTGTTTGGTCAAAATGTGTTTGACCCCTTGACACAAAATTTTATGTAAATTGTTATTTAGGGCTAGCTTAAGGTGGTGGAAAACTCAAGGTCTTGATGAACAATATATAATGGATAAAGTTGAAAGTTTTTAGTGTTGATCATCTGTTGGATAAGTGTGGTTGTCAAGAACCAATTGTGATCAAGCCAGTGTAGAGTTAAGTGTGTTGAGAATAGATTTTGTTCTTCAATGGATCTGATCAAGAAGAGGTAGTTCTACTCTACAGATCATTCTCATCTGTTCTTCATGATCTGCATATTTTGTGGTCGAAACCCACAAAAAAATGCAAAAAAACCACTGTGTTTTCATCAATCTGGAAAAAAAAAATCTTTGACCTTTTTTTGACTTTGGTGCGTTCTGTAGGGAGCTTAGACCATGCCCTTTAAAATTAGTAATTGGAAGTCTAGAGTGTATAGTTATTAGAATGTATTCAGTTAAGTTATTAGAATGTGTTCAGTTAAGTTTTTGCACCCATGCTCTAGATGTCATTTTCCTTGACCCCTCAAAATAAGGGATGCTTGTTGAATTGGAAGAAATAAAGAATAAAATAGAATTGAAGAACAGATAATAAACATAAAACAAAGAAGACAAGATTTATCATGGTTCGACAAAATTTCCTACATCCACACTGAGCAGAGGAATTATATTAATGTTCAGAAAACTAGATTACATTTCAATACAACAACAGCAACATAAATAGCTTGTCCACATACAAGAAGCCCAATAGCCAACACTTGGAGGGAAAGTGTTGGTTCCCCTTTTCATTTCTACTTGCAGGTTTACACTATTATTGACAAATCTATGTCACTGACTCTATCACCACTCCAAAATCTGCAAGGAAAAGGGCCAATTAACAAGGATCAAAGAGATCCTCCTACACTTTAAGCTTGTATGCTCTGGCAGGTGTACCTTTGATTCACTTCTTGAAAGGAATCACAAAATGTAATGCATTATACCCTTTACAAACTGATTGAAAGATTTTATCATTTATATTGTATGTGTGATTGATGATGATGAACTGCTTCCAGAGAATGGACCAGTGCCTTAACTAAGGGCATAGAGTCATCAACAATGCATATCAACTGAAAACCCCAACTCAAACATTCTTGGACTCATAATAAGTGCTTTGCCTATTATTCCTCTCCCTCACATACCTGGACATCAAATTCTTATCTAGCCATAAACTCACTGAAATCACCTTAAAGACTTTAATCCTAACTTTGTTAAGAACTCAAAGATAACTCCACAATACTCTTTGTTTACCATATCCTAACTCACTTTGTGACATTAACATATATGAGCCCAAGAACACAATAAAAAGACATACACAAATATATGATTGGAATCCAAGTGCATTCTCATTAAAATTTGCAGAATCAATACATTACCATAACAAAATGCTATGAAACAAACCCTAAATCCTAGCTCTCCTTGTTCAGTCTTTACATTGACTTTCAATATACATCATCAACTCTCAATACAGAAAAAACATTTGCAATATATACCCCTAGTCATCTTGGGATCCCAAAACAGGATGCGACAAGCTACGGATGACTAGGGTTAGGGTTTTCGCCCACCAAAACAACCAAATCAATCAAAATTTATTACAGTCGGGGGAAAAACCAAGTAGCCTGGAGAAAGCAGATCCAAGAATGATCTGTAATCATGGTAATTCCCTAAGAAAGTACTAAAAACTGCAGAATTGCCCATATTTATCAACCTGATTAGATGCCTGCAACATGCCCTCAAGCAACAAAATCATGGTAGAAATCCCTGCAATCGATCAACAGACACCCTAGACCACTCTGCAGTAATCGGCCAGATCATCCCTACCAAACCCAGCCACTTAAACATTTAATTTTAGTCCTTCCTGTCGCCGGAAACCCTTTGAAAATTCAAATTTGAACTTAAACGGCTAGTTTCATGGCGCCAGCAACAAATCGGCAGTCAATATTTAAATTGAGGTTAACTTTAAGTCGCGGCCGTCAGATCTTCATATTTCTCGGGCTTCATAATCTAACTCAATAGATATCCCTGGGTTAGCATTCGGTGAATACGCGACAAAGGCCCCTTTTCCCATTCGCTGAATGTGAAAGCTGGCCCGAGCTTAACTTAGCAATTGGGCGAACAAACAAAACCTTTGACTCCAGTTAAAATTCAGCGAACTAGCGACTGAAGACCATTTTCTCATTCGCTGAATGTTTCGGGCTACCGCCATTTCATTTAGAGATTACGCGAACACTTCTTCGCTGAATCACTAAGTCTCTTTAGAACATCATCATTTTATTCAGCGAATGAGCGTTCAAGAAGAAATTTGTTAGAGCCACCAAAGACCTTTATCGGAACTGCTAAAACTTAGACCCACACCTGGGCCCGCAATGTGCCACCTGTCATCATGCTACTCGCAAAAACTGCCCGGTCATTGCTGACACAGGACCCACAAATAGCTCCACGTCACTAAGACACAGATTCCAAATCAATGGCCAGTCTCATGCCCTCGTGAGCTTAAAAGATTCTATCAGATTATACGCCCGCCGTCGATCTCTTCCCTCTACCGCTTGAAGAATCTGGCCCCACTAACACATATCCACATCATCCATTCTCGTCCAATCAAACACAAACGAGTCAGCAACACCTAGCATCTCAAGTGACTTGGCAAATTGGTCCCACCGCAATGTCTGCATAAGCACGCTGGAGAATCGGACAGTCGGCGCAAGATCTCATAGCTCTGACACAACCCATGAGAACTTACGCCAACCGTCGATCTTCTGCACATGAAACTAAAAGTTGGGCCCGCTAACACATTCCACTTCACTGATCGGCAACCAATAATTGTTTGACACATTGGCCTCCGCACTGACACAGATCCACATGTATCACCATTTATGAATGAAGGCCCAGCATTTTGCGAATACACGACTAAAGAGGAAAGACAAGCCGTTTGTTGGGTCACTTAATATTAACCGGTCATCGCCAGACATTAGGAGACTACACGAACACATGTTCGCCAGTTCGCCTAACAAAAAGATGTGACCGCCAGGCATCATGCGAATAAGCGACTAGCCGGAAAAGAAATGCGCACATGCATTTAGCAAAACTTATGTGGCCCAAAAAGATAATGAAGAATTAGAACAAGACCAGGGCAAAATAGGGTTTTTGCATGCAACGGCTATAAATTTGAAATTTTGACTAGGGTTTCAAGCCAGGGACACAGAAAATAATGCAAAGGCCGAAGGAAAATGGGTAAAGCCATAAAAATTTTTGCAAGTGCTAACAGAAAGAGTGTGTGACTGTTTGCCTTCAACTTTACAATCTCCCACCTAATGGCTAACGGATGTTGTCATTGATCAAACATTCCCCTACTCGCCCTGTTGATTTGTCTCTTCTTTACAAGCCTAAGAGAAGTCCTAGCACATTTGAACTTCCCCTTGGGTACAACCTTGCTCAAAATGTATGTCAGATTGACCTTTGTGTCAATTTTAACAACTTTTAACTTGCCCTCTTCAACCATATGTCGCACAAAATGAGCATGAATGTCAACATATTTCGAATGACGCTGAGATGAGTGATTGTGAGCCATAAAAATGGCACTACGTCTGTCACAAAAAAGAACATAATCATTTTGTTGATATTTCAAATCACTAAATAGACGTTGTAACCAAACCATCTCCCTAGCACCTTCAGAAAGTGTCAAATATTCAGCTTCAACAAAAGAAAGAGCAATGGAATGTTGCAGCCTTGAGGCCCAACTAATGGCAACCCCAGCAAACATGAAGGTGTAACCGATAGTAGACCTTCGGTTATCCAAATCTCCGACAAGATCAGAATCAATAAATCCTTGCAACTGTACATTATTGCCACCAAAACATAGACAATAATCAGAAGTGCCTTTTATATATCTCAATATCCATTTAATGGCTTCCCAATGAGTCTTTTCGGGATTACTCATGAATCTACTTACAACTCCCACTGCTTGAGCAATGTCGGGACATGTAGATACCATAGCATATATAATGCTACCAACAGCTGATTTGTATGGAACTCATTCCATAAAATCCTTGTCCTAGTGTGTTTGAGGACACAAATCAGAAGATAAATGAAAATGGGAGGCAAGGGGAGTAGAAACCACTTTGGCATCAACCATACCAAATCTGTCAACTACTTTATCAATGTAGTCTTTTTGTGATAAAGTGATTTCCTTCTTTCTTCTATCTCGGGTGATTATCATACCAAGAATCTTGTTGGCTGCCCCTAAATCCTTCATAGCAAACTTGCTTGCCAAGTGAACTTTCAACTCACCAACAATCTTAGGACTAGTACCAGCTATCAGCATGTCATCAATGTAGAGAAGAAGAATGACAAACTCACCATTAGGAAGTTGTTTATAATAAATGCATGGATCTGATTCACATCGAATGAAGTTGTGAGCAGACATGAATCAATCAAATTTTAAATACCATTGTCTCGAGGCTTGTTTGAGCCCATACAAACTTCACTTCAATCTACAATAAAGATGCTCTTGTCCCTTTTTTACGAATCCTTGAGGTTGCTCCATATACAGCTCCTCATCCACATCACCATGTAAAAATGCAATCTTCACATCAAGTTGATCCAACTCAAGATCCCATATAGCTGTCAATCCCAATATTGTTCGGATTTTTGTCATTTTCACAATCGGAGAGAATCTCAGTGAAATCGGTCCCCTTTTGCTAAGCATAACCTTTCACTGCTAATCTGGCTTTGAAAGGTTTTTGACCTCCACCTTCATCTTTCAATTTATATACCCACTTGTTTTTAAGTGGTTTTCGATTTGGTGGGAGAGTGACCAAATCCCAAGTGTTGTTCACTTCAAGTGAACTCATTTCGTTTGTCATGGTGACCATCCATTTATCATTATCGCTACTCTGACAAGTGGATTTAAAATTAGTCGATTCAACTTGCTCAGAGATTAACAATTCAGCTCTACCTCTTCAGTGAATAACAATTCATAATCAATAAATTTTGAGGGAATTTGCCTTTGTCATGAAAACCTCCTCAATCCTTGATTATGGCTTGAATCAATATTATTGTTACTGTGTGTCCCCTTATTTGAAGTTGCGAAGGAATTGGTCTTGTCAGAAATTCTAGTCTTTGAGTTACCACCAAACTCTTATATTCTCTATACAAAATCCTTTGCAATTTTAGAAGATGCAAAATTGTTGTGTCTCAGACCCAAATTGCTAACTCCATGAGGCTCTGTGTGAGTATTCTGCTCAAAGACATCGTGACTGGAAATGGAATGAGCAATGCTTTGTGCTTGTGTGGGATCAAACCGGTTTGCAAATTGAAGATGTCATGGTGTTTGAGGAACTGTGAATGAAACCTAAGACTGTCGTGTACCATCATGTATGGCGATATTACTGTCAATATCTCTGATATTATCTATAGCTACGAATGGCATAGGGGGTAAGACACTCACCGCAGGCTGGGAATGACTTGGACCATTGCAATTAGAATCCCAGTCAAAGTTTGAGTGCTTACTAATGCTGCAGGCTAGGGATGACTTGGATCATTGCGGTTAGAATCCTAGTCAAAATTTGATTGCGCACCAATGACCGTGGGTTGGGAATGACTGAGATCAGCACAGACTATAGGAATTGTGTCTTGGTTGTCTTCTTCATCACAAGACGTTATCCCCTATTCTGGACACAAGTAGACTTCTTCAAAAAGACCATCAGATTCGCTATTAGAAGAATTCATTTGTGAGTGTTGTGTGTTTGAGGAAGGAGTAAAATCCTCTATATCAACATTCCAATGGTTACATATAGGATCAGTCTCAATCGAGGGTTGTGTGAGAATAGGGTTATGTGTAAACCGATACACCGGAGGGATAGAAATTGACTAATACATATTACCACTATGTGACTGATGTAAAGCAGAGGCATTATTATTATTACCATTATTGATAATATTGTCAATGGTATGAACTCCTTTGTCGAGTTGTCTGATAACTTCAAACTTGGAAATATTGTCTCATTGAAAACAACATCTCGACTCCTCGCTATTTTCTTCTCAACAAGATCCCATAATTGAAAACCAAACTGATCTTCGCCATATCCCATAAAGATACACTTCTGTGATCTGAAATCCAGCTTTGTCCTCTTTTCTTTTGGAACATGAACAAAATCTTCACATCTGAATACCCGGATGTGTAAGTAAGAAATCCTCTTGCCAAACCATTCTTCTTCCGGAATACCAAATTCCAAATGAGATGAAGGACTGTGGTTAATTAAATAAACCATTGTGTTGCATGCCTCCGCCCAAAATTCTTTTCTTAAACCAGCATTGGAAAGCATGCACCGAGCTTTCTCAAGAATGGTTCGATTTAGTCTTGTCGCTGCCCCATTTTCTTGAGTGTAGGGAACAACTTTAATCCTTCGAATACCATGATCTGCACAAAAATTATCAAACTCCAAGGAACAAAATTCACCTCCATTATCCGTCTTTAAGCATTTTATTTTGAGACCACTTTGATTTTCAACAAGTGCTTTAAAAATTTTAAATTTTGAAAACACGTCAAATTTTCGAGAAATCATATAAATCCAAACTTTCCGAGTACAATCATCGAGGAAAGTAACAAAATAATTTGTGTATCCATAAGAGGTTACCTTTGTAGGACCGAAGACATCCGAGTGCACTAGTTCCAATGGTGTTGTCTTCTTATCGTGTCCATTCTTCAAGATGCTGACCCATTTTTGTTTCCCATGAAGACAATGTTCACAAAACTCCAAATTTGCAAATTGAAGACCTGGTAATTGTTCTCGGTTGAGCATAACCTCAAGTCCTTTCTTGCTCACGTGGCTTAATCTTTGATGTCAAAGAGCCACATCGTTGCCCACAACAATCATAGCAGCTCTCACCTCACCAATGGTTTCTACAATATAAAGGCTGCCTTGTTTTTCTCCTTTTGCAATCACCAAGGAACCTTTAGAGACTTTCCATTTGTCCGTGAGAGTGGTGAGAAAGCCTTGTGTATATAACTGACTTACGGAAATCAAATTTCTTTTCAATTTGGGAACATGTCGTACTTCTTTTAGCAACCATTTGACTCCTCTAGCTAGCTGCAAAACAACATCACCTTTCCCAACGATTTCACAAGCTTTATTGTCACCCAAATATATATGTCCAAAATTACCTTCTTGGTAATTTGTGAAAACCTTTGTGCAAGAAGAGGCATGAAAGGAAGCACCGGAATCAATTACCCACAAATCTAATTTTTTGTCAGTTGTTGATAGTATTAGGATACTTGGATCCTTATCATGAGTTATGTTTGCTTCGTTGTCCAACACCCGTTCTTGTGCCTTCTTGTATTTTCTACAATCCTTCTTAACATGTCCAGCTTTGCCACAAAACCAGCAATCACCTTGCCTACCTCGAGACTCCGACCTTCTTGCAGATTTAGGCCTCTTATTGCAATTATTTTTGCCTCTATTATGGCTTCTTCCCCTATTTTTGGTACTCACCATCGTTAAGGTTTCACTGGTTGAAGAGTCCATGTCATTTCTTCTCACATCTTCGCTAAAAAGAGTCATTGAAACTTCATCAAAGGATAACTTTTTCGAGCTAGATGTTGTAGTGTTGATGTCTGTTACAAATCCATCCTAGTTGTTTGGAAGAAAACATAATAATATGACAATCTTGTTCTCATCGTCTTGTGTCATGCCAACCGAATTAACTTGGTTGATCAAAGTATTGAATTTGTTAAGATGATTTGTCATAGTTTCACCTTCTCTCATCTTGAGTTTGTATAACTTTTTCATGATGAAGACTTTATTTGCAACTGATGTCATTATATACGTGGTTGCGATCTTATCACATACCTCCTTTGTTGTTGCTTCATTTGCAACATTGTACAACACATTATCATTTAGAGAGAGAAAGATTGTTGCCTTGGCCTTTTCGTCAAGAGTTTCCCAATCTTCGTCACTCAATTGTGTTGGACTTCTTTGTTTTTCCCCCAAGCACAAGGGAAAGGCTTTGCTTAATCAACAACGACTGCATCTGTATCTTCTATATCCCGAAATTCTTCTCTGAGAATTTATGTACCCTCAAATCTTCCATAACTTTGGAAATTCTTCGCCAAATTTCCAATCAGCTGTTCAACCAGCTCTGATACCAATTGTTGAATTGGAAGAAATAAAAAATAAAACAGAATTGAAATATAGATAATAAACATAAAACAAAGAAAACAAGATTTATCGTGGTTTGGCAAAATTGCCTACAGAATTATATTAATGTTCAGAAAACTAGATTACATTTCAATACAACAACAGCATAAATAGGTTGTCCACATACAAGAAGCCCAACAGCCAAAGCTTGGAGGGAAAGCGCACGTGACTGTTTGCCTTCAACTTTACAATGCTTAGCATCGCTACTTATGTTTTAAACTTTGAGAATTATGGAACTCTTCCCCTAGTTGAGCACACCTAAAAACATTTGTGAAAAGGGTATCTCTTTTGCGTAGGGGTTGAGAACTGAGATTACAGTTGCACGGTTTCTCACAAGTCTGGCAGCAGTAGCTTCTTGACGAAAGAACTACGTAGGCACATGACACGGCCTGGCCTATTGAGAAAACCTGAGAAATTTCTTCATTTTTAGAAGTTTCATTTCACCCGACACTTTTCCTATTCATCGCAGTTTTGTTCACATCATTTTGAATTCCCCCAACTAATAACCTTGGTCTATACCCTCATACTACGGTCTTATTTCCCACCCATGTTCACATTGTTTTTTTCTAAGGAAATTGGGAGTTTAAATAGGAATAAATTCGATGGGTCGTCGATAACAGGCCTAACAGTGGTGGCCTTGAACCACACTTTTGAAGTGTGTGTAATTATTTTTGTGATATTTAATATCTCAGGACACATTGGGCTTAGCGATGGCTGGAGACATCACGATTTTCAGGTTTCAATAGTCTTTAGTTCAAATTTTTAAGACTGTTTTGTTTTCTTCACGGCAGATGTACTCTATTTGAACACATTGTATGCTTTGTAGCCTTGGTTGCACTCTGTACACTTTACTTACTACATCATTTCCTCTTCATCTCTGCCATATCTTATCCTGCCTCTCTATCTACTATCTTGTCCACTCTTCATGAGAAACCTACCATTTTCCTCTCACTGACTTGCCTTGTCATTACTGCCCCCAAAAACCTTTATGGTCTCCTTTAACACTCTTATAGTATCTTGCTTCTAGGGTCACCTTTAACCATCTTAACAGGTCTATGATTGTCCTCATTTTTTACCATGATCATCATGCTTGACACTCATCACCACTATTCTCAGTCCCTTACAAATAGTATCTTAAATGATATCTCTCTATCCTTTTCGCCCTTTATGACTTATCTTCTTATCCAACAGGTCCACACTATTATTTGGCGTTCTTCGTGTTCCAGCATTACATCATTCGGAAGATCTTGGTTATGCATAGTATGGAACACTGCCCATTAATCCTTATGATTTTTAGTGCCCTTTTTGGCTTGTATGTGTTCAAGTGGATCTTCCAGCCAATGCTACATACCTTTGAGTTGACTGTTGTGAACCACTGAACAACCACGGATTGCCTACTTCTGGCTTCTTGAAGCTCTGTCGTACTTGCCCTTACTGTCACCTGTTTCTTCATTAATTGTCTCAGATCAATCAGTTTCACCACAAGTGTATCTTCATAATATCATGCCTTGTCCTGAATACTTGTCATTATTCCTCTTAAGTTGCATCACATGTAAGAAAATTGAAAATTGTGTTAGGGATATCTGAACGTGTTCTAATGGTTGTGATACGAGTTGATTATTTAATACTCACACTTGTTGATTTAATGTTCAATTTTTTTGACAATATTGCACCAATAGTTGTGATTTTAAAACTGTTATTACAATGATGACTACTTATAACTGAATAAAATGTACCCTTAGTTGTAAAAAGTAGCCAATCGCATGATACCACATCAGCTGCACAAGTATGGGTACCCTTTTTGCACAATGATTGGTCTCACCTTTTTTTGGGCTGTTTTGGACACCTTGTCAAAAAGCATGCTGAAGTGGCATCATATTTGATGATGTGACCTTGAAATCTTAGTTATAAGGAGAGGACTTGCCAAATAAGTTGATGTAAATCACTCACATTTTTTTTCACAAATAAACCGATATATATGAGTCTAGAAATAATTGGAGTTCATGTTTGCATGCTCTTTGCAAGTCACCCCATCTTTTATTTACTTTGTTAACACACTTGTCATCTCATAGTTAGTCTCATTATGATTATATACAACCCACAATCTATGACATATAAGAGTATTCGTGGCAACAATCAAACATCTCAGCAACCAATCATAGTATAGATATTATAAGAACGGTAATAGTATATAATTATTATTATTATTATTATTATTATCATTAATTATTAATTATGATTAATATTATATATTGAATATAGTTTAAATAATATTAATAATTATGAGTACAACTACAACATTTGTGGAAAGTTAATGGATGAATGTGAAACGGGTATCCATTGCATACGGGCTTAAGGCTGAGGTTTCAGTTGCACGGTTTCAAATAGTAGTTTCTTGACAAAAAAATACCTAATTGAGCACAGGACATGGTCAGCCTAATTTTAAATGTGTACATCTCAACTATGATCGGAACCAAACTAGGAACATACATTTGTTCATTGCCAACCAACGTATTCAAAAACCCTGAAAAAATTCTGCATTTTAGGCAGGGGCCTCATAGGGGGGCCTTAAAAATTATTTTTTAGGAAGAGGGTGGTCCCATGAGCAAAATTTTGTTTGGCTACAAGATTATTTAGAATCTTCTACTTCAACATAGGAGCTCCTAGAGGGTGAAAAGGGGGTGGGGCTAAAAATTGCTCCATCAGCTTAGGAATGCTTTTTGTCACTTTGGAATATTCAATTTTAAAATTTTCTAAAAAAATCATTTTGGAGGGAAATTGAATTTTTATTTTTATTTTTATTTTTTTATACACAAAATATGGAAGAAAAAGGTGTTGTATTCATCTTAGATCAAAATATCGCCGATATATCGGCAATAAGCTGACTTATCGCGATAAGTTTCAGTCGGCGATAATCTACGTAAAGATATTGCTGACCGATAATTTGAAACTGATCGCTGATATATTGGCACTTATCGGCGATAAGTTGATAACTTATCTCACCCGCTCACAATTATAACAGTGATGGCCCAGCAAAGGGCCAAAATGGTTTTTTTTATGCCAATTGAGGTTTGGAGAGGTTAGAAGGGTTTTGGAGGAGAAAGGTCAACATTTGCGACATTTTAGATCGATTCGAAGAGATTTTTCAAACAAATTCAGATTCACAAGTAAGTTTTCAAAATTCTTTCCCTTTTGTTTTAAAATCATTTTGTCTTGTATTAGTTGCATTCAAGTTTATACAAACTATATAATATCATTTCCAGTCTACTCTAACTTGTTTTAGAACGTAATGAATAAGACCTAACACCATTTTTTAGCAATTTTTGCAAATTTTTCATAATTTTCTCAAAAAATTCATATTCTCTTAAAATTTTCATAACCTTACAATTTTTTTGTTTTTTTTCCTTCGAGTTTCAGCTATGTTCAAACTTATTTAAAGTTTTAAACTAACTTAGTTTGTTTTTAAATTTCTTTATTGAATTTCTAAACTTGTGCACTCATTTTGTATGTGACATGTGCAGTTTGATTCTTCATCAAAATAGCAAATAGGGATACCTCTACAACTGGGTCAGCTACAGGGTCTGCTAGTGCCCCAGTAGACGCATGTCCATCAGGATATGTACGAACGCGCCCTAAAGGGGCTAGAGACAAAGCATGGGCATATGCTTTTGAAGGACCCAAATATAATACTGTGATATGCATAAAATGTGAAAAACTAGTTAGTGGAGGCATATCTTGTTTGAAATACCACCTTGGAGGGATCACAAAGTGTGACACGAGAGTTTGTGACAACACCACCCCAAAAATAATGAGAGATGAATGTCTTTCTCGTTGTTGGAGAAGAGAAAAATTTGCGAAGGGAAAGGGCAAAATTGGTCATGAGGGCAACCATTTTTGAATCGCAAGGTATTTCACATTGTCTCCTTTTTAAGAATCATTTATTATTTTATAATCACCTCAACAATTTAGATTTTGCTAAAGCCTATAATTTTATAACAATGATCATAATGAATAATGTGGGTTGTGATTTGTGACCAGATATCCCATCCACCCTTGAAGAAGATGAAGTATCACTTGAGGGCATAGTGGGCTCTCATCGTGGCCTAAGGATACGCAAATCTACCATCTCATCACCTTCCACTTCCACTAGTTCTAGTAAACCACCACCACACACATCTTGTATAGATAATTTTTTTGTGCACAAAAACACATCTGGAGCACAACCATCACTAGAGGGTAGTGGGTGAAACAACAATGTGCATCAGCAAGTTGACATTCAATGTGCTAATTTTTGGTATTTTAACAACATCCCCTTCAATGTTGCAGCAAGTCCCTATTGGCTGAATTTTGTGACAGGAATCATTGTAGCGGGAAAGGGCTACAAGGAACCTACTCCTGCAGACTTGAATGGGAGGTTAGTTCACTTGTTTTAATTTTTAAATGTTTTACGATTTTACAATTTACTTATTTTTGTTGAATGTAATTTTTTTTAAACAAAGTTGTGTACTTAATGTTATTTTTGTTTTTTGCTTGTAGTTTGCTTAGAGATGTTTCTAGGGCCAATGATGTGGTAGAAGACCAAAAATTACCATGGAAACAATTTGGCTAGTCTATACTTTCAGATGGATGGACGGATGGAAGAAACCGTACCATCATCAATTTTTTGGTTTCTTGTAAGGGTCAAGTGGTCTTTTTGAAATCCTTGGATGCCTCAAACAAGATAAAGAAAGCTAAAACTTTGGCTCTAATGTTAGAGCAAGTTGTGATGGAGGTGGGGATTGCTAATGTGGTGCAAATAATAACCGACAATGCAACGGCATATATGGCAGCGAGCAGGATCCTCCAAGATAAGTATAGCACACTTTTTTGGTCTCCTTGTGCAACGCATGTCCTTGACCTTCTTTTGGAAGACATAGGAAAATTGGATTGGGTGAAACCGATCGTAGAGGATGCAAGAAAGATAACAAAATATATCTACAATCACCCTTGGGTTCTCCGCTTGACAAGAGAATTCACCCATGGGAAGGAGTTGGTTAGACCTACGGCCACAAGGTTTGCAACGATTTTCTTAACATTGCAAAGTGTTATTAGTTCTTTGACTTCTTTGAAGCAAATGTTTGTGAGTCAACCATGGTTAGACTCAAGTTATTCAAAGAAGGTTGATGGACAAAGTGTTGCATACATAGTCTTTGACAACCACGTTTTTGATGATGCTATAGAAATTGTGAAGGTATCTTGGAAACTTCAAAAGTTGAATATTTAATTTTTTTGTATTCAGGAATCAAGTCTTTCATTATTAATTTGTAACTCTAGTCTATAATTAATGATAATCTTTTTCTACTTTTCAATTGTAGGTGACAGAGCCCTTTGTTAGAGTTCTCTGCTTGGTAGATGGGGATCAAACCCCAATGGGGTATCTTTATGAAGCCGTGGATAGGGCAAAAGAGGCTATTAAAAATTACTGCAAGGGGGACAGCCTAAAATTTGACCCCATATGGGCAATTATTGATAGGAGGTGGAACAATCAGCTCTTGTTAAATTCCAGAGATCGATTGCAGATCTAATCACACTATTTGATTGTATGTGTTTTCCAAATGCATCGATCTCTTTGTATTTATACATGACAAGGACAAGAAGAGACATGTCCCTTCATGGGACATGTCTATTCATTAATTTATTTTATCAATTTAACTATTTAGTTATTATGATAATAATAATAATAATTATTATTATTATTATTATTATTATTATTATTATTATTATTATTATATATATATATATATATATATATATATATATATATATATATATATATATATATATATATATATATATATTATTATATATATTGATATATATGTATATATATAATAAATCATTTCTCGTAATAATCATATAGTCAGTATTATTTATCTAACCGATGCTACAAACATCAACACTCCCTCTTAGCTAGAGAGGATAAATCAATGTCAACACTTAAGACACTTGACAACATCAATTATATGATGTAAGCAATAAGGGCATCATCCTCATGATGTAGTCAATAGAAACATAGTCTCAATGTGTGGATTGCCTCCATCGGCGATTCTATCCATTTGATATCTTGAGTATTGGCCTATTAGAATGTCAACACATGACATTCACCTAAGTACTCAAGAGTTCATAAAGATATCATCTCATGATATCGAGAGCATTGGTCTATAGAATATCAACTCTCAAGATATTCACCAAGTGCTTAGAGTAATGGCCTACCAACATCAATTCTCATGATGTCCACCAAATACTCAAGACTTCATAAAGATATCATCTCATGATATCGAGAGTGGCCTGCAGAATATCAAAATGATATTCACCAAGTGCTCAGAGTAATGGCCTGCAAAATATCAAGTCTCGTGATATCCACCAAGTACTCAACAGTTCATAGGTAATGTGCACTTACCATAAGAACATTCACATCATCTATTACGATATGTTTCAGCCATCACAAGATGTCTATCACAATAGAAGATTCAATCTATTATGATCTGTTTCAGCCATCACAAGATGTCAATCACAATAGAAGATGTCATCTATCATGATCTGTTTCAACCATCACAAGATGTTTATCACAAGAGAAGATCAAGTTATTGTAAGATCATCACCTTCCAATAACTTTTGCAAATACAAGTGATAATCATTTGGAAGTCGTCACTTCTTCATGATTTACACAGGGGGAAGGCACATTAAAAACATTCATGATTCATTAGTATAATAATCAATTATATCAAGTTTACCTCAGAAGTGTTTCACCTTCAATAGTGAACTCCCTCTCAATCAATATGATCAAGATTGTTACAATTGACTAAACCATCTGCTCCCTCTGAAGCTCAAGTTTATCAACTTCTTGACCTCTTTTGAAATGTTAGACTCCCTTTGCATCTAGTCGCAATCATCAATTTGTTTGCAAGCATCAAGTTCTTTCTCTCTTGAATGCAATTATCTTGCGCTTCTGTCCTGAAGGTATGTCAGAGAGAGATTACAAATAGCTCACTAAACTATCTCGACCGGAAATACCAATGATAGAAGCATACAAGATTTTGCCAACCAATAATATAGCATGAATTACAAACTCAAAAATTGTGTGCATTAATAAAACATGGAATAGTTATCTTTTATAAATTTCAAGTATTTCATTCTGTAAGGTGAGCCCATATAGAAAATATCATGCAAATTCACAAAATGATGTCGTCGTTCTTGAACATTACTATAATTTTTCACATGACCTATCTTGAATATCCAAAGGTTCTATACACTATGACAACCTTCAATATGATCGGATCTCCCTTCAAGTGGTTAGGCTTTTAATGAAGGAACCTCCCTCTATTACAGATTTTGCATAGACCCGTACACAATCAGACATAACTTATGAACCTGACATTTCTCTCCAATCGCTCCGGTGAGATTCTTCTAAAGTTGTTTATCACCAACATATCCAAAATTCAGCAAAATCCAATGGTTCATTTGTGAGATATGGTCCTTGTACTGAAACTGTATTTTCTAAGACAGTCACACATTCACTATCAACAAACTACTCTCTTACATTTGCAACTTGGCTCTGATACCATGTTAAATTCCAGAGATCGATTGCAGATGTAATCACACTGTTATGATTGTATGTGTTTTCCAAATGCATCCTTTGTATTTATACATGACAAGGACAAGAAGAGACATGTCCCTTCATGGGACATGTCTATTCATTAATTTATTTTATCAATTTAACTATTTAGTTATTATGATAATAATTATAATCTAACTTCATATATATATATAGCAATGTCAATTATTATATATATTGATATATATGTATATATATAATAAATCATTTCTCGTAATAATCATATAGTAAGTATTATTTATCTGACCGATGCTACAAACATCAACAACTCCACCAACCCATTTATGCAGCGGGGTACTTCCTCAACCCTTCTTTTCGCTTCTCTCCATCCTACAGGGATCCCAATGGAGAGGTCATGGAGGGCTTTACTGAATGCATGCAGAGGATGGTACCTGAGGTTGAGGTGAGAGACCTAATTGTGGCCGAGATGGAAGTGTATCAAAATGCAACGGGCAAGCTATTCACCTCAAACTTGGTAAGAAGAGGAAGAAACACTCAAACCCCAGGTACAATATTTGGATTTTTTGTGTCTTTCACATGCATGATAAGTAGATAAAAACTAAGTTACTAAAATATGTTTTCACCTTGCTTTCTAACTCTTTAATATTTATCTTGCAGATGCTTGGTGGTGAAATTGTGGTGGGAATGTCCCAAATCTGCAAAAACTTGCCTTGCACATCTTATATCAGTCATGTAGCTCATCTAGTTGTGAGCGTAATTGGAACTTATTTGAGGCCATTCACACGAAGAAGAGGAACAAGTTAGCACAGAAACGCGTCAATGACCTTGTTTATGTGCAATATAACCTTAAGTTGCAAATAAGAAAGGTAGAGTTACCACCAGCTGGTCCACTGGATTTGGATGGTATAAATCCATACTGTGATTGGACATCACAGGAGCAGCCTCCATTGTTCACAGATGATGACATCTATGATTTGGAGAGGCAGACTATGGAGGAGGATGGATTCACAGCAGGATTGGATGACATTCAGGAGGATGATCATGAGAGCAGTGAGAGTGAGGAAGATACAGATGATGAGGAGTCATTGCCAGTGTCAGCACCATCTACATCTAGGGTGGAGGTCCAGTCACAGCCAATTGTGCAGAGAGAGGTGGCACAGCCACAGCGGACTACTAGGGCTAGACCCCCTCCCACTCCCATAGTTTTTACTAGAGCTACTGGGAAGGGGAAGAGGAAGATGTAGACTAGTTTGATATTGTACTTGATATTTGATTTTCTTATAGTTTTACAAAGACAATTTTCTATTTTTAGTTTTCTTCAGAGTTCAAACTATCAGACTATGGCTACCAGCCATCAGCATTCCACATGAGGATGCAATTTTGTTACATATTTGCATTTATATATATCTAGATCAACTTTCTTGGTTTGTTTACTTGTTTACTAACTCATTAGATGCATCTCCTTATTGAATGTTGCAAAAAAAATGCATTTCTAATTAAATTTAAGTCATTTTTAAGTTCCCGAGAAGTTCTCGACTTATCTCTGATATTTCCCGATACTTTTATTTTTTGCCCTCGGCGATAAGTTGCCGATAATGATATTTTGAACTATGGTATTCATAAGACCACACTTCTTTAAACGTTGGTGTTTAAACTTTTAAGCTGAACTAGACTACAAAATTCATGCCCCAAACACTTTTAAAACATTAAGCTGAACTAGACTACAAAATTCATGCCCCCAACACCTTTAAAACATTCCTAAAAAGTAACAAGCAGCTCCAAACTCTATTTTTTAGGAACCTTTCTTGTAATCCCCTACACTCTCCCCTGTTTCACGTAGTTTTGTACACATAATTTTGAATGGCCCCAACTAACTCTGGTCTTTGCCCTCATACTACGGTCTAATTTCCCACCCATGTTCACATTGTTGTTCCCTAAGGTCCATTTGGTTGCTGGAACTAAATAACGTTGGAATTGTCAAATTCCAGTATTTGACAATTCTAGAAGTTTTAAATCCGAAAAATGGTTTTTGGAGTATGGTTGGAACCGTTTGGTTTATGAGAAGATGGAAAATGTTGTTTGCATATGGATTTCAAAATATTATAAAATTTGTTTTACCCCCAATTTTCATTTAAGTGGAATTCCACCTATTTAGATGGAAGATTCAAATGCTGGTTTTGGGGGTAAATGGGAATTAACAAATCCCTATTCTAATTTCATGCTTTAAACACAAACACCGAAAATGTCAATTCCGGGATTTGACAATCCCAATTCCAGTCTAATTCCACAAACAAACGAACCCTAAGAAAATTGGGAGTTTAACTGGGAATAAGTTCGATGGGTCGCCGATAACAAGCCTTTCAGTGGTGGCCTTAACCCACACTTTTGCAGTAATTTTATGCAACGACTTCCGCGGGTTTTAACATCTCAGGAGTACAAATTAGGTTTAGCGGTGGGTTTCTGACAAGTCTTAAGGGCCGGTGCCTGCATAGCTGTATAAACATCCATGTAATTTATCTCTATACATGGATGGTGTTATAGGTTGGAGCTCTAAGTTTCATCCCTAGAGCAGAGCTTCAACCATAATGCCATCAATGTATAAAGATTATGAAACGTACTCTTTTAAGGCGCAAAGATTGAGATCGTTAATTAGATTTCTCAAGTATGGCTTTTTTCCTACTTATAGGAGAAATGTTGCTTCTCTTATTAGTTCCTCGCTGATCTAATTGCAATGAGTAATACTATTTCAGTATCTGGCACAAGATTTTTTTACACTTCCCTTATGTTTTTATATTTTTTCCTATTTATCTTTTTCTCTTTATCCTTTCTCAATTTGTTCTACTTGGCTATGCGTCTTTTCCAGTATGTACAATTTTGTTTTTTGATGATGGATTATTTCTCAAAACATGATGTATAATTGAAATATAGAAACATAACAAAAATGTTTGTAGATATTAAAAAATATAAAATATTTTTAATATAAGACAGAGGCTCTTAAGTAACGTGGAATGACAAGGTCAATAGATTTGTTTCTTGACATAGTTATGTATTTCAGTTATTTTAGTACTGTAAGTGTAAGCTATTAGATCAGGTGCTTCTTACATAGGTTTATAATTTGTGGCTTAAACCCTGTAGCATCACTTTTGTTTTGTCAACACCCTTACCTTTATCCTGCTTCTTTCCCATCTTCAACAAGGATTGCCCTGAACTGTCCACCTCCTCATCCTCATCACCGAAAGGAACATAGCCTTCATTCAACATATACTCTTTCAGCCACTCTGGATCAGCCGCCACCTTTAAGCCTAGCCACCTTTGTAGAAAATTAATGTTTCTTAGTATTTTTGGGCAACAAGCTTCGAAGGCTCTCTTGTCTCTCATGGACAAAATTGGCCTCTTATCTCTTCTTCAGAACCTCCCCTATCAAAATCAACCGCATATGGAATCTGCAGATTGCTGTCCACATTTCTTCCCATTCTATCCATGTCTCCCAAAAGATTTTTCTTAAAAACTTCTCTACATAATGACGTTGACTCAATTTTTGATAAACCGTTACTAACAAAATGGAGAGAAATGCAGCTGGAATATCGCTATTAACACTGTAAGTATGATTTGTTTCTATAAATTCCTCCCCTAGAATGATATTAATCACTCTCAAATTGAGGTCATCAATCTCATTAATCACTCTGCTCCATCTTTCTGGGAGGATTTCTGCCAAAAAGGCCATCTGTCTGAGCTTCTTCACATGCTTGAGGCAAATGGCCAACTCCATTGAATCACCTCGCCAACTCTATTAAAAAACCTCACAGAAAGGAAATATTCTGAAAAGGAATTTTGAGGTTTGATATAACTGATCCTAATGTCGAGATGAGTAGACAATTATAGCAACATCCCTCTCCGCATGTGTGAGCTAGCAAGGACAGCTCACAACTTTTTGGGAATTGTTTTATAAGATTATTTCGAGCAGCTCAAAAAACCATAAATCTAGGCTCCTCCGTGTCCGTATAAGAAATTAGGTGTTTGTGTCTATTCATTATTTAATGCCACTTGTGCTTCCTTATTGCTGAAATCTTTTAGGCTTATTTTGTAATCATGAATTGGTCTAGTCCTTTGCCAGCTGTAATCCAACTTTAAATTGAAAAATCAAAACCCCCATAATTTAAAAGCTGATTTGAGTATCTTGAAAACCGCCTTCTGAAATGCCCAGTATTCCAGCAGTCAAATGTTTAGTACTCCAACAGCTAGATCTCTTTTGAGTTTTAAAAAATTCATTCCTTCTCCGCTACTCAAGAGCTGTACTTCCAAGACCAATCTAGGAAACTAAACAAAGGCTAGTAAATCCCCCTTAAAGGATTCAAGTTATAGTTGCAGATCTAACTCCTCCATTCACTATGAGGCAGGCCTCAACTTCCCAAAATTTGGGAAAAATAAATTAACAGGATGTGCAGATGATCTTCAAAAACCCCCTTAGTGGCTGAAATGAAATACTTTAAAATCCAACAAATTCTCTATTTCCATAAAACTGATTCTCTATTTCCAGAAGGAAGTAATTTTATTTTGATCCAGACTTTCACCATCTAATTTTCTGAGAGTGGATGAGGATTTCCTGCCATTCTTTTTATTCAAATCAGATCCACAATCCAGTTTAAGCAATCCATCTTTAGATTGCCATAACCCTAGCGGTTGATTTTCTTTGTTTGAGATATTCAAATTATCTTTTTGTGATACTGAAAGCTTGTTAGATCCTTCCTCCTCTGAATCTATATGCAGTAACTTTTCTATGAAAGATTGTTTTAATTCAAGAACCTCCTTCTTGTGAAGTATATCTGGGTTTGTGAACCCAAATAAATCATAGACCACTTCAAGCTCCATTGGCAGCCTTTCATCTGATCCTACCCCTCTAGATCCTGATGCCATCATATCAAAGAGAGGGGTGTCTTCTTCGATCCACCCTAAATTCTCTGCTGGCTTTTCTTTTGCTTCTCAGTTGGGATGTTCCTTCACCCGAGGCGTCAGAGGAAGCAGACCTCCTCACTTATTATTGTCCATAGAATTATTAGATAATGATTGCTGCTCTCTTATATTTTGTAAGATAGAAGGTAATGTTTCCTCATCCGACTTTGGGGAATCATGTAGACTATTCTTATCCTGGTCTTCTAAAATTGGTTTATTTGTAGCCATCTTCTTGGAGTCCTCAAATATATAATCTTTGAATCTATTATTGATGGGAGACTTGGATCCTTCCTTGCTGAACTTTTCCCTAATTCTGATTGATTTTCTCCTTCCAAAATTCAAGTAACCTAGTGACTCCTCCAAAGATCCCAACTGACATCCTGATGAATTAACACTCCTTGGGGGTCTGCCTTTACCTTTCTTATTTGTCACTGGAAGAGATGCATGTTGTTGAAATTCTACCACTCTCCTCACTCTCCAAATCATGTTATCTTTTTGATCTCCCTGCAAAACCAAATTTGCAAGAGACTGAAAATTAACTAAACTCTCCAAAACATGCTTATCTTCTTGATCTCCTTGTAAAACCAAATTTTCAAGACACTGAGAATTAACCAAAGGGTGAGGATTAGCCCCAGTTCCATTCATTCCATCTTTATTAGATCCAAACGTATGATTTTGGATGACCTCCAAGTTACTATCCTCTGATATCCTTTAAACTAGCTGAGTTTGATCCTGCTCTAACTCTACACTATTACTTTTTGAAAATATTTGGTCTGCTATCTCTTCAATAATTTTCATTTGGGTGTCAAATAGGCATTTCTGAACAAACTCTTCCAACTCTTGAGTAGACGGGGTAATATCCTTTTGATGATGCCTATCTTTTAGACTTAGATCTTTGGGCATTTCTCTTACTTTATCTCTTAACAAACAAATTATGGGAATCTTAAGCCTATCTCGCAGTATGAATAAAGTTTGCAGTTTCTGCGGCACTAAACTTAAATTGTTCCATGCATCCCCCTTATCTAGAGACAAGAGACTGGGTCCGATTGCCTGAGACTGTTTATTCATTAAGTAATAACCAGCCTTACATCCATGAAAGTAACAAACTCTCCAAAAAAGGATCCATAGAAGACAAAGAATATCAAAACACTTTGGATATGCTTTGAATGATTGGTAGTGAGGGAGAGGAGAAGAGTTCCAGCTATTTTCAACCTCAGGGAAGAGGAGTGAACTTCTAGGAATAGGACTGCTATACTGACACCCACGATCCAAATCAATTCTCCCACACTCAAAATCCATCTTCAACGAAATGTTTGATATTCCAAACAACTTCATTTCTTCTTCTGTTAATTTTTTCCTTTCATGATTCTCATATAGAATGTTTTGAGTCCAAACCCCATTTTTTGTGTTGATTTCAAATGATAAGGAAGAGCTTTCTCCAAATTCAATAATAAACAAAGCCTGACCGGAAGGAGATATTCTTCCAAAGTAAGGGTGTCAATCTTCAAGTAAATATCCAACTTATTTCCAATAGATTCTAAAATGGATGGCTCTCTGTATTCTAAAGGAAGATTATGCAATTGAATCTAGAAAGGAACAAATTTGATGTTGCTCCCTTCAAGGTTAAAATTGGGGGTCCATAATTGCATGTGAATTCCAGAGCTCTCATAAAACCAGCCTTTGTTTATGTAAATCTTATCTCTAGATTCTTTTGAGTTAAACACGACCATAAAGAATTCCTGAGACTCATCTAAGAAGGAAACCTCTTTACAGTCACTCCATTCCTCTCTAATCCATTTTTGCAAGTCACGGAAAGCAATAGAAATATTCCAAAGCTTACTAATTAGTGCCCGATTCTGGAATTCCTCTATTCCGGGTTGTAGGAGAAAGTCTGAAAATTTGATGCAATGATCTTGGTTTTTCTTGATCTGTGAGTTACTCCTTTCCTCTGAGTCTATCGAACATTGAGAGATTTTCCTTTCTGTTTTCTTGTCCATTTATGATTTTCCTTGCATATCCTACCCAAAAGGAACAATTTTGGGTTTGTTGACAACTTTTTCTTTCCACACCATTCTTGTCGTACTGATATAATTCTTATTCCTGTCCTCTCATAACAACAAATATGTCTTGTTTCAATAGGCCCTTTTACTGTAGCCGAAACCAGGTCTACTCCTATGTCTTGCTTTACTATTCTTTTTGCCTTTGTAAGAATGTCATTTCTCATCCTTCCAGGAGGGGCAACTCCAAGATTTCTGGAATCTCCAATCTCTACGGCCGTTGTTTTAAACCTTTAAAAAAAAGGTATTTCTTGGAACATTTTTAGTTTGAATCTCCTTCAGATTCCTTCCCCTGCCTGTCTGCTCCAATGAGTGTCTGAATCCCCTAATCTGAAAGCTTTATCTCTTTTCCTAGGGTCCCATGTCCTCCTAGATATTAAAGGATTTAATCTCAAGGAGCCATTTTGCTCTGTTTACCCTTGGTCATCATATCTGTAAGCCAATTGATTCCTCTGAAAGGGTATTTCATCCAACCAATTTCTCCACCCTCCAAGAATGTTAAGGTAGCTTCTTCGATTTATGTCGATTTTGTAGGTTCTGTGAGGCCTAAAGTCCACCTTTCCCTTCCAGAATCTCTGCTTTCAGTTCCCAAACAATGCCTTACTCTGGAGCCCAAATTCCTCCTTTCCTCTCCATAATCTCTGCTCCCGGATGCCAGACCGCGGCTCTCTCCAATGACTCTCCATTCCATTTAAATTCTTTGAAAACATACATGTTAGTCCCTTTTGGAATACTTTGTTTTATTGAAAGGTTCTAGTCAAATTCAAAGCCGAGGTGGATACTCCAGATTCACTTGTCTCCGCCACTATAGTTTTACAATCATATGCTATAATACTTCACCACTGTTTTCAAACAATACATCCAAACAAACCCAGAAATAGAAAAGCTTCCCTGTTGCTTATTGTCATTGTAGTAAGCTTTTGATTTTTCTCCAAAGGATTTTGTAGGATTGGGTTTTGTCTTGGGCTTCAATTTGTTAAAAACTGATTGTATGCTTGGGAAAATTTAAATTTAAATCAATGTGGACAGGTTATTGTAATGTGCTTGTCTGCTTGACAATGCCAATCAAATGGAATTACTAAATTTAATTCTACTTAACTAGTTTCATTGTTACCTTGTGCTTTGTTGTATGTATAACTTTACGGTTTATGGAAGACCATTTATTGGCATCATAGTTGCTCATGTAATTGATCATGTCATGCAACACTACCTACCAATAGGTTGAACAGTAAAATACAATTCAAAAGCACAAAGCTCATCTGGTGTGGACCAGACAACCCATTTCCATGCAATCCAAAAGGATGACTCCTTTGAAAGGTATGCCACTTATTCCAATACAACCCATCTAAGAAAAAATAGTCCTCAGTAAATGGATCTATTCCTTTTTTTTTTTTGAAAAACCAAAGTGCAATGAAACCTGTCTAATTGCAACCATGTAATCGAAACTCATTTTAATGGTGTGCTGAAATGAAACTTATTTTAGTGTACACCAAACAAGAAATTCATTGAATACATGAGACCAAATTCAAATCAATCCAGAATGATGAAACTAATTTGAATGTAGTGACACTGCCAAAAATGTTTTGGGCATAACCCTTAAATGAATGGAGCCAATCTCAGTGGAATCCAAATGCATAAAATTCCCTATACCTGAGATGTATTTTAGTGTAGGGTAGAAAAGTGTAATCCATTAGAAAGACACAAGACACAGTTCAATGGAATTCAAAATGGATAAAGGCCATTTGAAAGGATTGAGGCACAATTCAATTCAATCCACTTGAGTAATACATATCTCAATCGTGAAAACCAAATATATAAAATCTGCAAGCCAAAAGCATGAAACCAGTCCAAATGCGGCCTATTTGATTGAGTCTTTTGAGCCCATCTCTAGTGGTGACCAACCAACAAAACCCTTTTGAAAGACACAAGGACACACTTTAATGCAATCTAAACAAATAGAACCAATCTAAATGGAGATATACCAATAACAATGTGATTTGAATAAAGAAACCTCCCAACCAAAGTTATCCGAAGTTTTTGGGATGGGGACAGCAGTGGACGAGCTTTCAACATGGTAATCTTTTTTTACTTTTGGGGACGGCTATGTGATGGCAAAGGGGACAACTATATAAAAATAGGGAAAATTAAAATATGTAGGGAAATTTAAAATATTCATATGAAACATAGATAAAGCATACACTTAAACATTATAGGACCTCAAAATAAAAGAATTAGATGCCAAATTTGTGTTATTTTGAGAGTCAGAGTCAAATTGCCTCAAGAAGTCAAAGTCCTCTAGGTGTCCTCTGCTCACAGAACATTTCTGGGATGGAGACGGCTGAAAACAAAAACCTGGGGGTGTGTCCCTGGGTAATGTAGCTCCCAACATAATCTAAATAAGAAAATAACATGACCTGGTGAGAAAATAACATGTCTTGTCCAGATGAGAAACAAATGAATCCCAATGTAATTAAAATCCATGGAACCCATCCAAATGCAATTGGTATAACTGAATCCATTTCAGCGAAGGCCAAAACACAAGGCCAACCTATTTCAAAGTTAAAAAACTCACTTCTCTTCTATTTGAAAGAAAACAAACTCACTTCTCTTCTATCCAGCCAGATGAGACCTATTTGAATGGGCTGAATGTGACCAATTCAGCTGATTCAAATGCAAAAAAAAATCCACACGAGTAGCACAAGCATACTTATAAAGAAAAAAGAAGCACTAATTACCTCTTATATAATGAAACAAGTAGGCCATGAACTCTTGTTTAGACTGTTGAGCCTTCTGACCCCTCCTTTCTACATCAGCTACCTTGCTTCTACTGAAGTCCATATCATGACAAGCCAAGCATGTCCTATTTCTCCAAAACATGTCATTAGCCACAACACCCACACCCTCGAATCCTACCACCCTCACTACTTGACTGAGCCTTGAACTATTCGTACACAACCCAATATCTTCTTTCTCCTTCCCTAGGGCACCAAAAAAAAAGCATTGAACAATAATCATAGCCAAAAGCTCAAAAAAGGACATCCTCGGACAGTAACTACAAGCTTGTGCTACTGTAGGTTCTGCTCCATTAGTGACTCCTGCATACTACCATTGCCACCATCACAATCCCAACCATTATCAAAATCCATTATTTTTGATGCGGAGCCCATTGATCAATCCACTCCAAGACCAAAAGGCTCCACAAGCTGTCCACAAACCTACTATGTTTCCTAGTTTCTCTACTAGGCCTTCTTGCACCAATATGGTCTAATCCACTCCAAACCCCCAAGACTTTTCCCAAGACATCCTAGGGTCTTATCTCACCTATTTCAACTTGATTCAATAGGCACCAACCGCCCATAACACCCTTTACATCAAATTCACCCAACGCTGTCCCAAACTAGGCCTCCTTCCTAGTAGCCCTGTCAAACGGGTAATCTGCACTTTTCTCAAAACTTTTCCAAACAACTTGCCAAACAAAATACACTTCCAGATATACCCTTTTGGAAGATACCAAACATACTTCAAAATCAACTACCACTCCTTTGGACCAGGTGTACGGAAAACTGCTGCTCCACTTTTGCTCCTGGGCCTAATTGGCTCCATGTACAAAGCAACTATAAGGAATACTTATCCCCTGACTCCATAACCTTGGACAGTCTTTAGATAGGGTTTCAAATGAAAGGAAAATGGTGTTTGTTTGACCAAGAACCCTCTGAAAACACCCAATCTACAAAACCCTCACCATTTCAAGCCTATCACAAGGGCTTTCTCAAATCCAATCAAAAACTCACTTCCAGATCCAACTCTTGGATCCTACACCATGTACTCAACATGTGTGAACAACTTCCAACACAAAACATGCTCTTATTAAGGCAGATCCTCTGCTGTTATAACCATGGCACACTTTTCATGCATTGTCAATGCCCAATCCCTCACTGTCCGTGAATGATAACCATTCCTCTGACCTTCCCACTGCATAACATGGTTAGAACAAGTATAATATACATGTTAGGGGTCCATACCACAAGGAAACATGGTGACATAAAGTGGTTGGACCCTATATCTCCATTTTAAACCAAAAAATCTGTGTATACTACTTCACTGTTACAGGACAGTCGATTAGAACTAATTGAAATGACTTGGAAACTGTTTCAAATCAGTGTCAAAACATGAGAAAATGATATCTAACAATACATGGGAGATCAAAACAATATACAACCAAAGGAATGCAAAATGAGGCAAGATCTTATTGAATTTGTCCAAACTTTGGTACAGTCCCGACAACCATGAATGCCAGACCCGTACTCTGTCTTTACCAATGCCTTCCAAGGCTTTAAATAACTCCTAACTACCCTGCCCAACAGATCCAAGTCTGTTTCAGATGATTACAAGTCCATTTAGACCCTTAAACATGCTTTCCCTCCTAATTGGCACTAACCATTAGGATTCAAAATTTTGAATTTTAAACTCATAATTACTTGACTCCTAATAACTTAAGGACTTCAAACTTATTCATTTTGATCTCATAAGGACCAGATTACATTATTGTCAACTCATTTATCCCTAGTTACCCTATTGGCACTTATTGGTTATTTTTACATCTTTTTGGTCCTAGGGTCCTTACCAGGCCCCTTAGGACATTTTGCCAATACATTCAATTCAACATAAACAAAAGCCATTATAGGCGTTAAAACTCCCATATTGAATCTTGGTGACTCTCCCCTGTCCTCTCCATGCCTTGATGGCCTCATTGGTCTCCTTGCCTTGTCAGGTGCCCCTGCACCAATTTTGGACTCATTTTCCAATCCAACCACTTCAATGTCGCAATCCAGAAACTTAAGGTTTTGAATCCTTCACTTGAGTTGTTCTGCTAGTGCTCAATCCAAACCCACTTCTACCGTCTACCATAAGAATAGAACATTTTTCAACATGAGAGCTTCCATAAAGTTGTCTGAATCCCAGTCACACGCAAAACCCACTAGTAGTACCATTAAGCCTAGTCTGAAACCTTGTTTTAAATTGCCTAAAAGAATCATCATACTAAGCTCTTCCAGGAAAATTCCACTAACAATGTTCAATCAGGTCAGTAGTTTTTCCCTAATTATTTTGTTCCGGGAAATGTAGTGAAAAACACTCTATTTATTATGACATGGAGATTCTTAAATGCTTGTCATATCTGACGAAAAGCCTAATTTATTTATAGAAGGTTGTTGACAGATTAAATACTGAATGAAAAAAAGCTCTCATTAGGCTGAAAAGGGACTTTTGGTTTAAAATGCATTTATTTTGCTCTATATGCCCTTAGTTGTAGGAACTATTGTGGATAAACAAATGTGCCAGCCCAGAGTAGAATAGAATAAAATAGAAGATTTTTTACATTCATGATATCAAAGTGTATAAATCCCAGAGTAATGCTTATCTGACAGGTTGCCAATTGTATGAGGATGGCCAATTTCACACCGGTGTAAGTTCAAGTACTGAATATGCAGTAGATTGCCAATGTTATCAGGAAGTCTATTTATTCCAGTACACCATTCCAAGTTCAAGTGCTGCAGTTGTGACAGGTTACCAATGGTATCAGGGAGCTTCTTTAAATTGACACAATGTGCCAAGTTCAAGTGTTGCAGCTGTGACAGATTGCCAATGGTATCAGGGAGTTTATATAAACAGATGCAATATGCCAGATTCAAATGTTGCAATTGTGACAAGTTCCCAATGGTATCAGGAAGATTACATAAGTTCTTACAGTCTTTCAAGTTCAAATATTGTAGCCATGACAGGTTGCCAACAGTATCAGGGAGACTTTTTAAATCCCCACAATTTTTTAGATACAAGTGTTGCAGCTGTGGCAGTTTGGTGTTAGAGAGGTTTTCTAACCATTTAGAACATTTCAAGTCCAAGTTCTGCAGCTGTGACAGGTCGCCAATGGTATGAGGGTGGTAATTTAACTTATCACACCATCCCAAGTTCATGTGCTGCAGCTGTGATAGGTTACTGGTGTTAGGGAGGTTATTTAAGCTGTGACACCCTTCAAAGTGCAAGCGCTGCAGTTGCAACAGGTTGCCAATGGTAGCAGGGAGGTTATTCAAATTGTTACAACTTCCCAAGTTCAACAGATATAGCTGTGACAGGTTACCAATACTACTAGGAATGTTATTTAACTCTTCACATCCTTCCAAATACAAGTACTGCAGCTGTATATTAGGAAGAGAAAACAGGGAGAAGATAGAAAGGCCATCCAGATCAATGGAACCTTTTAGTTCCATAATCTTCAATTGCCAAATGTTATCTAATAACCTAGAATGGCGTGGCTTCTTCACTGCTTTTTTCAGGCCAATAGCAAAGGTACAATCTTCCAACCTTAACCATATCAAACATGGAGGAAGCATGGCTAGGATGTCTTTGGTCATGTCTTCAATGGACAGATTCTGCAAATGAAGATAGCGAAGGCCAGAACTATTAAGCTTTTCAAGCCTTTGTGGACTGCTTTCATTGAGTCGAAGACGAGAGAAATTGGCGTTGTTGCATAGGGTCCTTAAATGGGTAGCCTCCCATAGTCGGGTACGCTCTTTTTCTGTCTCAGCAATGGTCCGTCCCATATCTCGCAAATGGTCGTGCATATCAAATATTCCTTTCGCATCAATCTTTATCAATAACTTCATTGAAAGATTAAATATGGCTTAGGCTACCATCTTATACAAGGATTTCCAGAAAACAATTGGATATGTTTTTTTTTCTCCAATGAAAAAGCAAGCAATGTCCAAAAATATTTCTTTCTCCTCATAACTAAGAGCATTATAGCTGATTTTGAGTCTTTCATGAATGCTTGGGTGGAGAGTAATGTTGTAAAAGGCTTCTGTCCAGCAACCTGTGTCATCCTTCTTATCATACAAGAAGGATCCAATCACTTCCAGTGAAAGAGGATGTCCCTTACAAGCTTCTACTATTCCTTTTGACAGAGATTCATAATTGGGACTTGGACAAGCTCTGAGAAAGGCATTCCAACTAAATAACTGCAGACCTTCATTTATCCCCAATCCACTTATCTCGTGGATGCATTGGACTTGAGCAACTTTGAGAATGTGTTTGTCTCGAGAAGTTATAACAACTCTGCTGTGAGGAGCTAGCCAGTCTCCAACCAAAGCATCCAATTGATCAACAGCATCCACATCATCCAAAATGAGCAGCACACATTTTCCTCCCAAACGATCTCTCAACAAAGACATGCCCTTCTCAACACTGTTCACTTTTCCATCATATCTGGTTAAGTCTTCAAGAATTTGTTTTTGCAAATTTCTAAGCCCTTTGGGGCCTGCAACAGTTGTTCAGACATTAAATACAAAGGAAGCAGCTTCAAAATCAGCATAAACTTGATTGTATAGGGCCTTGGCAACCGTGGTTTTGCCAATACCCCCAATACCCCATATTCCAATTTTAACAACCTCATCCAGTGAATTGAGATGTAGTTCCCGAATGAGAAGATTCTTGATGCTATCCATTCCCACTGGATGCTTGGCAACTTGTAAGGGCACTCTATCCAATGCCTTAATCAGATCATTCACCACTGTCCTTACCAATCGAGCTTCAAAACTGCAATAGTCATAGGCTATAGCAATTCAATAAAAATTTCAAAAGTACTACTTATTATTCTAATTCTGCACAGATGCCAGAAAAGTTATAAAATAAAATTTTAAATGTTAAGGACTCCTCTTAGAGTTAAAAGAGTAAAAGTTTCTATTGAGGTATCATTCAAAATAAAGTTTGAAAATAAGAGTTCAAAAAATCGTCCAATCTTGATTCAAACTTTCATACTCAACCCCCTCTACTGTTGAACTCCTAATTTGCTAAAAATAGATTCATATTTTTTTATCAACAATATTTTATGGCTGAGGGAAAACCCGGAAACCCAGGCCCCTTCCTTTAAACCCTATGCACATACAATAATATTTGAGTGGGTGCATATATGTTACCAATGCAGCCTTGAAAAAGCTAACAAAACATATAGAAAAGAGAGGGAGGTACATACCCTTGAGTTATATCCATGGACCATCCTGAGCGAGAACAGATCTCCTTTAGGGCACGCTTCCACTTATCAATCTCTTTTATTGGGTACCGATCTGAATGCCCATAATGTCTAAGAAATGATTCGCAGTAGGGGCTGCTCTCCTTCTCAGGATATCTCACATGAGTTGGATCCACATGATAAAAGAGGGGAATAATCAAGCCAGGGGTGCTCAACATTGCAGCAGCCTCCTTGAGACACCATACTGAGTCTGCATAGCCTTTGGAAAATATAGGAATACGAATAGCACTGTTCTCAATTGCTTTTTCCAAGCTCAACCCAATCATTTCTCCTTTTTCCAATTTATCACTGTCTAAAAAGACATTCAGTCCTGCTGCAGAGAGAGCTTCATAACGATGATCAACCAGAGTCTTTCTCACATCTGGTCCCCTGAAACTCAGAAATACATGATACCTCTTATCACTGTGGAAGGCAAGTTTAGTTGTGGAAGGGTTGTACTGCTCCATCTTAGAGCTGGATCTGAAGAGGAAGAAAACAGAGTATTTGACCCAGGATCTCAGATAAGAACTCAACAATGCAAATTATGTTTCAAAATCACAAATTGCCGTGGCATTTCCATATCTACCTTGAGATTGCAAATGAGCACCAACATTGCCTACAAGTCAAAGTGTGCACCCGACTTTATTAATTATTTTCTTTCATCTATCGTGGCTTGCGGCCTTATCCCCCATCCGAATGTCATTTTGTTTTTAATTTTAAATGATTGTAAAATATTATTTATTTGTCTTTTTATTGACTTGTATTGGAGAAAGTCTTCCGAAAAAGAATTTATTTTTATTTTTGAAAATGGTGTGTTAAAACATTTAATTCAGTAGAACAATTGTCAAATATTTTGATCTTATTGTGTAAATTTTATTCGTTAATTTTTAAAATGGTCATTGTAATAAATGTCAAATATTTTAATCTTATTATGTACATTTTAGTGATTGATTTTAAAATTGGTCATTGTAATAAATGTCAAAATGTCAAATATTTTAACCTTATTATGTACATTTTATTCATAGATTTTAAAATTGGTCATTGTAATCAGTGTCAAAAAAATTATTTTAATTTTTAAAATGGTTATTGTAATAAATGTCAAATATTTTGACCTTATTATGTACATTTTATTCATAGATTTTATAATTGGTCATTGTAATAAGTGTCAAAAAAATTATTTTAATTTTTAAAATGGTTATTGTAATAAATGTCAAATATTTTGACCTTATTATGTACATTTTAGTGGTTGATTTAAAAATTGGTCATTGTAATAAATGTCAAAATGTCAAATATTTTGACCTTATTATGTACATTTTATTCATTGATTTTAAAATTGGTCATTGTAATAAATGTCAAATATTTTGATCTTATTGTACATTTTATTGGTTATTTTAAAAATGGTCATTTTAAAAATAATTTGTCTGTTTTTTTATAAAAATATTGTAATGGTTTAAACTTTGTTATTAGTTGTCAACTCTACTAATGTTTTGAATGGTGAAAAGTGTTATAGATATGACATGGTGACAAAATTAATTAATTTGAAAGCTATTTCTACCTACAATTTAACAATTTATAATTATTTTGTTGATTTCAATTCATCCCCCATCTACACATGAATTTGTCCATTAGATTTTTTAAATATATTAGATTTTTGGGTTGAATTTGAATTTTATTAATGTATATTGAAGACATGAATAATAATTTAAACAAATCTTCAAGTTGATATAAGATATAATACAAATCTAATCTTGAACAAAATCTAGTCAAACCTTGTCCCCAATGTTTTAAACAACTCGATAACTATTTTTAAATAAGATAAAGTTATTAATTTATTATTAGTTGTTGTAAACGAGAATCCTAAGAAGCGAGTCCCATTTTAGTTGTTGTGTTCATAGAAAAATAAGGTATGAAATGCTCCTCATATTTCTACTATGTTTTATTTTTCATACATTTATACTTTTGTTTATACATCATCTTTTTGGGATTTTGTTTTTCAAAAGCTAAAGAAGTAAAATTCCTTATCTTTAGAGTATTTGAAGAAATGGTATTTTTAACAAATTAGTAAGCAAATTGTTGTCAATTCTTTTAAAGATTTAGTTACAAGTCCTTGATTTAGTTAAAAGGGTTGCAAACACAAACAAAATTCAACTATTTTGTCCTAGTCTTCAACATAGAGAGTTTGCCCTCCCAATTTCTATTAGATAGTATTTTATTGTTTCTCAATTTTGAGTAAAAATGGGTGCATACTTCGGGTGAAGTTCTCATAAAATATGAAGTTACTTTTAGTCTATATTTGTTTTGTTTTTTCATGACTTTCTACTAGCAATGTTATGATTTGAATCTTCAAATTTGTTGCTTTATTTACATTTATTAAGGTTTATATCAATAAACTATTTTCATTTATGTATGTTATTCAGTTTTCATTATGTGAAATATATTAGTATGATGCAGTCAAGGATGGTGGATCCAATTAAGGACAGTCCAAACTTTGCAGCTTCAGAACAACACAGTGGAATACTCAACAACACAACAACAAAATAATTGTTTAACTCTGATTTTCATTAACATGCCCGGTTGTAAGGCCTTCCAGGTTAGGGCCAATTACAATCATAAATAATTATGCAAGAGCCAAATAAATCCAATACAATCTCAGCTAGTTTAGCTCTAAAAATAATCAGCAACTGATGGAAACCCTAAGGCAGGTCTAAACTTGAGCTCGCAAGCCTCCAAGCAATCTCCTTGTCTCCAAGTGTGCAACCACTAGCTCTGCAACTACAAACTATCAGATAACAATCTGATTTGCAAGATCATGCCAGATCTTTTCCACAACTTCACCAACTCTAGCTTTCAGAACCTCAGATCTGATTCACTAAGTCTTCCAAGTCATGAACTTCTACTCTCCTCCCCCTCCTAAACAGCTACCCAAACACCCCTTAAATACTAATCATTAGCCACAAGTCGGCCGAATGAAACCATTAACTCCCCCCAACAATTATTAAATGCAATACAACTTAGCATCAAAATAGCCTTACAAACATTTAATTCAACATGTCGGCATCAAAATAGCCTTACAAACATTTAATTCAACATGTCGGCCTGTAACAATAGCTACCAACAATAAATGTACCAAGTTTGCTCAACAAATCACACAGGACTCCAGTCGGTAAACCAGAACTACCGACCAACAATGAAATAACTAAGCATGCCAGGTATCATCGAGCACCATAGACATCGTCGAGTAACACTTTCACTGAGCACCAGAGATTATTGAGTTCCTTCAACGACCAAGCTTCCTTAAATGACTGAGACTATCGGTCAAGGCTGTAACCGAGTAACACCGGCCAAACATATACCTCCCATACAGATTCACCGAGTACCCTAGAATGCCCCTGCATCAGACACCCCAGGTTTGAAAAGATGTTCATATGTGAGAACATCTTCCGGGACTCAGCACATAAACCCCAAACTGGTTCTTCACATACAAGTCCTCCACCTTTTCAGCTTGCATACTCTTCCACTTCAGCTTTCTCTATCTCTTCAAGTCTTTTCTTGACAACACATGAGTTTGTTCTCCATACTGATCATTGATTTTCTCTGGATCTGCCAACTCAACTCGGCTACCAATACTCAGGCTTCTCCTACCAAGCGTTGTATCCAGCAAAGACATCAGGAAAAACTTCCTGTCATCCTTCTCAATAATAAACACATTCCTTACATAGTCATACATAGCTTTGCAATCATATTGCCAAGGCCTACCGAGCAATATATCACAACTATTCATCTTCACAATGTCACATAACACAAGATCCTTATACTGGCTAATCTGAACATTAATAAAACATTGTTCTCTTACTTCTAGAGCATGAACATCTTGTAACTAGCCAATCCTATAAGGACAAGGATGCTTCATTCTATTCAACCCAAGTTTCTGAACCATGTCCTCAGCAACAAGGTTATCAGTACTACCACTATCAACAATAACATCACAGAGGTTACCTCCAGACTTGCATCAGGTCCTAAACAAGTTACTCCTTTGATAAGGTTCCTCCTTTGTACCGAGCAATGTTCACTGAAGTAGCAAGTTCTCATATTCAGGTTCATTCTCATTCATCATAGCAGTCTGTCAGCCACCAAGCTTCTTCTGTGTACACTCAAAAGAACAGTGTCCTTCCTCTCCACAGTTATAGAAAGTACCCTTAAAGATAACTCTACCTGTCTTCTTCTTTGGTTCCACAGGTTTATGTTCATCTTCTGCATCAGTCGGTTTATCCTTCATCGAGTGATCAATCTTTTCCTTCCCTCTAGGATTACTATGTTGTTTCCTCTTCAACTTATCTTCTGCCTTCAGAGCATACTAATAAGCATCTTCAACGAAATCAATCTTCAACATACCCAACTCATCCTGAATATTAAATCTCAAACCATTCACATACTAAGCTACCTTTTCTTTACCAATCTCTCAGTGTCCAGACCGAATAGTAAGTTTCTAGAACTTCTTGGTATAATCTTCAACAGATAGATCCTTCTATTTCAAATTCTGCAACTTCTTAAACAAGTCAAGCTCATAGTCGGAAGGTATGAACTTAGCTTTCAATTTAGTCACCATCAACCTCCACCGATTGATCTTCGTTTCAGCTTCATCTTCTCTATCTCTTTATAGTTCCTTCCACCAAAGAGAAGCATGTCCTTTCAACTTTTTCTGTGCTAATCTCACCTGAAGAGGATCTTCAATTTCTTCTATCTCAAAGAAATCTTCAAGTTCACCAATCCAATCAATCAAGTTCTCGAGCTTCAAAGTACCAGAGAAAGTAGAAACTTCCATTCAGTAACTACTACTTAACCGAGCTCTAGATCTAGGCAATCGATTAGTTCTGTCTTCACCACATCTATCCCTCCATTCATCACCACTAGATCCAGTAGGTTCAAAGTCTTCAGCAGCTTCCTCATAACCATCTTCAGTACCGACATTCTAAGGTACACTAGCAACAACTCTCATGATCTCGGCGACCATGTCATTCTTCATCAACTCCATCTCAGATCTGAAATATGATTTCACCTTCTCTGTGATCCGGGATTCCATAGTATCACAAAGATTAGAAATAACTCTAGGGTCGAATCTTCTTGGAGGCATCCTTAAAGATATGCAACAAACCCTCTGCAACAAACCCTCACCGACCACCTTGTGACAAGCTCCAAGTTGTGTACAAATCAGATTGCAATCTACCACCTTGAACAAACAACTAGGGCACAATTTCACAAGTTTAGTGCTCCGGATTTGCAATCCAGATCATACGATCTCTTCACCAACAAGATCAACTTTGCAAAATCAGCCTTGCTAGGTCAACCTTCACTCCACAAGATCAACTCTCGCTCTGATACCACCTGATGCAGTCAAGGATGGTGGATCCAATTAAGGATAGTCCAAACCTTGTAGCTTTAGAACAACACAGCGGAATACTCAACAACACAACAACAAAATAATTTTTTAACTCTAATTTTCATTAACATGCCCAACTGTAAGGCCTTCCGGGTTAGGGCCAATTACAATAAAAAATAATTATGCAAGATCCAAACAAATCCAATACAATCTCAGCTAGTTTAGCTCTGAAAATAATCAGCAATAGATGGAAACCTTAAGGTAGATCTAAACTTGAGCTCGCAAGCCTCCAAGCAATCTCCTTGTCTCCAAGTGTGCAACCACTAGCTTTGCAACTACAAACTATTAGATAACAATCTGATCTGCAAGATCATGCAAGATCTTTTCCACAACTTCGCCAACTCCAACTTTCAGAACATCAGATCTGATTTGCTAAGTCTTCCAAGTCATGAACTTCTACTCTCCTCCCCCTCCTAAACATCTACCCAAACACCCCTTAAATACTAATCATCAATCACAAGTCGGCTGGATGAAACCATTAACTCCCCCCAACAATTATTAAATGCAATACAAATCGACATCAAAATAGCCTTACAAACATTTCATTCAACATGTCGGCCTATAACAATAGCTACCAACAATAAATGTACCAATTCATCCCAACAAATCACATAGAACTCTAGTTGGTAAACTAGAACTACCGAGAATAATGAAATAACCGAGCATGCCAGGTATTGCCGAGCACCAGTGTCGACCAATCACCATAGACATCATCGAGTAACACTTTCACTAAGTGCTAGAGATTACCAAGTTCCTTCAGCGACCAAGCTTCCTTAAATGACCGAGATCGTCAGTCAAGGCTGCAACCGAGTAACACTGACCAAACATACACCTCCCATGTAGATTCACCGAGTACCCTAGAATGCCCCTGCATCATAGTATAAGTGTGATACCATATTTATTCAACATATCTATGTTTACATTTTAAAATTAAATTTTTACTCTAAAATGAAAAGTGAGATATTGCATCCTAATGTGTATGTATTGTAAAATTATTGTTTGAGTTATATTATCATTCCATGGTTTAGATGAATCCTTGCACACCTTGTATTTGTCTTCAAAAACTTGTAATGTTTATCTAGATCCCTCCAAAATGTACCTTTATAATTTCATTTCATTGTGACCACAAAGCCTTCTAAAATATTGCATGAATCTCTACAACCACTCTATATAGAGTCTCATAATCATGGTGAATCATAACATAAATGAATTTTATATGAAAATAATGGAGAACTATTGGGAATTAGTGTTCTCACATAGATGTTAGAAATATTGTGTCATAGGATGCAAATAATTATGGTAGGTTTGTTAAATAAGATATATAATAAGTGGTACAAATTGAGTTGTTAAAAACAACTTAATATAATTAGGGAGATTGTTTAGGAAGTTTCCTATAAAATAGGATTAATAGATCCTTTAAATATGTATGAGATTTTATTCAAAAAGAGTAAGAAATGAGTATTTAATTATTGTAGCTTCTATTTCTCTATGTGTGTTATTAATATAGTATTAGAGAAGTACTCTCTCTTAGGTTGTTTGTAGATTATTGTGTTGAGTGCTTAAACTACTCCAAAATTTACAACTAGTGATGAAACAAATGTTGATGCAAGGGAAGTATTGAAGTGTGGGGAGGAAGGAATGGAAAGACATGCAATATTTTATTTGGTGACATTTAATCATTTTTTTCAAAAGGAAGCTTCATCCTTGCTTGTGATCAGCTTGCATACATGTTGCGACCCATTAATCTTTGGTAGAATCTCTTCTTCTTCTTTTACTTCAGTCCTTCATTAGTTGTTTATTAATCATTTGGCATCGAATTCACCTGTTTAGATTAGTGTGTATCCTTCCTTAATAGCCAAGAATCATACATTTAATCAAAGGGTTATGCATGCTTTAGTTGAGTCTATATTTCTCCTTCTTGTGGCAATACTAGTTTGAACTTTGTCATCTTCAATTGCACACATTGTCAAAGTTCATCGATGTTGTGTTGTTTCCTAATCGATTTTTAATCATCAAAATCGGTTCAAACCTTAATCAAATCATTCAAGAGCAATCCCCTTTCGATCATACATCATCAATTTGACCAATCATTTTACTAATTTTTCCTTTGGGATAAATAACCCATAATTTATCCATTTTGTATTAATCTATTTATTAAATTAATTATCCCTATCCTAAGTCTCCTACAATTGATTGCTTTTGGATTAATTAATTGTTTCCTTTTTGAATTATGGGATTTTCTAAATTCCTAAATTCCTAATTAGCCTTTTTGAGGGAATATTGATTTTTAAATATTCAAAAATGTGACTCTTATACATTCCCTTAAATCATGCTTCATGACATCCTACTAATTAGCCTTTACATTTCTTCCACTTTCCCTTTCTCATTTTCCACTAATTTGGCCTCCTAAATTCCTATTAATTTGCCTCCACCTTTCTTCATCACTTTGTCCTTGATTTGTGCATTCCTTTTTGTGCCTCCAATTTGTCATAATTATGATAAATTTCCATGTTGCACACTAATTTGCCTTTTCTTGCATTTTGGCTCTCAACTCTATAAATTGAGCCTTTTTGCACTAATTTGGTTAACCACTTTGAATGATAATTTACTCCTATTATTCTTGTTTTTCTTTCAAGATATCATAGTGCACTTCAAGATATTTTCAAGAGCTACATCCATCCATATTTTGGAGAAGAAAGGAGAACATGGGAAGAATTGCTTGAATGGGTTTATTGTTTTTAATTCCTTTATTTTAAAGTAGTTTTCATGATGAGATTGAGTTGGGTTTTTGCATATTGTTGAAAGTTTGTGGTTTCTTTTGATATTCTTTCTAACCCTAATTTTGATCTTACATTTGGTGAACCCACCTGATGTGAACATCTCATTTTGATAAAAAAAAAAATGTATGTTTTTGTGCATTTTCAGTGTCCCAAAAGGCTATTTAGGACCTCAGGAGTGAATCTGCACAGTTGGTGATGGTTCTTGCGCACTTGGGACTCATATCTATGCACTTGGTCACTAGAGCTATGCACTTGGTCATGAAAGTTGCACATTTTGGGTTTAGAATAAAAAAATTGGGGTTTTAGGCCTCATTTCAGCCCCTAACTTGTCCTATTTCTCATTTCTCTATTCTAAAGCATAAGTGAACCTAATTAATGGCTAAAATAACTTAAAATTAACTCACCTTTGAATTTATGAACTTAAAATGAACATCCATACTTGATTTGGGCTCCTAAAATGAACATTCACCTAGTTTAGGGTTCAATTCAAACTTTCATAGTTAAGGTGTTTTCAAATCTGCATCTTGTTTAACTAATAGTTCAAGTTGTTTCAAAATATTTCAAAAAAAGTTTTTTAAGTGGAAAATTAATCTCATGATTGATTTTGGAAGCGTAAAATGAACTCTCACATTTGATTTGGGCTCTTAAAATAAACCTCACAAAGTTTAGGGTTCATTGGAAATCTAGTTACTCTATCTTCCTTCAATTCAATTCAAGTGCACAATCTAGCCTAATTAGGGGTCCTAATGGATTAATATGTGTCAAATAAAGTTTATTAAGTGGAAAAGGAACTTAAAATGAACATTCCTACTTGATTTAGGATCCTAAAATGAACATTCATCTAGTCTAAAGTGCATTGCAAAACTGCTTAGCTAGGGTGTTTCTTGTTGGAATTAGGAGAGATAGGTACTGAGAGGGGAGGGGTGAATCAGTTCCTTCAAAACTTTAGTTGCAAAACCTTTCTGATCAATAACTGAATACTGTGATAACCGATCAAAATAACTTGAATCTAATTGCATAAATCAATCATCTAGTTAACTTAAGAAAGTAAACAATATGAAATCAATATGACAATCACATAACACAAGTATTTTGGTAATGCAGAAACCCTTGTTAGAAGGTAAAAACCGCGGTGGGGATGACACCCACAAATTCTTCACTACTGCAGATAGAAAAGGTTTGCCTGTTAAGGCTACAAGTTTTGATCACTTCTGGTGATCTTACCCTGTTAGGAGTAACATATTAGATCAGCTAGATCTACCTAGTTATAAGATTTAACAACACTATATGAAGTGTGTACTCGGTTAAGAGATTTATACAAAGACTGTTAAGTCTACTCTGTTAAGAGATTTATCAAAACTCTATCACAATTGTCAGAAAGTAATAGGTAAACTATCTGCTAGTTGATAACTCAATTGTCTGAAACAGATCTATAAGTTCTTATCAATATCACCTTATCTGTGATGGTTCTCTACTCTGATCTGCTCGATTGCCTTGTCTGATTCTGCTTAATCTGAAAACCTCTGTACTTTATTTTGCTTGGTAAACTGATTGTCTTGAAGATAGGCAATTTCTTCAAGTGCTCCGTGATTCATATATATCAGTTCAACAACCTTATAAAATGGTGCAAACATATACAATATATAGTGTTCTATTTTGCCGCTTAAGCAAAAATTAGGTTACAAAAGAAAATCATAACCCTAAGATCTACGGTGCAAAATAACCTAGATTAACTAATACAAATAAGATAATCATTGCATTTAATGAATATCTTTTACACTAAATGCTCCTCGATCTTGGTAAACTATTTTACGATCTATTATAACCGTTTGCATAGAATAATGTGCCATTTTTTATTACTATGCCATTTTATGTGATCATCGGTAAACACTGTATAATCTGCTCGGTGTATACTGCGATGCTCGGTGTTTGTTGACTGTCATTGGTGCTCGCTTAACTATGTGATGCTCGGTGTAAGGCTTTACCGACTACTCTATCTTACTTCTAGTTACCGACTGTCTCAATATTAATAATCGACTGACCTGTTTACTGTCCTTTGATACTAATGACAACCTAAAATGCTCAATAGAGATTAACAGTTTCCTAGTCACTCAAAATCTACATCTAGTTAACTAGTGTTCCATATTGACTCAAAGTACTTTCGAAATAAGTTTTTAATAGATGAATGAACCCTACTAATGGAAATAAACATGCTTATTAATGAAAATTTGGTCATCATCCATGTTTTGGTAGCATTCTGAGTCATTCTGGCCTCTGTTTCAGGTCCTGAGCATTTGGTGAGTGTTCTTGCGCACTTGGTCACTAAAGTTGCACACTTGGTCATTAGATTTTCCATTTTGGTCCATTTTTATGTAAAATTGATGAATTTTAGGGTTTTGGGGCTTATTTTTGCAAGTTCTCTTCTATACTTGTGTTTTGAGCTTCGAGTAAGAGATTTTTTGTGTTACTAATGATCTTTTCATCCCCTTGGCACTTGTGGGATGAAGATTAAATCCTAAACTAATAACACATTTGATGCAGGACGTGTGACGAAGACCTTGTGTGTCTTCCAAAACAACTATGTGTGTGTTTTAGTAGTTAGAATACACTTGGTTTTGGTGCTTTAAAATGAATATTTTCTTTTGAAGTGTTTGATGTGTCTTATCATATTTGTAATCCCAAAGAATTATATGGATGTATCCTCTCACCTTCATAGATCTTGGGTAAATATAAATTCATATAATTATTTTAGAGAGGCCTACCTTGGACCAAGGTGTTCACTTTGAATGCCCCAAGGAATGATCTCAACCGATAATAGGCCAAAGTCAGGTCTCCATCCAAACCACTATATAAATGTGTGATTGTGACTAATCATCCAATCAACTGTATGGCTGGGTGATAGCTCTCCTCTAATACCCTAGTGGTGCGTAAAACCTTGATTCTCAAGGTTGGGAGACCTCGTGAGGGAGTTTATCACACACCCATTAAACTAGACGTCCTGAACTAAAAACCTTGTTGTATTTGGCCAAAATCCTTCTATTCACTAATGCAAAGGGTTGCCCATGCTCATGAAGACATCCCACACTTTTTGCGGCTCTTGGTAGAGACAACAGTTCCTTGGGAAGTGATGACCCTTGGAATTCAAAGCTCGGTGTGCCTGAGAAGTGAGTGCACTGTAAGGGGGAGCCTGTGCCTCCAAGATTCTAATTTTTTCGGCTTGAGTAGGCGTGGCTAAACTTTGTTCAAGTGGGAATTCAGTGGATACTATCCTTCAAGCCTAGGTTGTGGTGTGCCTATTTCTCTTTCAAAAACTATTCTTCTTGATGTGTCTTATGTGAGTGTTCAAACATTGCAATAAACATTTCAAAAAGAACTTTCAAAACACTCATAACACCTTTGCAAAAAACATTTCAAAAACCTTGTCAAAAACATTCTAAGACATTCAAAGAGCATTTCAAAATGTTTCCATAGACTTTGCCAAAAATGAAATATTTTCCTTGGAGCCTTGTTGCAATCTTAGGGTAACCTTTTGCATGATTAATCCTCATTTTGAAACTCCATACCATAGTCATTTCATACATTGCATTATCTTCCTCATTTTGCATCCTCATATCATAGTCAATTTGAAACCTTGCATACATTGCATTATCTTCCCTTGCTTTGCTTTTCCATTTTCCAAGTCCTTGCATTAAGTTGTCCTCATTATACTCCCTTTGCATAAGTCCTCATCTTGCACTTAGAACCTTTAAAATCCTTTTTCAAAATCCCACAAAATCTAAATTTTTAGAGTCTTTCCTTATGTTATTGAAGAAAGGATCTTGACTTGGTCCCTTTTATCCCTCTTATCAAAATTTTCTCTTGTCAAACTCCATCTTTGTCATGTTGGATTTGACCCAATCCTTTTTATCAAGTTATCCTTTGTCCTTTTGATCCTTTCAAGTCAAGATTCCTATTCAATCTCCTAAGGTTATACCCTTTGATTTGTATTTTTTCCAAAGATTTTGTCAAAGTCCAAAATTCCCAAATATATAGTTTGCATAATTTGCATTTTCAAAGTCCAAATTCCAAAGTCCACATCCTAAGTTGCATTTTTATATCATTTCAAAAGCCTTCAAAATTTCATTGCCATAGTTGCACTTTTCATAATCATTTCAAAACCCCAAAAATACAAAAATATTTTACATTTTCATATCTTCCAAGTTTCACATCATTTCAAAAGACTTTTCATACCTTAGGTTTCATTCTCATTTTTAAAACCCTAAAAATCCAAAAAAGTTTTACATTTTCATATCTCCTAAGTTGCACTTAGCATATAGTCATCATGGCGATTATGACAAGGCAACAAGGTTCTTACCAACCCATGTATATTTCAAGTGAGAACACACAAATATCCTTTGATACTAGACAAGGTGTACCATTTCAAACACAAGTTTTTGACACAAACACTATGAACACTTCACAAATACCCTTTGATCCTAGACAAGGTATACCTTTTCAAAAACAAGGTTTTGACCCAAATATCATGTACCTTTCAAGACAAGAGACCCAAGCACCTTATGACACAAATAACATGTACCCTTCACATTCTGAACCAAGACAAATGGCATTAATGAAATCAAATGATCAATCAAATGAATCTCATACACATTTCATTAAAAAGTTGATAGCTGAATCAGAGGAAGAAATTAAGCTTGTGGAACAACAGATCCAAGCTACTAAAAAGACTAGAAGAGATACAACCAAACTCTATAAATGTCATGAAGAGGATTTGGGTGAAATTAACATTAAAGCTCTCATTGAAAGATAAAAAATAAAGGCTTCATTCACAACTAGATGAAGCACAGGCCAAGCTCAATCAAACCCAATGCACTAAAGTTCAAGAGAATTTTTTTTTCAACCAAGTCCCAAATCAAGCTCAATTCAACTAAATTTCAAACCAAATGCCATGCCATCAAATTTCAAATCAATCATTCAACCAAGTCTCAAATCAAAGTTTTCAACTATAGCATGGTATAAATCAATGGGCACCTCCACCTAGTAATGGACCAATCTTTATTCCAATGAAATTAAGTGTCCCTCAAACAATTTCACAACCTCTTGTGCCAATCATGCAAAAAATTCAAACAAAACCAAGATCAAAAATAAGTTTTCCTCCAAGAACATTTAATGTTAATGAACAACCTTTTATGTCATCAAATCAAACAAGTTTTTCTCAAAAAAGAACAAGTTCAACCATATCAAACACAATAAATGATCAACCTTTTGTGGGACATATTCCATCAACAAATTCTACAATTTCAAACATTAATGTGGTCTCACCAACAAGATCAACCAAGAAGAAGAAAAATTCCAAATATAACTTCTTAAAATATGTTCTTCAATAATTTGGTTTTAATAATGCACCCATGTATAGTAATGGCCCATCCCAAAATAATACTATGGATGACATACCCATTTCCCATCAAGCAATTGGCTTTCAAGAAACATCCATGTCACCTTCCATTCTCTTATCCCCTAAACAATCACAAGAGAAATTCCCTCCATCACCTTCAAGCCATATTTCCAATGATGAAACCTTCCAAGGGCTATCCATAGAAAATTTTTAAGCTAGTCTCATTCATGATGCAAATCTCTCTCATACTTCCCAAATGCTATAACCCATACCTCCATGTCCTCCATCTATATAAAATCCCATTGAAGAGAGTTCCCCACAAATTCCCCCTCCTTCATTGCAAAAAATTGACCCCTTTCCAAAGAGTCCCATGCAAAGTCCATCATTCCCATGTCAAAACATTGATCCCTTGCCAAATTCTCCCATACATATCAAAATTCAAACCCCATGTCAAGATGATAAACTAAAGCATGAAGAAACAAGTCCTAAAAAAATCAAGATAAAGATCCCAAAAATGACCAATCTAATCCAATTGTTGATCAAGATTCCACTTCCCTTGAGCTTCATAACAATCCTATTATCCCTAATCCTCCTATCCAAGATCACCCCGTTCCATATCAAGAACAAAATGTCCTTCCAAGTCCCATTGGCCTTCCCCTTCCTAAGAAAGATCATGATCCCCCTTCCAGTCTTCCTAATGATTTTATTCAAAACCAAGAGCAAAACACCTTTAGTATGGAATCTAATGATCCTATACCAATTCAAGATCAAAGTATCCCTTCACCTTCATGTCCTCCACAAGAGCCCATCATCCCTTTGGGTCCTCCACAAGATCCCATCATCCTTTTGGATCCTCCACAAGATCCCATCATATCTTTGGATCCTCCACAAGATTCCATCATGCTTTTGGATCCTCCACAAGATCCCATCATTCCTTTGAATCCTCCTCAAGATCCATCCATTCCTTCATATCATTTCCCTTATCTTCTGTATCCATTGCAAGACCCTATCCTACTAGATGATCCTATCACTATCCCTATTCCATTGCAGGATCTCCATATTCCTCCTAATCCCCCTCATGATACAAATACATTTGTGAAAGATGTTCATCAACCCCTTACACTTCAAATGGGTTCCCCTAGTTCTATCAAGTCTGGTCCATCTCATGTTCCTATTAGTCCTTCCCTACCACATACATCACAAAATAAAATCACGTCTTGTAGCAAGTATCCTATTGTTCAAAAGAATTGTCAAGTTAAATGGGTAAGAATTCAAGAACAAAGTATATTAGAACCCTTACATGTCAAAGAAAAGTCCAAAGGTCATGACCTCAGTCCTAAAGATCACTCTCAATGTGCTAGTATCCTTTCCAAACATAAATCCAAATGTATACCTCCTCCTTCACCCCTTCCATCCATATTAGGTCCATATATTCCTCCATCCACCAGTTCACAATTCACTTACCCTTTCCCATATGCAAGTCAGCAAGGTCACACATCTTGGAGAACCTTCCACCCATCCAAAAGGCCTCCATACAATTATTATCCATAAATCCCCTATATTTTTCAAGCAATTTGGATGCCAAGCATAAAGTCCATAATTCAAGCAGTCCACATGTAGTCAAGGATCAACATGTCCAGTCTAATAGACATGTGAAATAAAAGAAAAATATGATCCAAAAAGATAAAGAGAATTATCAAAAAGGCCATAAAGGCCCATCAAGCAAAATGAAAAACCAAGAGAAATATGGGTTCCTAAATCTCTTTTGCAAACAATGCAATCAAAGGACCTACAAAAGAATGAAAAATCAAGATGCATGTGGATTCCTAAGAAGCTTCTTGAAGCACAGAGTCCTAAATAAAAATCCAAGTTTGCATCCAAAGTTGCTATCCCTCCATCTAAAAGCCTTCCATCTTCCAAATCCATTTTGGGTCCTTTTGTCCCAAAATCCATATCCACTCCTCCATCAAGTCCAACATATTATTTTCCTCCATCACCCCATCACCTCTCAAGGTGTGGGCCAATGTTTTTATTGCATCCATTCAAAATCAAGCCTTCTTTCACTGCCTCCATTATCCAACACCTATTTTCCAGCCTTTCATTCAGCCTATCCAATCATTTACCTAATCCATATCATTACCCTACCAACGTCATTGAGCATACTATAATTAGTCATGGTCCATTATTACATGTCCTTTTCAAGAGAATTATCCAAAGAACAAGGTGCTTGAGTAATTTTTCCATGTCATGTCATGTGTCCGTCATCTTCTAAAAAAGTTAAAAGAAAAGTAAAAAATAATGTCAAAAAAATATAGAAAAAAAGAGTTGCCTTGATGAAAACTTGGCAAACAGGCATCTTGGTGACACAAAAAAAAGAAAAGAAAAATAATTTCATCCAATAGTGAAAACCTAACAAACAAGTGCTTTGGGCAAGTACCATGATGAAAACCTGGCAAACAAGCATCATGTGTAGTTTTTGAACTTCTTGCATTCCATACTTGGGGGTAGTTTTTTAAATATTTCCATATCCTATTATACCCCTATCATTTCCTTCATTATCCCTATCATGTCCTCCATTATCCTATTTCCTTTCATGTCCCTTATCCTATCAGCTTCCATATATCCCCTTTTCCAAACTTTAATCTTGACAAGGTTAAGGATCTTCCTAGAAGCATCACATGTCCTATCAGCTTTACATTATCCTGATCTCATTGGTCTATAATACCTATCATATCACATCCCTTTCTGGCCTATCTTATAATAGCCTCCTATCCATATCCCTTCCCTTTGTCCACTATTGATCTTCCTTTCCCTATTCATATCCTATCATTTTCCTATCCTAGTCCATATCTTGGTCTTGATGAAAATAAGGACGTAAAATTGCAAAACATTTTTTTTAAAAACCTCTTGACATGTATAGTCCTATGCATCGCATGCCATCCAGTGCCAATAGTTCCAATGTCCTATCATTGTCCTATCCAATCCCTCAACTTGGCAGAAACATGTCCTTCCATTCTGTGGATAGTCCTTGGCAATCCAAACAAGGCTTTAGTGCAATACTTAGCAACCCTTTGGCCTTCATCCATCTACCAACCTATCCATCAATCCATGATTTCCCTGCCTTGCTAGACACTAGGGCAATTCTTGCTTGTAAATACTCTTTATGATCCTGAAAAAAATCCTAAAAATTCAAATATGAATCTGAAAAAATTCTAAAAATTCAAATACGAACTTGAAAAAAACTCAAACAAAATTTCAAAATGTCCTAAAAAAATCTCTAAAAATCATAAAATGTCCTTAAAAAAATTCAAACAAAATCAAATAATATCCTGAAAAAATCCTCTAAAAATGAAATATGAAGCTAAAAAAATCCTTAAAATTTTTAAAATGTCCAAAAAAAAGCACAAAAAAAATTAAGTATTTTCAAAATCCTAAAAATCAAATCCTTCAAAAATCATGCAATAAATTTGTACATAATCATTTCTATTCTTTCAATAAATTATCCTTTGTGACAAATACAACATTTGAGCAGACACAACATGAAGACTTTTCAAACATTGCAATTAACAAAATCATGCTTCAATAGAAAAACTATCCAATCAAGTCAACCATTAATCAGATTAATCGTGTCCTATCAACATCAACATCAATCGGTCCTTTGTCAAACCTATCATTTTATCTTATACAGGGTGTTCTATACTTGAAACCAAACGGTATCTATCTTAGACAGGGTACTTCATTCCTGAAACCAGACACTATCATTATCTAAAAACAAAAAAAATATCAATTTTGACAACTAGATCAGATTGTTTGTTGGCTTGCTTGGTTTAGCGAGTCTTACCTTTTATTTATTTATTTATCTCTTTTTATTTTTTCTTATGCTTGTTGGGTGATCTCATGAAATTTTGGGCATTTCATTAATATGCGTCAAAAAAATGAGATCATTCTCTATCTGGTATGTGTTTGTTTTTACAAAAATGGATTGCATTATCATCTTATCTTTCTGTGCCATGGTGTGACGCATCTATTTTTCCATATTAAATAAAGTTGTCATGACATAAAATGCACTTATGAAAGAAAGTTTCAATATTACTAGCTTTTCTCCATCTAATTTTAGCCTTTTACTAATATTCCTTCCATCAGTCATACATCATCATTCTCTTTTCAAAAAATTGCCCTCGAATCAATTTCCGCCCAATTTTTTAAGGGGGAATCCTACCTCCCGTATGTCGATCCACTGGGGCATGATCCTTTATTTTTCTTTGAACCAACGCTCATAATCGCATTGTCTCAAAGAGGGAAAAAATGTAGACACCTAAACATGGTTCACACCTATGTGTCCCCTTTTAACATGTCTTTTACCTTGTGCCTTTCTTCATTTTACTAGTTACTAACATTTCCCTCATTTCACATCATAGCCAAACCAATCAAATCTACATCTTGATCCTAATCAATCCTAATCATTCCTAATCTTTACTAAACTATTCCTAATCTTTCCTAAACCATTCCTAATCATTCCTAAACCTATCCTAATCATTCCTAATCTTTCCTAACTGATCCTAAATATTCCTAAACGTTCCTAAATTGATCCTAATCAATCCTAAACCATTTAAAACCTTCCTAAATATGTCCATATCAATTTCAAATCAGCCATAATCAGTTCAAGACCATTTCAATCACATTCAAATCAATTCACTCCCAAATCAATCCAAGGCATTATCAAAGTTCATTGATGCCTCATCAGCATTAGTCCAACTCCTTCTGAATCTCTTACTGTATCTCTCCTTCTTTGTAACAGTGCCAAAGAAATTCATCTTTACCATGTAAATATATTCATGTCAGTTCTCTGAACTATATACCCCCTCTATCATCTTGCTTATGACCAATCAACATCTTGTGCTTTACTCTTCACAACTCTAGGCAACTCCTAAAGTGTGACCTCCTTTGCATCAATTTGTTAGATATTCTGATTAGTACATTTGATGCAATAGTCCTACTTAATTCTAGATAGCCTCAGTTAGGGGAATCACCCCTAATTTACCTCATAAATACTCCTGAGCATCCTTATGTAATGCTTTAGTGAATATGTCTGCTAACTATTCCTTTGTATTCACATATTCTAGTCTCACTTCCTTGTCTTGAACTAACTCTCTCAAGTAATGATACTTGATAACAATATGCTTAGTCTTAGTGTGCATCACATGATTCTTTGATATATTGATAGAGCTTGTGTTATCACATAAAATAACAACTGGCTTAGTGATTTCTGTTAAGCATGAATGTTGAATATCTCCTATGGGGGAGTATTCTAGTAGTTTTGTAGCAGTTGCTTGTTGCATTCATGACTATGTTTGTCATTGATGTCAACATATTGATTATACTGAGATTAGAAGAGAAGAAGACAATGTTTGAATTAGTGCACATGGAGTATTTTAGATTAAGTTATGCAGCATTGAGGACATGTTCCTTGTGATGTCCTAATATCATGGTTACGAGTGCATATAAAAATTCAATTATTTATGTCATTTATGAGTAATCTAGTGAAAACCATATTCTATCAGTGTTCTTTAGAAGCGACTTGTAATAATCAGATTATATCTCCTAACAAGGATAGAATCTGGACATGCGAAGTTATACATAGGTTGAAGACATTGCAGAGGTGACTTGGATAAGTCAAGATAGTTAGAGGTTGCACTTGTGAATATTTATTAAGTTTGAGAGCCGACAATTTTATTTGATTATGGAAATATTATGTAACGTATAATATTTTGTATTTTGTAACTGGTTAAGCTTAATTGGTCAACTCAATTATGAAATATTGTGCACGGTATAAAGGAAAAATGATTTTCTTAATTGAAAGAGAGAGACAATATATGTGAATTGTGAAGTATGTGATGCAAAGGTGATGCAATGATTGATGTGAAGTGAGCAGATTTGGTAGTGAGATCTGGTGAAGTATTTAGTGCGGTTTTGGCACAGACAAAGGAGAGAAGACAAGTTGCTAAGATCAATAATTATTGGTATTATTTTTTTCAGATAATTCAAAGATCAATTGGATAGTGTGTTCAGTGATCTTGCCCCTAAAGTTGTTTTGATAGTGGGTACTTCCACCTTCCTTAACTCCTAAGAAGGATATAATCTCCTCACAAGGATTCAAAGTCTCCCAATAGGGACTGATATGTACTAAATGTAATTCATAAGACTCCTTACAAAGTCCATCCTCTCACAAGGAATTTTCATATTAGTACATCTTTTGTGGGTACCATCCCCACTAGGGTTTACTCTTTGATCAAGAGGTTCCCTAGTTAACAAATTTGGTCTCATTGTGTATGATTATCTTTCTATGGTTTTTGTTTATGTTGATTACATGTTTCAAATTTAATAAAGTTAATAAAAGTTGTTTTTATCAAATAACTAATTCACCCCCCCCCCCCCCTCTCAATTATCTTGGTGGACTTTACTTTCTAACAAGTTCTTCCTTCATACCTTTCAACAATTGCTTGATCCACACTAGGTTTGAACAATTAACTACTGTTGCTACATATTCAGCCTCTGTTGTAGATTAAGAAATGCAATTCTATTTATTTCTTGTCCAAGAGACTAATCTCTTTCCTAGAAAGAATGCACCACCACTTGTACTCTTTCTATCATCCACATTTCTTGCCCAATTTGCATCAGTATAAACTTTTAGTTCAAGTTTTTAATTCTTCTTATAGTATACTCCATAGTCCTCTGTCCCTTTCAGATATCTAAGTATCCTTTTCACTGCCATCATGTGATTATCTTTAGGATTGGTAGAAAATATTGCAATAGTCCCAACTGCTAATACAATATTCGGTCTATTGTGAATAACATATTATAGCTTTCCAATCATAGACATGTACAAGGTTTTATTCACTACAGCTGTATCATCATTCTTTGATAGTTTTTGTCTAGTAGCCATGGGTGTACTTACTGGTCTAGATTCCTCCATGCTAAAGTTTTTTAGTATCTCCTTGATACTTAGATTATGTAATATAGATACCTTTCTCCATCTGATAAACTTGCAAACCAACAAATAATTTGATCTCTCCAAACATAGACATCTCAAATTCAATTTGCATCTCATTTGAAAATGTTTGGCATAGGGCATCTTGTCCTCCAAATATGATATCATCAACAAATATTTCTGCTAACAATATCCCTTTACCTTTTTCCATCTTAAAGTATAGATTATTGTTGTCATTTATTCTTGCAAATCCAATCTTTACCAAGTAATTATGCAATCTCTCATACCATTCTCTAGGGGCTTGTTTCAATCCATATAGTGCTTTGTGTAGTTTATAAACCATGTTCTTCTTTCTTGGATCAAAAAATCCTTCTGGTTATTCAATGTATACTTCTTCTTCTAGTATTCCATTCAAAAATGCAGATATGACATCCATTTGATACACTTTGAATCCTTTGTAAGCTGCATATGAAAGTAGAGTTATCACTCCTTCCAATATTGCAACTGGGGAAAATATCTCTCCGTAGTCAATGCCTTCTTCCTGTGCATAACCTTTTCATACCAATCTAGCTTTGTTCCTTGTGACTTCTCCATGTTCATTCAACTTATTTTTGAACACCCACTTTATTCCAATAACATTCTTGTCCATTGGTCTCAGCACTAGTGTCCATGTTTTGTTCTTTTCTATCTGCTCAATCTCTTCATTCATGGCTTGAATCTAATCTTTATTCTCTAAAGCATCTTTCACTATTTTAGGCTCAAACTCACATAACAAGCATGTTTGATCTTTCAACTTACTTCTTATCATTAATCCAGATTCTTTAGCTCCAATGATTTGATCTATCTTATGATGTCTTCTCACATATTGTGCTAATTTAGGCTCTGGTCTTCTTTCTTCTTGTTCTTGATCTTCAGGTTCATTTTGTATCTCTTCTTCATCTCCTAATTGCTTGACAACATCCTTCTCATGCTTGACATTTTCTTGTTGTAACTCAACAGGCTCTTGCTATTTCTTGACAACATTGTTTTCTAGTTCAGATGAATTGATGGCCTCTCCTTCTTCCGTGCATACAAAAGATCTATAATCTTCAGGTTTCTTCTTGCATTCAGTTTCATTCTTTTTTTCATATTCATTAACTCTAACATTTGCACTTTTCACAATTTTGTTAGTGTTAGAATTCAAACATTTGTAAGCTTTTCTCTTAGTGGAATAACCTAAGAATATGCCTTTATCACTTTTAGCATCAAGCTTTCCATTTCTATTGTCCTTGAGTATATACATTTTCTTCCAAAGACTTTAAAGTATTTCACATTAGATGCATAACCATGCCATAATTCAAAAGGTGTAGCATTTGTATCTTTCTTGATTTGTACTTGGTTCAAGGTATAAACAACTATGATTACAACTTCTCTCTAGTACTTTTGTGCAACATTCTTCTCTATCATCAGTGTTTTAGCACAATCCTTGATTGATCTATTTCTTCTCTTTGCTATACCATTTTGTAGAGGTGTCCTTGGTGCAGACATTTGTCTCTTAATTCCTCTATCATTACAAAATATCTTGAACTCATTAGATATGAACTTTCCTACTCTGTCAAATCTCAGACATTTCAATCTTTTGCTTGTTTCTTTCTCAAAATTTTCCATATACCACTTAAACAACTTAAAGGTATCATATTTTTTCTTAAGAAACATTACAGTCACCATTCTAGAGTAATCATCAACAAAAAAAATGAAATATTTATCACCACAATAACTTTGCACACCAATAGGTCCACAAAGTTCAGTATGAACCAATTCTAAAATATCATCAGAAGTGTGTGCCTTGCTCTTGAAACTAGACTTTGTCATCTTTCCCTATTCACATTGTTTACACATCACATTATCAAGTTTTTTCAATCTTGGTAAACCTCTAAATCTTTTCATCTTACTAATGCTTACTAAATTGTCAAAGTTCATATGACACAACCTCTTATGCCGTAACCATACATGATCAAATTGTGTAAACAAACATGTTTCTTCAGATAGGTCTAGATAGAATAAATTACCTCTTGTCTGTTGTCCTCTTCCAATTAGTTCACCAGTGGCATAAAATATCTTAGCCTTTTTGTGATGAAACTCAACTTGATAACTGGAACATTTCAACTGTGCAACACTCAACAAATTGTAGTTAAGACCTTCAACCCAATAAGCATTGTCACATCTGATCTTATCAGTCAATCTTATTGATCTTTTCCCTTCACAAGATATGGTGCATCATTGCCAAACTTAACACTACTACCTTTGTAATGATTAAAGGTTTCAAAATTACTTTTATCACTAGTCATGTGATGTGAGCAACCATTATCAATTATCCATCTATCACTTTTACTCACATATGAAATAAGTGCAATTTTCTCATCTTCATCAAAATCATCTTTCATAGAAACATAAACAACTTCTACATCATAATCATCAGGCTTACTAGATTCACTATCAGTTTCTTCTACAATAATTAAACAAGATTTCGTACCTTTATCCTTGTAGTCCTTATACCTTCTATGATATTTGTCATCCCTTTTGTCTTTGATGCAGTCAAGTATGGAGAATCCAATTAAGGACTGTCCACACTTGCAGTCAACACCAACATAGTGGAATAACACAATACCAAACAAGATCTGAAAGAAAATAGATATCTTTATTCATCAACTAACTAATTACATGCAATGTGTTAGGCTGTAAGGCCTTCTCGGTTACAGCCAATTACAATGCAAGAAATAGTTCTACAAGATCATGCAGGATCCAACACACTTCTCCTCAGCTAGTCCAGGTCTGCAAGACAACATGACACTGGTAGGCACTCCAAGAAAGATCTAAACTTGTGCTCGCAAGCCACCAAGCAATCTCTTGTCCCTAATCTTGCAAGCTACTAACTCTGCTACCTTCTATCCAAATATAATCTGATTCTAGATCTCTGCTCTAACTGATGCCTAAACAACTACCCAAACATCCTCTTAAATACTAATCTCGAGCCACAAGTCGACTTTACAAACAATTAAATCCCAAAACCCAGTCGGCTCCCAAAATATACAAATATTAAATACAACCACAGTCAGCTCACAAATAGCCTTACAAATATTTAATTCATCAAGTCAGCCTCCAGATCCACATAGGAGAATGCAATACGCAAGATCTAGGTCCCCACACATCCAACGGTCAATCCATAACTTGAGGAATGTGACCCAAATTAAATGCACTAGTCAGCCAAGCTGATTAATCCAAACAACCAAGTCAATCAGCAAGAACATCGAAGGCCAAGAAGCAATACCGAGACTCTGTCGATAACCAAACACCGAGCACCAGAACCACTGATTCCCTTGTTGGTTCCTGGATAGGATTTTACACTCTATGAGACACCAATATGCCTAAGACTGATTTTGGGAATGGTTAGTTCCAAATATGGGGAAATCTATAGGTAACTGGACCAACTATAGGGACAAGACTTCCCTCTGCACTTTTGGCTCTGCAGAACCAAGGCGGGTGCACCTAATCCAGTAAATGAAACACTCTTTACAACACCAAGACTGGATTGAACAAAGAAGATAATAGAAAGAAAGTTCTAAATGATAACTAGTCATTCATTGACTCTCCATTGCTATGAAATAACTGAAGCCTAAATACATAAAAATAAAAGGATTGAAAGGATTTTAATTTATGTTATTACAAAATGTAAACAACCATGCCAAACTTGCATCACTACAGGAGATACTGATTTCTGATCAATGCCTTGTCCATTGGGCAATATATCCAAAATAGATATAGAATACAAGAACAAAGATTTCAAGCCATAAACATAATAAACCAGATTCATAAACTGCTTACAAACATCCTTTATGTTGAACCAAATGAACTTATGCTTTATTCAGAGAGTTTTAACCTGATCCTAGATCAAGGGTGAGAAATAAACATATACACAAGTAAACCCTATGCAAGGAGTCAGAAAACTCAAAACCCAAGAAGCACAACAGAAGGAGAGATTTGAAAACTGAAAACTGCATTAAGTATGAGAACTCAAGTTCCTATATTACAAACTATTCCAGAATACAACACTTAGACAATATGCAAAGGATTTTGAAGGGTTTTCCACTGTATTGACACAACTAGAAAAATATATTACAATTTGGACTGCGGATACACACTTAAATTTTCAACTTCATGTGTTAATAATTTCTAGCCCGCCATTCTAAATGATCACAAAAATACAATAAGAAAAAGGAGCATTTAGGTCAAAAACCCTAAACCTAACTAGAAATCCCAAGTCCTGCAGGAGAAATAAATCTGATCTGATTATACCTCTACAAGACATTCCCAGAAATAATCAGCTACTTCATTCTAAAAAAGATCAAATCAACAATGAATATCTTGGGAGAAGCAACAAATCTAATCTATTCATGAATCAAAACAAAACAACTTCAAACAAACCAAGTTGCAAGAAATCTGATCTTCCCCCTTTCCCGGATTTGTAAATCAGTCACATCTGAAATGAAAAATCTTCACCAAACTCTGATCCCAAAAATACCAGTCATTACTACTTCTACCAATTTGGTCAAAATTGATTTTAACCACTGCCATTGTATTTATGGTCTTCTGCCTACAGACATTTTTTCGTGAGCAGACATCATCATTTAAATTTTTGATTTCTTTATATAGTGCAGACTATATAAATTCAGATTTAAATATTTGCTGCAGATTTGAATTTCAAGGTGGGCCCCATGTGCCACATGGCACCACCTAACTAGTCTGACCAGCCACCTCATCACCTAGTTGGACCTCCACACCTTTCTCTGCTACATGGCATTTTTTGATTTGCTCGTACTGCTGACTGGGCGTCTTACTGACAACTCATCACTATGAAACATGATGCTCTGTCGCTAAAGTGCAAACATAACTATCAAGAATCTTTCCCTCATGCCTTAACGACCACCATTGAATCAACATGCATCCCAAGGTGGCCGACCAACTGCTCAATCCTCTGCTTCGTCATCGCCTTGTCACCATTCTCTGCTAGGTGTTGCATTCTCACTGGCTCGCTGGTTCATCCAGGCAGTCGACTGTACTATTTTGTGACATCATTAAGGTGCTATGTGTCAGCACATCGCTAAAGCGCAAGCGTAACCATCATGCAACTTCATCTTAGCACCATAGTGACGTCTGTCAGATTTGGGCACGTATCCCAAGGCAACCGTTGAGCATTTACATTCTGTCAAAAATCTCTTACCTACACCATGTGGGCTCACTGTCCTCATCACCATCCACTTGTCACCTCGAACCATGTGCATGAGAGAGCCCTTCAACTAGGCGTCTACTTGAGACATTAGCATATTTTGGGTTTTTCTTTATAAACATCTAATTCTTCTCCAATGGCGTCAATGTGGGACAAACCAATTTTAAGTTTATAATAATTATTTTATTCAAAATATATTTCCTCATGACAGACGCCAAACTGGGCCCACCAGAAGGCTTCCACTTGCCCTCTTCCCACTTCTCTTTACTAAACATATGAGTGCATTTGGTTTTGAGTACCCTATTGGTACTAATCCCTTCAAATGTGGGATAAACTTAACACATAGAATCCCCTTTCTCTAGCCGCCTAGTGCATGCATTCCTACACACAATTGCTTGTTGTATATGCTTCCCTCTTACATTATTTGATAAATCCCTACCGTGCAAGTTACTTCCATGCATGAATCTGAACACTCCTTGCAGGTGGCACCTCCAAAACTCGCCTCAATTTGCACATAAATTCAATACGGAGGCTCTCATAAACTAAAAAATAAAAGCTCATGCAGGCATAAGGATAGCTCACGCAGGTCGGAGAAGAAACTCACGCATCACATCCTTCTTATTCCTTTTGTTTTGGGCCTGCTCGTTACTTGTGGTGTATTCCACTCTAACCTGGGACACTCGAAACCTGGTAGCCTCTATTGTATCTGAAAAAATCATCAAGTAGAAGGCACATGCTCTTCAAAACCATGTACACCAGCATAAGACTCACGCAGGCCTCCCTCCTCAAATCTTTATGCTGCAAACAACACCGTTATGGAGGTTCACGCTGGTTAAATGGGAGCTCACGCAACCTCCCTTATGCATTATAGACAACACACCAAAATAGAGGGAAAAGTGGCTTATGGGAAGCCTCATGCAAGCTCCCATATATTTTCCTTTTGTGCTGCAAACAACTCACTCTTGGATACTCACATAGCCTATTTGGGATGCTTACGCAAATCCTCTCATCTTATTGTTTTGTCCTCAAACTTGGTATATGATGCCTGGTCTTCATGTTTCATTTCTCCCTCAACCCTCACGTGCTTCACATTTAAAAGTGTACACATCCAATGAATGGTGTGCTTAGTCCTCTACCAAGTGCATGTCTGGTCTTTATTATTTTAGGCTCAGAAATGTGAGTACACAGCCTATGGAATAATGCATAGCAAATTATGGTATACATAGTTCCCTTGCTATAGAGCTCCAAATTGATCATAGGCAGACAAGAAAGTCATCAAGGTAATATAATCTGGTGCAATGTTTGCTAATTACATTCCATTAAAGAGTGCCAAAGTTTCATTAACATATTTATGCTTAGAACAATTAATAATGCAAAATATAAATGGTCTGCTTGGCGCAATCGACAAAGCTTATGTTTTAAAATAATGAGGCAGGCTAGACCCCAGGCGTGTCTGACCTAAAGTTTTTTTTGAACTCAAACAACTAGCCTTGAAAATGATCTAGAACGACTGGCGCTTGCAACCGGATCTGATCCGGATAACCAAAAACCTTTAAAAACTTCAAATTTTAAAACTTTGCCAGTTGCCAAATCTCAATGAAACATCTCTAGTTGCGTTATTAAAACACTTATGAAAACTTATCTCTGGAAGCTGAAAGTTGGTGAGTATGAACTTTATAGTATAGGAAAGCACTTCGTTAAAGGGATTCACCTAAAGATGAACGAGGTAAGAGATTTTAATACTTGAAAACACCTGTTCAGAATTGTTGGCAAGCACAAACTGAAAATCACTACCGACTGACTTGGAAAGAGATGGATGAAAAATATCAAACGATGAGCTGAGGGGACGCCATCTGTTGTGGTAGAAATTTCATATGCAAGGAATGAAACAAAACAACCCTTAACTAGAAATGATCACCTAGAAAAAATCTATGAATTTCTGAAAATGACTACTTTGCAAAGTTGTGCTATCGGCACCTTCATCATTATAAAACACCTTTTTTGCCGACCTTGCAATCCGATCAAATGAAACTTTCATGGTCTGAAACCTTTGATATATGATCCTTTTTATGCATAGAAAAAAAGTTCACAATCAAATTCCCAAAGCGATCAACCAATTATCAATTATTAATCTTCAAACTCGGCTACTTGGAACATCTTGAACTGAAACATAGTGAAACTATAGAAGTTGCATCCGGAACTGTCTAAGGAAATGGGTCAAACAGATTTGTCATGATCCAGAACTTATCAAGGAGAAATATTTCCATGCCTATAGTATGGAACATCATTCAATTATGTTTGAACTCGAACTAGGTGCAAATGGCAAGGCCACAAAGTAGGCACTTAGAAAATTGAAATGTGCATTCCTGGAGAAACTAATAAATTGCAAACAGAATGGCTCTGGAAAACATGTCAAACAAACACATGGGGGGCTGAAAATTGGTATGGTACTTCTTTCTCATGTCTGAAAAATGATGCAATAACCAGCATATCATAACCATGAACTAGATGTTAGATGAAAATCTCCAAAGTAGGCCATTTAGTTAAAACCAGACAGGATGTAAAATGCAGATCTGTAGAAAGCCCTTCAAATGGGTACCTTCAAAACTTGTCCAAATTGAATTCTGGGAGTTGCAACCATCTGCATATGCTTAATGAAAGGTGAGGACCACATGTCCTAAGCCTCATCCCATGAAAATCATTAGGCCCATCTTTATGTGCACTTGAACTTAGGTCTTTTTAAACTATTCTTTTGAAGCACTGAACCTTGCCTTAGGAGAATTTTATGATTATGGACAAAAAATTATATGGATTTTTCAAAGTACCAATAGTGGCTCTAGTTGGGGATGGGTGCCCCTTGTGGGCATGCAGAGAAATCATGAATCTTTGGTATAGTAGACCACTCAAAGATGAAAACCGACTTCTTTCTCTCTCTCAAAAAATAGGGAACCTTACTGAAAGAAACACACCACACAATTGAAAGATAGAAACTGTACAAAATATAAATTACTTTCAAAAGGCTCAAAGCCTCAAAACTAGAACCACTTCTTACCTCTATCATAAATATGATTCTCATCCCCATATGAGACAAGCCATCTGAAGATATCATGACTATTTCGCTACCTACATATGTGAACATTCTCGAGCTGAAATATAATTTTGTATTTGTTATAGCGCCCCACATTCTTCCTCTAGCCAAAACCATCCTTATTATCATATTCCAAGAAATATGGAACATCCTTCACCACTTCTTTAGGATTGGAAACATAACATTCATCTAATAATGCATCAAAAGATAAAATGTAATGATCCATATGCATTACTAGGGACTCACCCGACTGAAAATGAAATGGATCCCTAGCTGTATTTGTATGAGATACTTCAGTCACTAAGAAACTTGGCTCATTGATTTTTGAAGAAGCAATGTTGTCAGTTACAAGATCGGTTTGCAAACTAAGGGAAATCATCTCCTCAAAAACCGACTGAAAGGTAACACTTTCCTCACAACTTCTATCAATGTCCTCAATACTCTGATTTACACAATAATCTTTGACACTAGATTTATAAAAACCTGAATCCATACCATCATATGAATCCTCATAATCATCATACATGACACTCTTGTATTCCTCATACTCATATGCATTATACTTCACACCCTTACTAATATCATCACTGTTAAGACACATATCCTTCGGGCATGAAAGTGTAGGGTCAAATATAAGAGCATACCTTTGAAAATCAACTTTTAAGAGGTCTGAGATTTGCTCACTGTTCAGTGGATATTGGATTTCATTTTTATTTTCCTTGGCTTCATGCTTGATGCTGAAAACTTATTTGTTTAGAATAGGGTTTGCAAATTCTTGGATCATCTCGTCTTGTGCAAAGCCATCACTACAACAACTCTCATCTGCATCATAATCATCTTTTTGTTTGCACAAATATCTTTTATATCGAGACAATAATGTTGTCCTCTTATGCTAATAAAAGGGAAGACCTACAAACTTATCGGAACCATTATCCACTATAAACTTTTCTTCATTATCTTCATATCCATTGAACTCATTGTCAACTTCATAACCAACATTGTTAGCACAAGAAGCAACATCATTATCAAGTTTATTTGCATAGAGCTTCTCACAAGAAAATCTCTCTGTCATATCTGCACAATCTGATTTTGTATCCACAAATAGCTCATGATTATCACAAGAACTCATACCCTGATCATTCTCACCAAAGGATTCACACTTATACAAATCCTCTACAACATTTTCATCATCAAAACAAAGATGAACATGGTCTAACATTTTCTGACTACATAGATGTGTACACTTATTATATTCAGCTGTTAATAAATCAGAGATCTCATCACTACTGAGAGAATGAGAACTTGACTCATCTATATGCATCACATCTTCATGACCAGAAGTACTTGGACTGTTCAGATCAAAATCCTCATCATTTTGATTATCAAAAGAACACACATCTTTACTTGGTAAAGAATCACAACTGATGTAAATTCTAGAAACATGAGAAACGATGTCCTGATTTTTTAGCACTAGTTCAGACAAGTGTGGAGACAATTCATCCTTGACATCTTCATCAGAATCTTCAGTCAAATAATTTTGACTTTCAAATTCAGACTTCTCTGAACAAGTAGAAGACCTTGTATACAATGATTCTGATTTCTGATTACTACTATAATTTGAAAGTTCTTCTGACATAACTTTATCATTTTGAGAAATATTCTCATCTTTAAACATAGGATGTTCCAGGATACTGTTTGCATTATTTCTTTGCCGATGATCCTTTTGCAACTTATCTCATTCATCATCATCAGCAAATTCTTCTAAGAACAACCACTTAAAGTCAGTCAATGAAGATATGTGTTTTGGGGGTAAACTTAAATACCAATCAGCTACAACCCCTTTGAGGGATCTTCCAAAAAACATCATGCTAACATCTTCATCATAAATCTGATATTTTACAATAAATCTAAAGAATGCTAGGATATGCTCTAATGCTGAATATGATTGATCATTAAAGATTGGAATTAGATTAATGAGCTTTCTAGGGAAAGAATTGGGGGGATCCCGGAACATGATCACAACTTAAAACTCTATCCAGCCTACTAAAACATAGCCTTCTAGGATGGCCTATTTGCTGATTACTCATCTGGTTTGAAACAAGATGAGAACTATTCATCTTATTCTATCTTTACAAGAGGTATACCAAAACATTCGAACCTCTATGACAGTAAATTTAAAGTTTCATGACAAGATACTCAACATGGAAACATGAAACTGTCTAAGTCACTCTTCCCTTCTTACTAGTGCTAAAACACTTGATAGGGAACAAAATATTTTACAGCTGATCTTATGGAAAAATACATGGAGATCAAAAATACCTGGAAGTGTTGAAATTGAAACTCAACTTGCTAAATGGAAAGCCTCTGAATCTGAAGCTTACTTTGCTGAAATAATTTGTAGAGACGCCACCTCCTTGAAGACGACAAACACCTCAACCATTGAAAACTCCTTTTGTGTCTTTTTCCATCAACACAACAAAACTTCAACAGGGTACATATTGTTTATCAGGACTGAAAATACATCATATTTTTTTACTCTATTCATGCACTAATCAAACAAAGAACTTAGAGTCGCCACTCACAACTTGGTGAGATGATTTGAACTTTTAAAAATGACTCTTATACACTTCAATGGAAACTATTGGATACATAAATAAGCCAGCGAAGAGTCAAAATCTACTTGTACTCAGATTATTTATAACTGATTTATAACACAGAGATATCAATTGATTGAAATAGGCAGGTCGGGAGTCCAACTCAACTTGGAACCTAAATTATTTACTTACGATTATAATCTCCCCATCAGAGTCACCATTTTGTTGGTTCCTGAATAGGATTTTACACTCCATAAGACACCAATATACCTAAGACTGATTTTGGGAATGGTCAGTTCTAAATATGGCGAAATCTGTAGGTAACTGGACCAACTATAGGGACAAGACTGCCCTCTACACTTCTAGCTCTACAGAACCAAGGAGGGTGCACCTAATCTAGTAAATGAAACACTCTTTACAACACCAAGACTAGATTGAACAAAGCAGATAATAGCAAGAAAGTACTAAATGATAACTAGTCATTCATTGACTCTCCATTGCTATGAAATAACTGAGGCCTAAATACATAAAACTAAAAGGATTGAAAGGATTTTAATTTATATTCTTACAGAATGTAAACAACCATGCCAAACTTGCATCACTACAGGAGATACTGATTTTTGATCACTGCCTTGTCCATTGGGCAATATATCCAAAACAGATACAGAATACAAGAACAAAGATTTCAAGCCATAAACATAATAAACCAGATTCATACACTACTTACAAACATCCTTTATGTCGAACCAAATGAACTTATGCTTTATTCAGAGAGTTTTAACCTAATCCTGGATCAAGGCTGAAAAATAAACATATACACAAGTAAACCCTGTGCAAGGAGTCAGAAAACTCAAAACCCATGAAGCACAACAGAAGGAGAGATTTGAAAACTGAAAACTGCATTAAGTATGAGAACTCAAGTTCCTATATTACAAAGTATTCTAGAATACAACACTTAGATAATATGCAAAGGATTTTGAAGGGTTTTCCACTGTATTGACACAATTAGCAAAATATATTACAATCTGGACTGAGGATACACACTTAGCTTTTTAGCTTCCTGTGTCAAGAATTTCCAGCCCGCCATTCTAAATGATCACAAAAATCCTTTTATAGAGACAAGGATACAATAAGAAAAATGATCATTTAGGTCAAAAATCCTAAACCTAAATAGAAATCCCAAGTCCTGCAGGGGAAAGAAATCTGATATGATTATACCTCTGCAAGACATTCTCGAGAATAATCAGCTACTTCCTCTGAAAAAGATCAAATCAACAATGAATATCTTGGAAGAAGCAACAAATCTAATTTATTCATGAATCAAAATAAAACATCTTCAAAGCAACCAAGTTGTAAGAAATCTGATCTTCCCCCTTTCCCGGATTTGTAAATCAGTCACATTTGAAATGAAAAATCTTCACCAAACTCTGATCCTGAAAAATACCCGTCATTACTGCTTCTACCAATTTGGTCAAAACTAATTTTAACCACTGCCACTATATTCCTAGTTTTCTGGCGTTTCCGAAAACATATTATATGCCCATATTTTGATAAAAAAATGAGTCCTACAGACATTTTTTCGTGAGCAGACAACATTTAAATTTTTGATTTGTTTATATAGTGCAGACTACATAAATTCAGATTTAAATATTTACTACAAATTTTTATTTTGAGGTGGGTCCCATGTACCATGTGGCACCACCTAACTGGTCCGACCGGCCACCTCATCACCCAATTGGACCTCCACACCTTTCTCTGCTACATGGCATTTTCTGATTTGCTTATACTACTCATTGGGTGTCCTACTGACAACTCATCACTATGACACATGGTGCTTTGTCGCTAAAGTGAAAACATAACTACTGAGCATATTTCCTTCATGCCTTAACAACCACCGTTGGATTGACATGCATCCCAAGGTGACTGACCAACTACTCGATCCTCTACTTCGTTATCACCTTGTCACCATTCTCTGCCAGGTGTCGCATTCTCACTAGCTCACTGGTCCATTCGGGCACTCGACTGTACCATTCTGCCACATAATTGAGTTGCCATGTGTCAGCACGTCGCTAAAGCGCAAGCGTAACCATTGTGCAACTTCATCTTAGTGCCATAGTGACATTTGTCAGACTGGGCACATATCCCAAGGCAACCATCAAGCATCTACATTCTATCAAAAATCTCTTACCTGCACCATGTGGGCCCGTTGTCCTCGTCACCATCCACTTGTTGCCTCGAACCACGCACATGAGAGAGCCCTTCAACTGGGCATCTACTTGAGACATTAGCATATTGTGGGTTTTTCTTTATAAACATCTAATTCTTCTCCAATTGCGTCAATGTGGGACAAACCAATTTTAAGTTTATAATAATTATTTTATTCAAAATATATTTCCTCATGACAGACGCCAAACTAGGCCCACCAGAAGGCTTCCACTTGCCCTCTTCCCACTTCTCTTTACTAAACATATGAGTGCATTTGGTTTTGAGTACCCTATTGGTACTAATCCCTTCAAATGTGGGATAAACTTAACACATAGAATCCCCTTTCTCTAGCCGCCCAGTGCATGCATTCCTACACACAATTGCTTGTTGTATATGCTTCCCTCTTACATTATTTGATAAATCCCTACCGTGCAAGTTACTTCCATGCATGAATCTGAACACTCCTTGCAGGTGGCACCTCCAAAACTCGCCTCAATTTGCACATAAATTCAATACGGAGGCTCTCATAAACTAAAAAATAAAAGCTCATGCAGGCATAAGGATAGCTCACGCAGGTCGGAGAAGAAACTCACGCATCACATCCTTCTTATTCCTTTTGTTTTGGGCCTGCTCGTTACTTGTGGTGTATTCCACTCTAACCTGGGACACTCGAAACTTGGCAACCTCTATTGTATCTACAAAACTCATCAAGTAGAAGGCACATGCTCTTCAAAACCATGTACACTAGCATAGGACTCATGCAGACCTCCCTCCTCAAATCTTTATGCTGCAAACAACACCGTTATGGAGGTTCACGCTGGTTAAATGGGAGCTCACACAACCTCTCTTATGCATTGTAGACAACATACCAAAATAGAGGGAAATGTGGCTTATGGGAAGCCTCACGCAAGCTCCCATATATTTTCCTTTTGTGCTGCAAACAACTCACTCTTGGATACTCACACAGCCTATTTGGGATGCTTACACAAATCCGCTCATCTTCTTGTTTTGTCCTCAAACTTGGTATATGATGCTTGGTCTTCATGTTTCATTTCTCCCTCAACCCTCACGTGCTTCACATTTAAAAGTGTACACAACCAATGAATGGTGTGCTCATTCCTTTGCCAACTGCATGTCTGGTCTTTATTATTTTAGGCTCAAAAATGTGAGTACATAGCCTATGAAATAATGCACAATAAATTATGGTATACATAGTTCCCTTGCTACAGAGCTCCAAATTGATCATAGGCAGATAAGAAAGTCATAAAGGTAATATAATTTGGTACAATGTCTGCTAATTACATTCCATGAAAGAGTGCCAAAGTTTCACTAACATATTCATCCTTAGAACAATTTATAATGCAAAATATAAATGGCCTGCCTGGTGCAATCAACAAAGCTTATGTTTTAAAATAATGAGGCAGGCTGGACCCCAGATGGGTCCGGCCTAAATTTTTTTTGAACTCAAACAACTGGCCTTGAAAATGATCTAGAACAACTGGCGCTTGCAACCGGATCCGATCCGGATAACCGGAAACCTTTAAAAACTTCAAAATTTAAAACTTTGCCAGTCACCAAATCTCAATAAAACACCTCTAGTCGCGCTATTAAAACACTTATGAAAACTTATCTCTGGAAGCTGAAAGTTGGCAAGTACGAACTTTGTAGTATAAAAAAGCACTCCGTAAAATGGATTCACCTAAAGATGAACTAGGTAAGAGATTTTAATACTTGAAAATGCCTATTCAGAATTGTCGGCAAGCACAAACTGAAAATCACTGCTGACCGACCCGGAAAGAGATGGATAAAAAATATCAAACGATGAGCTGAGGGGATGCCATTTTTTGTGGTAGAAATTTCATATGCAAGGAAAGAAATAAAACAACCCTTAAATGGAAATGATCACCTGGAAAAAATCTATGAATTTCTGAAAATGACTTTGCAACGCTGTGCTATCCGCACCTTCATCATTATAAAAAACTTTTTTTGCCGACCTTGCAATCTGATCAAATGAAACTTTCAAAGTCTGAAACCTTGGATAGATGATCCTTGTTATGCATAAAAAACAAGGTCACAATCATATTCCCAAAGCGATCAACCGATTATCAATTATTAATCTTCAAACTCGGCCACTTGGAACATCCTGAACTAAAACATAGTGAAACTGTAGAAGTTGCATCTAGAACTGTCTGAGGAAATGGGTCAAACAGATTCATCATGATCCAGAACTTATCAAGAAGAAACATTTCCATGTGTATAGTATGGAACATCATTCAATTATATTTGACCTCGAACCAGGTGCAAATGGCAAGGCCACAAAGTAGGCACTCAGAAAACTGAAATGTGCACTCCTAGAGAAACTAAGAAATTGCAAATAGAATGGCTCTAGAAAACATGTCAAACAGGCACGTGGGGGGCTGAAAATTGGTATGGTACTTCTCTCTCATGTCTACAACATGATGAAATAACCCGCATATCATAACCATTAACCAGATGTCAGATGCAAATCTCCAAAGTAGGCCATTTAGTTAAAACTGGACTGGATGTAAAATGCATATCTGTAGAAAGCCCTTCAAATGGGAACCTTCAAAACTTGTCCGAATTGAACTCTGGGAGTTGCAACCATCTACATATGCTTAATGAAAGGTGAGGAACACATGTCCTAAGCCTCATCCCATGAAAATCATTAGGCCCATCTTTATGTGCACTTGAACTTAGGTCTTTTTAAACTGTTCTTTTGAAGCACTGAACCTTACCTTAGGAGAATTTTATGATTATGGACAAAAACTTATATGGATTTTTTAGAGTACCAACATCCCCATCGGTAACTAGGCACCAAGCACCAGGAACACCGAGTGACCATCATCCACCGAGCTCCATCGGTACATCGAACTGAGAACCTTTACCACGACCACCGAGCTCCATCGGTGAAGCCAAAAAAACTTTGATTGAGAAATACCATCAAAGACCGAAAAACTCTAGCCTTCTACTGAGATCACCAGCCAAGTAACCGAACTCCACTAGACAGTTACCAAGACTACCAGACACTTTAGTCCTTCAAGAAAATCTGCATCAAACACTTGGGGTAAATAAGAAAGTGTGTCCCACACTTTAGTCCTTCAAGAAAATCTGCCATCCACTTCATCTTCACACAAGGCTTGTCAATCCATGAAGCTAGGAAAATGCACAAGTCTATCAGCCAAGTCCTCCTTAACTAATCTGCCACCAACCAGTCAACATGTTCAACATCCAGAACAAACCAAGGATTCAACCCGTCACCAAGTATCAAGTCAGAATCCCATCTCAGAATCTCATCATAAGACTTATCATAGTCCACCAGCAACTCATGTCCGCAATCAACAAACAATATCTGCACCTCAACACCAAACAAAAGCAATTCAGTAACACCAACATCACAAAGGTGTTCAACAACATGTAACTCTTCACCAACAACAGTCTGATCAAGCACAACCAGATGCTTTGCAATTTCCATGTTAGGCACAACCGACTGAACATGAAAACCAATCTCCTTACCAGCCTCAACAAGGTCAACAACATCATTGGTAAGTATAGATAACTCAACAACAACCACAAGTTGCTTTGTAGGTTTCATGGCAGAATCCACCAACTGACCATCAAAACCTATCTCACATACCTCCACATGTCTTGTCTCTCGGACCAGTCTTCGAACTGGCCAGAAAAATTTCTTCTGGACTAGCATGCTCCAACTTCAGTAAGCTCTACAAAGCTCAACAACATTTTACCTCGTAAGGTTCTTAACTCAGTTTTCCACATAGTTAAGAAAATCTTCCTCCAACTGAGCAAACCTTTCAGAAATATTTGCTTCCACCACATCACAGAGATCTGCAATCGCACCAGGGTTCAATCCTCTCGGAGATATCTCCAAAGATCTTCAAAAAGCCTTTGCAACAAACCCAACACCGACCACCTTGTGACAACCTCCAAGTTGTATGCAAGTCAGATCGCAACCTGCCACCTCACATGGACAACCAGGGCAAGATTCCACAAGTTCAACGCCACAGATCTGCAACTTAGATTGTGTGCAATCTCGCCAACCTTTCTCCAAACAAGATCAACTCAACTCTGATACCACTTGATGTAGTCAAGTATACAGAATCCAATTAAGGACTGTCCAAACTTGCAGCCAACACCAACATAGCAGAATAACACATCACCAAACAAGATCTGAAAGAAAATAGACATCTTTATTCATCAACTAACTGATTACATGCAATGTACCAGGTTGTAAGGCCTTCCCGGTTACGACCAATTACAATGCAAGAAACAATTCTACAAGATCATGCAAGATCCAACACACTTCTCCTCAGCTAGCCCAGGTCTACAACACAACAGGACACTGGTAGGCATTCCAAGAAAGATCTAAACTTGTGCTCGCAAGCCACCAAGCAATCTTCTTGTTCCTAAGCTCGTAAGCTACTAACTATGCTACCTTCTATCCAGATCTAATCTGATTCTAGATTTCTTCTCTAACTGATGCCTAAACAACTACCCAAATATCCTCTTAAATACTAATCTCCAGCCACAAGTCAGCTTTACAAATAATTAAATCCCAAAACCCAGTCGGCTTCCAAAATATACAAATATTAAATGCAACCATAGTCAGCTCACAAATAGCCTTAAAAATATTTAATTCATCAAGTCCACCTCCAGGCCCACATAGGAGAATACAACATGCCAAATGTAGGTCCCCTCATGTCCAATGGTCAATCCATAACTTGATGAATGTGACCCAAATTAAATGCACTAGTCGGCCAAGCCGATTCATCCAAACAACCAAGTCAGTCAGCAAGAACACCAAGGGCCAAGAAGCAACACTAAGACCCTGTTGGTAACCAAACACCGAGCACCGAAACCATTGAGTCCCCGTCGGTAACCAAGCATCGAGCACCAGGAACACTGAGTGACCATCATCCACCAAGCTCCATCAATACATCCAACCAAGAACCTTTACCATGACCACCGAGCTCCATCGGTGAAGCCAAACAAACTTTGACCGAGAACTACCATCAAAGACCGAGAAACTCGAGCCTTCTACTGAGATCACCAGCCAAGTAACTGAACTCCACTAGATAGTTATCGAGACTGCCAAAATCTTTAGGAACCGAGGATGCCCCTGCATCAGTCTTTGTACTTTTTTTCCCTTCTCTCATCCTTGTCATTCCTATGAGGACATCTTGTTGTAATATGACCAACTTTGTTGCATGAAAAAAAATTATAGGAAGTTTACCTTTAAATTTTCCTTTTCCTCTCAGTAGCCTTCTAGCCACAAGTGCCTCAAGATCATCAAGATCATCATTAGAATTTTCATTGTCATTTTCACTGTTTACACATCTTTCTTTTCCTTTCTTTGACTTTTGAAGAACTATTTGAGACTTGAATGCAAATTTAATATTATGAGTAGTGAAATTATCAAAATTTGACAACTCAAAAGTAATAAGCCTACAGACAAGACCTTCCAAGCTTAATTTTTTACCAGGAGCACATCTCAGTTATTGTATTGCAGAAACTCTAATAGCATAAATACAAAGTAGGGTTCTCAAAACCTTGCTAATAATAGTTTCATCATCAATATTTCCATTACCTCCTCTAATAGCATTCACTACCTCTTTAACTATGACACAATATTTAACAATAGTTTCACCTTATAACATTCTCATTTCATCAAACTTACCTCTCAACACATTTGTGTCTCCACCATAGATAGTTGCTAGTGTGTCCCACATTTGCTTTGCATTAGTACAGTTCTTTGTGTCTTCAAATTCAGGATAAGTTAGGGCTAATGCAATCTCCAACATTGCTTGATTGTGTTCTTACTTTTCCTTCATCTCCTCGATTGTCATAGGTGTAGCTACATGTACATAATCATGTTCCACATAATATTTTGTTTAATCACCAATACCAGCTAGGTGTAACTTCATCAAATTTTTCCATACAAGGAAGTTCTCCTTGTTTAGCTTTGGTACCTCCTTTTTGTACATCATGATCTTTAGCTTTAAGTACCTTCAAACTTTTTTCTTACAAGCACCAACAACTCTAATACCAATTGTTAGAATGATTTTGAATAAATGAGAGGGGGGGGGGGATGAATCAGTTATCATGAGGTCCAGATGTACCTATTGAACCTGTAAATACTTCAACAAAATTAGATCTATTCAAAAATCCACTCGGTCTCTATAGAATATAATCAGTAACATAAAACTTGCAGTCCACTGTCCAAAAGTAATCAACTTGCAGAATATAAAACTCTTAACACCATTAACATCAAATAACATTGACACAAGTATGACACCAAGATTTAATGTGGAAACCCAATTTGGGAAAAACCACCAGTAACATGCTACCGAATTTTCACTCTTCTAAAGTGAGCTTTGTGAGGAGCCAACCCTATTAAAGGTTACAATACACACTGCTAGGTGTGACCTTGTTAAAGGATTTAGTCACCCTATTAGGAGTGGCCTTGTTAGAGGGCTTAAGAATATCCCATTATAATGCCACCTTCATTAAAGGATTTACAAAAGACTGTTAGGTCAACCTTGATTAAAGGATTTTGACTGATACAATGGTTAGAAAGTAACAATAGGTTCTAATCCGAAATATACAACTCACTTTAAAAATACAGATCCAATAAGCTCATATGCTGATTTACTAACTAGCCTTCATTGTCATCTCTATCTTTGATCTGCTCAAAAATCCCTTCAATCAATCACCACAACTATGTTCAGCTCTTCACATCTCTTCTCAGCCTTCTGCTTAGGTTCCCCAATCAATAACATAAACCTCTTTCACTCTCTTCCATAACCTACAACTAGGTCATCCTTATACCTCTTTGATTGTGTAGCTTAATCTTTTTCCGCTTAATCATCTCCGTAGATCTTAGGTTTAGGTCAGATTCATTGAATCCTTCCAACATTTAGTTCTCCTCCTCCTTCTAGATACTTCTCAAAACTTCTCCTTGAATTCATAAGAAAATGGTTGACCATGCATTAAATGCTCCAAGTCATTCATCCTTATTTTCAACACATTTTCCATATCCCAAGAATTTAACTATGTCAACTAGGAATCTTAATTCCTTTACAAACTCTAAATTATTGACACTCGACCAATAATGTGTTCTTCTACTCAGTCATCACTGAATAACTTGGTCATCACTAAACTTTTCTTCTTGGAAATTACTAACTTCACTTGGTTAATTCTCTACTACTTGGCAATTACTGATGCTCTCTTGACACTAAAATTTGCCCGGCTTATACTGGCACTTGGTCAACACTAGCATCACTCAGCTTACACTAAAATTTCTTTATCTTTTGCTCTTTTTCTTAGTTAAGCCTATGCTTTCAGAGTTTCTTTCCTCATTTCTTCTAAGCTTCAAATCAATTGTCTTTTTCACTTAGTGTTATAGATAAACAACACATTGCCTTGCCAATGTGCCTACTAATCAAGTACCTATTACATTTTCTCATAACTCAAACTTTCCACTAGGTCTTCTTGTTATCTCCAGTTTTCAAATCCTCTTCATCAATTTAAAGATATGGTACTTTACTAGATAACAATTATCTTACCAGTTAAGGTTTTCCATCAATGACAATATAAAATTTGTTTCAATTGTAGTTTCAAACAAAAACACATTCAAAATCAGGACCTCTGATGGTGAAAATGTTTATTGTGAGATAGGGATCAGACTTGGCATAGGTATAGTTGTCTTTTTTATTTTTGTCTACACAAGGAAGGTTTTCATTTTTTTATTATACTATAACAATATATTGAATATAGTGTGATATTTATTAGTCATTCTAGAGTCATCAACAAATTTTGTTTTGTTGTGTTGAATCAAGTCTTGGACAATATTATTTAGTTGGAAATAATTATCAATTTTGTGTCCCTTGGTGTGGTGGTAATCACAAAAGTCATTGTCATTACACAATGTAGGCTTAAAGGGACATAGCTCATAATGTCAAATCTTTGCTAAAATTATAGTGTTTGACAAGATGAGTCATCTCAAAACTATCTCAAGAGGTTCTACAAGTGGAGTATAATTTCTTCTTGGGTTTGGTTATCTTGCAATATGTTGTTCATCATTGGTATTGTTTTTCAATGGATTCTCCCTTTGAGGGACATTTTTGGTGGTATTAGGGATGTTAGATGTCTCCTAGAGGTGCAATATTGATTGTGCAATGTTGGCATCAAATATTCCATCATTGGTGAAGCTCTTATTTTTAGGCCAATACTTTGCTTTGTTGTATGATGTAGTGGTATTTCTTTCTTTCTTAATTATACATTTCAATGTAAGCGACCTGTCAAATTTCAATACGTGTTCAATGAATTCTTAAAATGTGTCAATGTATTATGAATTTAAGTAAGGCACACATCATGTCTAGTTGGTAATTCTCAATAAACATCTAGATCTTTTCTTTGGTTGGTATGTGAAAGGAGGATTTAGAATCTAGATTCCTCCAATATTATACAAAAAAGGAGAAGCTTTAGCCATTATTTTGTTAGGTGTTACAAAGATCCATTAGTGTGCCCTCAGTGAAGATGTTATGAGGGTAGTGGTAAATGAGCTTCTCTACCAGTTCATTCCACAATCTTATACTTGGAGGTAATTGAAAGAACCACTCCATGATAGACCCACTAATAATTTATGGAAATAGTCTCATTAGATAGGTGTCATTATGAGCCACCTCTATACATGCTACAAAATTTTCTTTGATATGGTCATAGGGGTCACCCTTTTCCTTATATTTGTCAAATTTTGGTATTTCAAAGTTAGCTGAAAATGGTGGCATATATTGTGTCCTCTCAAAGGGATACAGACAAAGATCTTCCAACAAGTATGTTCTTTTAGGTGCGTTAGTCTAAAGTTATGTCACTTATTTTTGGAGGGTTTGTACTTGTTCTAGGATTTTAGTAGGTGCATTTTGGTAAATAAAAGTATTCCCACTATGATAGAATGATGTTTGATTGTACATAGATCGGTATCCAAGGTTTTCATTGGACATGGCTAGATAATATGGTGCCACAACTTGGGATGGTACAAAATAATTGAAAAGGTTGTTCCCAATTTAAATGTTTTGATCTAGGAGGTTGGATAATACCCCTTGATTTCTAGGGTTTTAACTGAACAAAGGTTGGTTGGAAGGGGCCTCTTGAAGAATTCAATGTGGTCCTTTATTAGGGAGCACACCTTGTGGAACACCACTAGGGTTCTACATAGCACTTTGGGAAGATGTATTGTTTGGTGTCAGAGGATTCCATCTATTTGTCTAACTAGGTGGTGTAACTCTACTAGATGAACTTGTCACAGTTTAAGGATTGATAATTGGATTAGTTTGTAATGTGGTGAAATGTGCACTTTCATTTGAGGTAGTACTAGTTGTTGAGGAACTACGAGCAAAAGGGAGGTTATTGTACTATGTTCCAAATGAAGTGGAGGATGTTGTGACTTTGGTGGTGTTGTGAGATGTATTGTCAAAGGGTATGGTCAAGTAAATTTGCAAGGTGTAATGCCCACCCTAGTATCTACATATTTTGGATGGACATGATTATTACTTTGATACTTTGGATTATATGTTTGGACTATGTTATTTCATGATGGGACATTTGATTTCATATTTTTTTGGTTAATAGAGTTTATTATGAGATATTAAATAATTTGAAATAAAATGATGAATTATTAGAAATAAACTGTGTAAAATATTTTGCATTATGATGGATCTAACCCTACTAACCCCATTATTTTTTGATGATTACATTGGTTGATGTGAGTGTAGGATGAGGAGAGGCAGTCGTAGTTACTCCTACGGGAGGTCCACATGATGTCGCACTCTCCCTCCTTATTTTCCATTATTTGTTTATATATATCTATATGCATGTCGGTTGGTGATGCAAGATGCAGGTACCAGGCATCGTCTCCACCTGACTACATAGGTCTGAATGTACCTTCAAAATCCTCAAACTATTGTTGTGTGGAGATTTAACCAAGCTACTCTTGAGGTTACCCATGGACTTAGATTTTTGTTAGGCTGATACCCTAGTTGGGAAATTAGAATGCAGTTTACATTGTGGTCTTATGTTTCAATGTTGGTCTGAGTTTATGTTATGAGTTATAATTAACCTTTTTTATATGTATAATATTTATTCTATAATTATGTTATAATTGTTTGTATATGCTATATAGGTATGTGTATATGTGGGTGCACACACATATACCCATGCTTATATAAATAATAATATTTGTATATTTTTATTGATTGAGTAAATGGTATGTTCTTTATAATAATTAAATAAAATAAAATAAATAAAGTGTATAAATAAATAAGGAGTGAAAATGATATCAATAATAGTAATAATAAAAGTAAATGCTTTTTGTAGTAAAACTAGCTATCTAGGAGGGAGTTGAGCTCGAGACCTCCTAGAAGTTAGGCTAGTTGATTTTCGTGTGTGCTATGTGCTTTCCTTGAGAGTTATTTGTTTGACTTTCTTGTTATAGTTTTCTTTTAAAGCTATTTTAATTAAATTTATTAAAACTCTGTTAAGTCATTTATGGGAATGATTTGTTTATTCTTCCAACTGACTATGGAAGTTAGAGAAGTTGCTTCCCATAAAGCAACTCCTCCAACCAAATAGTTGAAGGATAAATATTTTAATTTTGGGGATTGAGAGGGAGTTGGAGTTTTTGGAAGGTTTTTGAAGTTTTCTACATTGATATTTTTTCCAGAAGTTATTTGTAATTTTCTTGAGATTGAGAGTATTTTAGTTTGGAGGGAAAATGTGTGGATTGCTTTGATTTTTATTTCCAGAGGAAGCTTTCCAGGAGACTATCATCTCACTCAAGGTTTGGAGGACTTGCAGAGGTGTGCTCTAGACATTGTGAAGTTTCTCCGTAGGACTCCAAGTAGGATCTGGATCCAAGAAGAATCACCTTCTTGCCTGTGTGTATTCTGGAAATCAATAGTATGTTCTTATGATATTTCAATATTTTTTTTGGTTATATATGTTATGAATTAAATATTGTTGAAAACACATACTGTGTGCAGAAAGTTTAATGACATAGTTTATTTTCTTTGTCAAAATTCTTCCTTGAAGTCTATAATTAATTTTATGATTATAATTTGGTATATTTATTTGTGCATATGTGTGTGCATGTTCTTAAATATATATATTATTCATATGATCTGCAAATTTTATGTTGTGAGATGATTTGTAAATAGGATGATAATAAAAAATATATTAATAGGAATTAGACAAAGTGTTATGGTTTATTTTTATATACCCGTACTATGTTGTAAATAACTTTTGAACTAGACATTATTTTGAAAATATCTCTTGTGAGAATGTGAGCACTTAGGTTTTATCCAACATATATCAAAATTAGGAAGATCCAACAGTTCAAAAAAAAGTTATGCTTACCGCACTGAGACTGTATTTTTATGACAATCATATAAATGTTTCTAGAAATAGTCATGCATAGATCCTTGCAGGTTCATTAGTTTATAGTACAATCTTTTCCCCATCAATTTTTATTGATTTATAATTTATATTACTTTTATTTTCTATTTGGACCTAATGTGGAAACTTTAGAGTCGTGGATTTCAGTGTTGGATAACTGTTTGACTTGAGGTTTGGTTTGTATCTTCCTACCTTGACCCTGGTCTTTGTCTGCATCTTTTTACCTCTCTGAATGATTCATTTTATTTATTTAAGATGATCATAATGTTTTACTTAAGGTTCTTGAGTATGTGACATCCTTGTACTATTCTTATGTTATTTATGGTTAAGGTTAGGGCTCGTCCTGGTGGTCTAAGTACACAGGAGAGTTTCCTAAACCTCTGAAATAAAGCATTTGCATTATGGAAATTCTTTTGTCATGTTTTGGATAGGGGACTAGGTACCCTAGGTGAGTGGCTCACCATAGGTGCTGGGACCCAAAGTGGTTACCAGGAGATCCTATGGGTGAGTTTTTAATCAAGTGATAACCTTAAAATTTACTTGGGAGGGGGGAAACAAAAGATAATGAAAAGAAAATATATTAATGGCCACATTGTCCTGTTGGAGTACCCTGACCATGGGTAACTACTAGGATGGATCCCTATTAATAAAGGGGGGACCAGGGTCACATGGTTGCCAGGAAGGATCCCAAAATCTAGGATATGTGATGACACTCACCTAGAGGGTATGCTAGAAACCTAACCCTTGTGATTAGTAATGTGATATCTCGTAATGTTTTGTATTTTTTTTCAAGTTAGGGTTTGTGGAACCTTAGAATGATTAGGGCCTTATGAGTATCTTGGTTCTATCTCCTAGCATGGGGGGTGGAACTTCATTAGTTTCACATGGTTGGGTGGCAAAAATATTTCGAGGTCCTATTCATGGTTCGTGACTTGGATGCATTCAATTTTATACATTGATGAAGATCTTTTTATCTTATATTATGTATTATTGAAAAGGAAGATGAAAAGATATGTTGTAATGCCTTTGGGCCATTCATGTACTTGTTATTGTAATAAAATTTATTATTGGAAAAATGTAATTGAAAAGAAAAGCAATGTAATGGGGAGGGATAGTTCTAGGGTTTGTTTCAAGGGTTGTTATTTGAAAAATGAAAGTTAGAAATATATAATGTAATGTTGAATTATCTTCTGTATCTCTCCTATGTTGCAATGAAATGAAATGTTTATTAAGCTAAGGCTAAAATGTAATTTATAAAGAATAGTTATTCAATGTGTAGTTAAGAGAAATGAAATTGGTTTATGAAGTAAGAAATATAATTATAAATGAAATGCTATTTTCTTACCCTATCTCTTAAGCTCTGAAATGTGAAAGTAAAGAAAAAAAATAAAATTCAATTTGGATAAGTAATATGTTAGTAAATGAATTCATTAAGGGAACCTTAAGGAATGTAAATGTAAATGTATTAATGATGTGATCTTAGAAAAAAATTTGTTGGTTGCAATTTTTGGTCATAAGACCCAATTCCTTATGGGTTCCCTGGCGGGGACATTACACAAGGATGGTGAAGTTTGGGTAATCCATATGGATAATGTTTTGTTTGATGGTGCACTTTCCATGATGATAGATGTATCAAATCTTGTGGAAAGTTTAGCCCCATTTTGAGCAAGCAAGTAAAAGTATCGATTGGGGTTAGAAGATAGTATGCTTCTATGAGTTTCAAAATCCGAGGGTCTTGTAATGTGTTTTCAACTTCTTTAGGTGTATAGTATTTTCTAACATTTTTGAGTGAAAATTGGTTTGTTGGAGGGGGTAATTCCCAACCTCCACTAGGTTGAAAATATGAAAGGTCCATGTTGCTGGTAGGATTGTAATTTGGGTCTATATTAGAGTTTATCTATCCTTTGTTCTTTGTTGAATGAGTACTTAGAATGGGTAAATACAAAGTGATCCTAAAGTCCTACGGTGGAAAATGATTATTAAGACTAAGGTATACTTCTAATTTTTCTTTGGATTTTTTGGATGCTTGGGAATGCAATATGAAAAATAGTAAATGCAAATTATATGATATTTTTTTCTTTTTTTTTTAAATACAAGAATAAGGTAAGAAATATATAAAATGATGATAATAATGGCTAGGTATGACACTAAAATGTATGCAAGGAGGCAAAATAATGTCTAAGGTATGAGAAAAAGGTACAAACAAATATTTTTTTGGAAATTTTGAGGATAGTGCTTTTGGGAGATAATCTAAGTGATTACGAGAATTCTCTTGACCTTCAAATTTGGGACAAACATTACAAGTTGACAAAATGACAAGGTATTGACTATGAAAAAAAGATAGTTGACTTGGAGCAGGTCAAAACTATTCTAAAAAATAACTATGAAAATGACCAAAAAGTGAAGCCTCTAGTTTCTAAAAATAACCATAAAGGTCAAATGTCAAACCCTGGGAAAATGCAACATATATTTTTGTGGCTTTTTTGTTTTTTTGAAAAATAATAAGGTAATGCAAAATAAAGGCCTAAATATAAGGATAATGCAAAGATATGGTTCCTAAATGAAATGATATGCTAAAAATGCAAGGGAATGACTTCCTATATGTAAGGATATGCTAAACATGCAAGGGTTCCTAAATGAATATGCAATCTCGGATGCTAATTATAGGAAAAGAGAAGTCTGGACAAAGGTTAGGGACAAATTTGGAAACCCATATTTTGGTTTGATGTAGATTAAAAATTTCTCATGCAATCACGTCAAATGATTATATTAGTTATCTCTAAGAAATTAGTAGTCGTGTTGCAAGACACTAGTAGTTGTGGTACATAGATATGTCAAATGTGGCTAATTAACAATAGATGTATAGCATAAAATGATAGTTTCATGGTATGGATATGTCAATTGCATTGTAGGATTTTCAATTATGTGGTAGGGTTATATCAAATGCATCTAAAGGTCTTTGTAATGTCAATTTTGTATTTTTCATCAAATTTTAGTGATAACAAACATGTAGTAGAAAGTATGGCTATTGTGATAAATAATAATAATAATAATAATAATAAATAAAAAATAAAAATAGACAAGTACAACCTATGACTAAGGAAAAGACTCTCCTTGTTGAATCTCCTTACAATAAAATATCACATTCAATTTGGACAAATAGAAGCTTGATAGCATTGGCTTCCACTTACAAGGCACCCACTTCTTGGGCATACAAAGCTTCAAATTTATCAAGACTCAGAGATCTTGATAATTTATTTTTCTCAAAAAGAGGGATACATGAGGGGTGTCCTCAAGATGCATGTCTCACAAACCCTTTGTCAACAAGTAGGAGATATTTTTGGCTCTACAAACAAATGGTGTCTAGTAAGATCTATGGTGATATCTAATAACAGGCAGGACATGTGAGACACTTAAGTCTCTAGTCAGTCACCTCATCTCCTTAGGGATGTTCACCCAATTTGAGCTATCACTAACACACTGAGCCTGAGACAGCTAGTGCAAAATCATAGTTTTTTTGTAGTCTTGTATGTATAGAAACTAGGGGGATTTACTGCTTTGAGGTCATCCCCTAGGGTGATGGAATCCTCAGGTAGACATCTCTAATAAAATAAAAATGGTATCTATCCTAAATAGAACATGAAAGTGCATAGAACACACCAGACAAAAGTTTTAATTATTAAATCCCAAATCGAAGTGTTATTTTTACTCTAAAAATAGATAGAAAAGAAAAGGTTCATTTTAAGCCCCAAAATGAAATGTGAATTATTTTAAGACAATTAGGAGATGCTTCCTCACCATAAAATGGAAATTATATATTAGTAACAAAAATTCCTAGACCTAGAAATCAAAAGTCAATAGAATGAAGATTGATCATATTAATAACCAAATTATATTTCTCACAATAAGTCAATACCCTTTGAAAATACTTATTGAAGACCTCTTGAAATTTGATGTCATTTTGGTGTTCTTCAGCTTCTACTACTCATCTAAAAGTTTGATAAATCTATCTTTCTTCCTTTCTTCTTCTGTATTTGGGAGGATAGCTCAATTTGGATTTTTTATGCTTCTAATTTTTGGTCATCCGTTTCAATGAATTATGTCATTTTACAGGTAGTTGTGGTTCTGGTCTTTGCAAATGCATTATTTTATCAGTTCAATTGTGCTTCTTGTATATTAGATGTGTCGTTTAGATGTTAATTTTATCAGATCACCCTACACACACAAATAAAATATTATCAGAAAACAAAAAATAAGGCATCAATAAAAAATAGTCGCATATTGTAAACATGCAATTGCATTATAAGATCACAACTGCACCAAATGCTCCTATAGTTGCACAAAAACTAAAAATTAGAAAATCAGAAGCACCAGGTGCTTCACATTGGGCTCACCAAATTTTGTCAGGGGTAAAATATTCATAAATCTATAAATCTCTAATAACCAAGATAAGATACATCCATAAAGATCTAAATTATTGTCACATTACACCTTACTCAAGAAAAAATAATATGATTCAATGCATCACAAAGTAAATAATGGAAGCAAAAACATTCAAACCAAATAATCTTTTCCTTTTTTCTCTCCTTCTCAATGAAATATAGCCTCTTAGAATTGCTCAAGTGTGACAACATGAGAATTCAAGATTTTGGTTGTAAAATCATGAGAATTAAGACTCATTATATAGAAATCTAGACTTCAATCAAGACTAGGTTGATTGACCAAATAACTGGAATTGATTGATCAAATGACTAAGTTTGATTGAATAGATGACTAACTTGATTGATTAAAAGACCAACAAATTGACAATTAAGTGGTTGCATGACATAATACATTGAATCGAATAGTTAACTCAATTGATTGAGAGTGGACTAGATAGATTAGATAGGATTGAATTGAATGATTAGTCAAACTAAATTGAATGGAAAGAACTGTTAGTTAGTGATAATTAAAAGAGGTGGATTTGGAGGAATAGTTAGCATTAAATAAATTCAAAGTTTCATTTAATTGTGTATGTGACGATAAATAAATTAAGTAATTTATTTATTTTTAGAAGAATTAATTTGCATTAGGGAAATGTAAAATTAAATAAATTAACAATTTATTTAATTTTAACAGACCAAGTTAAGTAATTGGAATTATTACTTAATTGTAGTGATAATAACAATGAGGTATATTTTAATTAAATAATACAATTATTTAATTAAACTCAGAGAAAGAAATTAATTCAATCAAAACAACTATTTAATTAGTTTTCAAAAGAATAAATAGAGAATCTATAAAGAATATTCATTAGAGATGAAATAATTAAATAATTAATTAAAATTATTTAATTATTGGAATTGGAAGGAAATGATGAATTTTAAATTTGAATTGAGAGGAATGATATAAATTAATTAAATAATAAAGATTATTTAATTAATTAAGAGGAGCATTAGTTAAATTGTTGTGTGCAGGTGACAGGACAATTTTTAGGTGTCTACATGAGATTTCATATCTGGGAGGCAAATTATAGATGGAGTGGTGGTTGCTTCTAAAGCTATTTACTCTATGGTGGTTTCTAACAAGAAATATATGTTCATCAAACTAGATATATCCAAAGCTTATGATAGAGTTAGGTAGTAATTATTGCAAAAATATCACAGCCTTTAATTTTTAGTCAAGAGTGGGTTAGTTGGACGATTACTTGTGTTACTTATTCCTTCTTCTCTGTTATCATCAATGGTGAGCCTTCTGAGTTATTTTGAGGTTTTAGGGTCTTCGCCAAAGGGACCCTCTCTCACCCTATTTATTTATTATTATGGTCAATTTCTTGGGAATATTTATTAAGTCTAAAAATCCCCAAGGCTTGATTTAGGGTTGGAGATAGGATAATGGATTGCCCAAGTTTTCTCATTTGTAGTTTGTGGATGATATTTGTATTATGAGGATTATTTGTTTTCATGAAGTTAAATCTTTCAAAAGGATTTGGGATAATTATTTAGCTATTTTAGGTCCAAAAGTAAATGAGCACAAATCTTATATCTATTTTTTTTACATGAGAAAATTTAGAGAAGGATTACCAATATTTTGAGGTTTCAATTTGGTTCTCTTCCCTTTCTCTATCAGGGTATCCCTCTAGCTACTTGAAGGAAACTTAGGCCATACTAGAAGGACTTGTTGGATAAGTTGTGTCATAAGATTAATCACTAGACTCATCGATGGCTATCCGGTACTACCACTAGGGTGACTCTTCATCAATATTTGATCTAGGATCTGTTAGGAATAGTCACAAGAGATAATTGAGGGGGGGGGGGGGGGTGAATCAGTTATCTACAAGATTTAATTCTTTATCCAAATTAATACAGAAGAACATTAAGCATAAACACAACAAGATAACACTTAACACAACACCAGAATTTTGGTTACAAGGAAACCCAAAATAGGTAAAACCTCGGTGGGAATTAACACCCATTATAAACTGCACTAGAGTATAATGATCCTTGTTAGAAGATCTTACAACCATATTAGGAGTTTATCTTTATAATGCATGAAGTACAATGACCTGGTCAAAGGTCAGACCCTATTAGGAGTCTTGAATAAATAACCTTGTTAAAGGTGAGGACACACTATCTGGGAGCACACTGCTCAAATGGTGAAGGCTGCAACTTTCTGCACAATAGATACACACTATATCTAGATCTTGGTGAAATGTGAATTAGACCTGTTGTCTTGATTAGTTCCAATTAATAGTATACACTCTTTGCTTCTTCCCATAGATCTTCAACTGAGGATTGATATGGCTTTATTGGCTCAATACTTTCATACCTTCTTATTGTATGAACTAAATATGAGCCTCTAACTTGGATCCACACTTCAACATAGTCATTGTTCACTAGTTGTAGACAAGAATGAATATCAGATCATTCATTTTTCCTGGCTGGATGATTTGACATGTTGCCTCCTATCTAGGTAGGGTTCGAAATTGCTCTCAGAATCGAAAGTCCTGCAACCATAGACTAACACTAGAATGAAGGATTTAACTGAAAGTACAATGTAGATTATTCTAGAATGAGTATGCAAGATTAATCTAGAAATGATGAAATTAATCTAAGAACAATGGAAGAAAACTAGATTAAGAAAATGAAGTGCATCATTAAGCTAAACATGATATATTAATCTAGAAATGAATATTATGCTAAGAATGAAAGCTTTGAATGCAAAAGAAGTTCTAATGGCAATGCAACAACACTTCGTTGCTTGAAAACTGTGGATGCTTTGAATGAGAAATGAGGGTTCTTTTATAGAATCCCAGGTTCAATCGATGGTTGAGATTGAATTGGACGAATGGTGGAGATTGAATGAGAGTTCAGTTCAGAATAGAAAGTTTCCAGCAGAGAGATAGTCAGCTTTTTGTTTTTGCCTGTGTGGAGCTTTAATTGTTTTATTTCCCTTTTGAATTTTTAATTAACTCAAAGTTTCCTTTTCTGAACTGAAGAGAAGATTTGGAGAGAATATTTAATTTAAATAAATACAATATTGCCTCATAAGTGGATTTTCTCAATTATTTGAATAATTAAATTCATTTATTGAGATGAGGATATTTATTAAAACTAAATATTTATTTAATTCCTTTTTTATGTGTTTTAACTAAAGAGGATGGATTAAATTTAATTAAAGTGCTAGGACTTTTAGAATTAAATTAATCAATCATTGGGTTTATTTAGCTAATTATAGTTGATATTTAGGAATTAAATATGATATATGATTGATGCAGATTTAAGGTTTTCTACATTTGACACTAGGTCAAGTAAAGTCAATCAGAAGACAGAATTGCCTAGTACAATAGGACTTTGATGATTCAAAATTTGATAAAACGAGACCAAATGCAACAAAATTGGTTAAGATAGAAAGATGCCAATATTGGGGTATTACATTTTTCCCCTCTTTGAATTGATGTGCGAGCAACGCATTGATTCAAAGAATAGTCTGATGTGATAATTGATGAGGTTTTCAGGATTATCTCTAAAATGAAGCTTAATCCTTGAAAGTCTAGGTTAGATTGCAAAGACATCAGTCAAGTTACTATTTTCAGTAAGATTGTCCCCCGAACAAGGCTCAATCTTTAGGATTCGAGATTAGATTGCCCCAATACCCATTGATTAAATGATAACTGGTACAAATTTTTAGGACTATCTCCAGAACGAAGCTTAGTCCTCCGAGACCTGGGTTAGATTATCCAAACACTAGTTAAAAAGAGTTTTCGAGAGCCATCTCCAGAATAAAGCTTGACTTTAAAGAATTAGGGTTACATTGCCCCAATACCTAATAGAGATTTTGAGAACCATCTCTAGAACAAAGCTTGATCCTTAGGGATCTAAGTTAGATTGCTCTGATACCTAATAGTATGATGACAAGATGCAAGGCACAAAGATGCCCCGAGTAATTCAAGATTGTTGAACATCCAATTTTGACTGTGAGGTACAAAAATTGAACATGCTCCAAGTGATGAGATGCCCCTAGCAATGAGGTCTTTGATTTTAGATCAGATTGAGTTGATAAGATTCAATGATGCAATCATCCTGCCCCCTCGAGAGAGAAATAGAAAGATGACATGTCATGAAAGGTAATTGACAACAAAAGGTTGCAGATAGAGATAAAATTGGAGATCTAGAAGAACTCAAAATAGATTACGAAAGAATCAAGAAGATGTAGAAGTGATCTAGAGTGATTTAGAGATTTGGTTGACCAAGTTTGACCAAGGTTGACAAGGGTTGACCATAGTTTACCATGGTTGAATTTTGATGAAAAAGATGACAACGTCAATAAAATTATGATGATATGTGATTCTATCAAGAATATGACATCAGAAGGTCAATTGCACAAGTGTTTGATTGCGTCAGACCCATAAATTTTAGAATGTGGTTTTGAGCTAGTTAGAGGTGTCAGATTTTGATTTCAATTTTGATCCTGAAAATGGATTCAAAGAGGTCGACGTAGCCAAGGGTGAAGTTTTCACGTGAAACAAAGCATTTTTGTAGTCGTGATGAAGCCAGGATGTGAAATGAGAACTCTCAGTGTACAAATCTAGGAGAATACAATGAAGTGAGCATCAAACACTGTCGCTATGCAAGTGTAGAATGAAAATGCAAGCCTAAGTTAGATGCAATCCCTAGGACTTGGTTGCTGGACCCATTAGATAGTTATCATTATAGAGCTTTTGGTATTGGATGATCATGATATGTCATACAACTCTCACTAATAGGACAATCATGAGAATATGAATATAAAATCAGTCTTTAGATTTATCGGAATGAGGTGTAAGCATTAAGGCACAAGAAGCCAGAATGACCTGAACACCTATTCCTTTTGATTTAGCAAGTTAACATAATCATCAAAGCATAGTTTCTAGGATGACCTGAAGGTTTCTTGTGTACAAACATGCCAGACATGCAAGAGTTCCTTCTTTTACTAAGTATAATAAGAATGCTCGTAGTGACCCTTACATTCACTTCATAGGATGAGTGGCTTGAAAGTTCACTTGTAGCAAAAAGAAGTCACTCAAACAGACAAGGAGAAGAACCAACCTCACCAAAGTTTCCATATAAAAGGAGTCAAGGTACACATGGCTATCTAACATGAGATAGAGGCTCTCATAGTGGACACCCATTTTGTATGGATCCATTGGATCATTTGAACTAAACTAGCAAATAGAAAGCAAAGAAACGATCATGCCCCCAGTCTTCGCATCTCTCAGTCAGGATAGACGTCTTTGAGGTGCTCGAGGAGGAATGATAAAGTGAAAAGAAAAGTATACAAAAGAAAATCTCAGCATGTCTCAGAGAGTCACAAGTTTAGTTTCAATTTCAGTGGATTGATGCCAGATTAAAAGTATACCGTGTTTGTGAGAAGTCTCATCAGGACAATGATAGTAGACAGATACAGTGAGAACCACTAGTGATTGATGCAAGAGAAAGTCTCAAGGAGAGATCATAGTGTGAACTAAGTATAAGTAGGCAGACACAATGAGAATCACTGGTGACTGATACAAGGAAGATCTATAGCTAAGCATCAGTAGGCAGAAACAGTGAGAACCACTGGTGACTAATGCGAGGGAGATCCTATAGCTAAGTATCAGTAGGCAGACACAGTGAGAATCAATGGTGATTGATGTGAGGAAGATCCTATAGCTAAGCATCAGTAGACAGATGCAATGAGAACCACTTGTGACTCATGTGAGGGAGATCCTATAGCTAAGCATCAGTAGGCAGACGCAGTGAGAACCACTGGTGACTGATGCGAGGAAGATCCTATAGCTAAGCATCAGTACACAGACACAGTGAGAACCACTGATGACTAATGTAAGGAAGATCCTCTGAAAAGATAGGACAATGCCCCCTAGACCAAGAAGGGTACCCCCAAGTGTGACCAGTTTCAATCCATGTAGAGTCAAGCATAGTCTTGATGGTAACTAAGAGCGAGTGCATGCACTAGAAAACTAAAGTAGGGAAAGGAGGAAAGCAACTGTACAGGGCCAAGCGGTGCTACAATAGGTATAGAATTATGGAACAAGAGGTGTCTATTTACCAAGTTTTCACCTTCTTGGCATGATTTTATTGCTTTTTCTACCATGACGCCTGTTTGCCAGGTTTTCATCAATGGCCCATTTTTTGTTTTTCAATTTTTTTGTATTTTTATCTTTTTTATTTTTTTGTATTTTTGAACTATTCAATTTTTTTGTATTATCAAGGTGCTTGTTTACCAGGTTGTCACTAGGATAATAGATTTTTTTAGGACATTTTGCAATTTTTAGGATTTTTTCATAATAGAGTATGTATATGGAGCATTATGATGATGTCTTAGTTGTAGAATCACTTCAGATGCAGAGAGTTGATAAGCTCTTTGAGCTGTTCTCCTTTAGTAGTAGAGAGTTGGTAAGTGCCAGACCCAAACTCGACAGTGATAATATACAGACCAAGCCAATTTGGTTCAAACTTTCCCTTCTAGATCCGTTGTTGATTCTTAGGGTTCTCTCTCAGAATGAGATCTCCCACTTGGAAGTCCCTCGATTTGACTTTCTTATTATAGCTCTTGGACATCCATTTTTGATATGCTTAGAGATGATCAAATGCCACTTTCCAACATTCATCCAATAATTCTAGCTCTTTTAGCTGAGATATTCTAATATCTTCATCAGTGATGAGGCCTTTCAGAGAGACTCACAAAGTAGGAATCTGGACCTCAATAGGAAACACGGCATCCATGTCATAAAATAAAGAAAAGGGTGTGGCCCCTATTGGTGTTTGAATACTTGTTTGATAGGCCCATAAAGCCAGATTAATCTGGAGGTGCCAATCTCTACCAGATTTGTGAACTGTACGGTGCAGGATCTTAAGGATCACCTTATTTGATGCTTTCACCTGTCCATTACCCTGGGGATAATAGATGGAAGACCAATGCTAAGTAATCTTTAACTTAGAGCATAGCTCTTTTAGATCCTTATTCTTGAACTTCCCCCTATTGTCAATGATTATTAAGGAGGGTACACCATACTTGCAGATGATGTAATTCAAGATAAACATGGCTACAGACTTTCCATTTTCTATAGTTAGAGGTACTGCCTCGACCCATTTGGTGAAATAGTCTGTAGCGGTGATAATGAACTTGTGTCTATTTGATGAAGAAGGGTGACTCTGACCCACCAAATCAAAGGTCCATTGTTAAAATGGCCAAAAAATAATAGCTCCTTGGCAGGAGCGTGAATCAGATTCCCATGAAGTTGACACTGTTTACAAGCCTTAGCATATTGTATAGCTTCTTTCTCCATATTAGGCCAATAGTAACCAGATCTAATAAGTTTGTGGGCTAGTGTTAGGCCACTTGAATAAGACCCATAGATGCCTTCATGCACCTCAGCTAACACACACTTAGACTCGTCAGGTTCTAAACACCTAAGGAGGGTACCATCTAGACCTAGCCTATATAAATCATTAGCTATGATAAAATACCATGAAGCATTATAGATTAGGTAATGTTTCTCATTCTGGGTGTAAGTGTCTGGAACAATCTGGTCATGGAGGTAGGAGTAGATATGATGGAAGCAGGATGAATCGTGTCCAATGACTGAACAGATCATTTGAGATTCAGGAGTGTCATGGGCTGGGTAGTGTAATGTCTCCACCAGGAATTCATGTCAGAAGTCATTTTCTGGCATTTGTAACATGGAAGCAAGAGTAGCCATGGCATCAACTACTTTGTTGTCTGCTTATGGAATCTGCTAGAAAGTGACATGTGCAAAGTATTTTTTTAGGTCATCGACCATCTGTTTGTAAGGTACCAATCTGTCATCCTTTGTTTGATAAATTCCATTGAATTGATTGATGACAAGCTATGAATCTCCAAAGATCTTTAGTTCATCTACTCTCCATTCTATGGCTATCTTCATGCCGTTGATTAGGGCTTCATACTCAGCAATGTTATTTGTACAAGGAAACAACATTTTGTATGCCTTTGGTAAAGAGTACCTTTGTGGTGTAATGAACAATATTCTGACACCTGACCCCTGTAGGGTAAATGATCTATCAAAGAACATAGTCCATGTCTGATGTATGAGAAGCATTATGGACTCATCTGGAAACTCAATGCTCAATGGTTGATAATCTGTGATAGGTGCTTCAGCCAACTGATCTGCAATTTCTTGTCCTTTAATGGCTTTTCTCTCTACATACTCAATGTCAAACTCACTGAGTATCATGACCCATTTTGCTAATCTACCCATAAGGGAAACTTTGCTGAGCAAGTACTTTAATGGATCATTTTTAGCAATAAGAGGTGTAGTGTGGGCAAGCATGTAGTATTGAAATTTTTGTGAAGCAAATACCACTGCTAGGGAAGCTTTCTCAATGACAAAATAGTTCATTTCATAAGAGACCAAAGTTCTACTGATGTAATAAATAGCTCTTTCTTTGTTGTTTTGATCTTCTTGAGCTAGTAAGACACCTAGTGATGCATCGGTAGCAGAGATATAGAGAATGAGTGGCTTCTCATGAATAAGAGGCATTAATATTGGTGGATTAGCAAGATATTGTTTGATCTATTGGAGCCCTTTCTCATAGTCTTCATTCCACTCATAAGTCACACCTTTATGTAGGGTCTTGGTGAATGGTTGTGACTTGTCTGCTAGTTGTGCAATGAAGCACTAGATAGACTGTAATCGACCTTGGAGACCTCTCATCTGATTGATGTTGCATGGCAGAGGCATTTCCATGATAGCTTGAACTTTCTTAGGATCTACTTCTATGCCTTTAGCAGATATAATATAACCCAATAGTTTACCAGATGTGACTCCGAAGGCACACTTTTTTGGGTTGAGCCTTAAACTGAATTGTTCCATTTGATCTAGTATAGGACCTAGATTTGCAAGATGTACTTTTTGTTCCATGATCTTAGCTAATTTATCATCCACATAATCTTCCATTGTCTTATGCACCATGTCATGAAAGATAGTGGTGAAAACTCTTTGATATGTGGCTCTGACATTTTTAAGTCTGAAGGGTGTGACATTCTAATGGAAAGTTCCCCAAGCACATGTGAAGGTAGTCTTCTCTTGGTCTTTTGGCACAATTTTTATCTAGTTATAGCCAAAGAAACCATCCATCAATGAATACATTTCATAACCCACGGTCATGTCTACAATCATGTCAATGTTGGGTAACGGGAAATCATCCTTGGGACAAGCTTTGTTCAAATCTTGAAAATATGTGTAGACTCTGATAGATTTATCATGCTTAGAGACTAGAACAATATTATAAATCCACTCTACATAGTCAATTACTCTGATGAAACTAGCTTTGAGAAGTTTTTCTAATTCAACTTTGACTAAAAGTGCCACATGCGGGTGCATCTTACGAAGCTTTTGTTTGATAAGCTTGACACTTGGTGCAATGGATAGGTGATGCATAATCAAATTGGGATCCAATCTAGGTATGTTAGAATAAGTCCAGGCAAAGTTGATTTTCTTGCTTCAAAAGAATTTGGTGAATTCCTCTTTCTCTTCTACGGATAAGGACTATGCCAAATGAATAATCTGAGGTGCAGCTTTTGTTCCCAAATTCACTGGTTGAGTTAGCTCAATGAGTATTGAAGATATGTCTTTTTTTTTACTTTTTTCGGCTCTAACACTACCACAATGTGGCTTTCACCATCAAAGCACCTATTCACTTTTCTCTTAATTTTATGACTGAGATACTTGATATCAGCTTCAGTCATGTTGACTCTATCTTCACTGGTGGAAGACGTTACAGGTTTGATAATGTTAAGGTAGCAAGTGGGTGTATAATCATTCTGGAACATAAGGACTTCATTAGATGGAGAGGAGGGGTTCCAGTTTATCATCTCAGGATGGTGGAGTGAAAGAGAAGTGACAGGTTCAAGTGTGTTCATGGTATAGTCATCAAAAGCATGGACAAGCAAGTCAAGACCTAAAGCGATCTCATCCAGAGGTGTGTTCGAGTCCCTTCAAGACCTTACGTCAGAAGTAGAGGGTATGTTAACATTGGTGGAATCACACTCGGTTGTCCTAACACTAGAACCTTCACCTACTTTGAGGAGGTTTTCAAATGTGTGTATTGTGTCTACATCCTTTTCAGAAGTTGCATCAGATAGAGAATCAAATTCATACTCATGTGAGTCTATAATAATGGAAATAGGAACTCCATCAATATTGGTTGTACCATCTGACTCATTATCATCTCTTGTAGCATTGATGTTCTGTTGGTTTTGATCCTACTAAAAATATGCTTGAAAAGATGATGACATGTAAAGTTCCCATTGATAGTTAGGGTGAGCCGTTTGCATTTTCCTCAATTGTTCATATGTCAAAGGAGCAACTGAGGTGGTGTCATTAGAATCACTATCTATTTCAAGGTGTCTGACATGTTGCACCAAATTGTCTGGCTCTGCAAAGAGTGTGAAAAGATCTGGAGGAATACGATAAGCAAAGGTATCCTCATCTAAACTGACCTCTAAATTTTTAGCTGAAACAATGTCCCTAGATGTTGGCTAACATTTTGGTTCTGGTACAAATTTATTGATCCCTAAATGGAATGATATTTTCTTAAAGCCTAGACTTGTGGTGTCTTTTGTCCTTCATCCCATAGCTTCAATTGGTTCAAGCAATCCATTATCATTCACCCCTATAGGGCCACTCCCTTTATAGCTGATGCATTTCATGAGCTTGAAACCTTCACTGTTTGGTTCATGTTCTATATCACAAGTTGGCATGAGTTGTTTAGATGTGTCTTTCCCTTTATAAATCCAAGCTGTAATGGCTCTATTTTCATCCTCGTATTCTAATGGTGTTGTGGCATGTACAAAGGGACACTCATAGACTACTTGGGGTGAGACAACATAAGGTTTCTTGTTCTCAGAGGGTCTCCCGTAGGAGCATAGAGAGAGAGGTAAAGATATCAATGAAAAAATAGGCTCCATCTAATATTCCCCCATGCTTGAATAAGTCTTAGAGTCTTTTCCATTTCTTTCAGTGTGGCATCAAAAAATTCAGTAGACTCTCTATTTGTTGGGAAAAATCTATCAGCAGATTGAGTGAGCATATTGCAATAATAGCTTATGTTGGAAGGTATAGTTACTTTGGCTCTATGGAATGGGAACTTTATGCACTGATGGTATGTCAAAGGAACCGCATGCATCTCATGGATCCACGGTCTTCCCAATAGTTTGTTGTAGGTGAGAGGAATATCCAATACTTGACAGACAACATTTCTCTCAATAGGGCCAACCCTGATGGGTAACATAATCAATCCCTTAGATTTGTGCTCTTCTTCGTCATATGCTTTGATGGTAATATTTTTATGTGTATCTATAGAATCTTCACCATAACCTAGTTGGGTGAGCAAGTTAGCAGAGTAGATATTGAGACCAACACCATTATCAATGAGGATGCGACAGACACACTTTTGGCCAATCATGACTTCAATATGCAGAGGAGTATTGTGTGGGTGGCTTAGTGAATGATCATTTTCCTTAGAGAAAGATAGATAATGAGGTGAGGTCAAGTGACCTACCATGGATTGAAATTGGTCAAGATCAAGATCTTTTGGGACATTTGTCTCAACGAGGGCTTTATCCAGAATCTGCCTATGAGCAGGTGAGATTTTCAATAACTCAAAGATAGTGATTTGAGCATTAGTATGTTGTAATTGGTCTAGGATGCTATAATTAGAATTAGTAGGCATGGGGACCAATTTTGAATTCTTGTTGGCAGGGCCAACAATAGCTTTGTCTATAGGTTATTTCAGTGCAGATGTAGAAGGCTCAGGGCCTTTGAGAATGATCTTTGCATTAGATTGAGTGACAACATTCGCACAAACCTAAGACTATTTTGATTCAAAAGATTGAGACACAAGGCCTCAAAAAATGAATGGAGCTTTGGGTTTAGGAGCATCCTCACTCCCCTTGATAGTGATCACATCACAATATTCAACATTGATAGGTTCAACCATATTAATAACATTGTCATTGGTATTGTACATATAGTTGACCTTGTTGCTAGTATTCTTGGCCTTAGAAGAATCACCCTTCTCATGAGGAGGAAAGGGGTCTTTAAATTATTGATGATCCGAGTTCTTGTTATGCCCACTCACAAAAACATCACCATTATCGATAAGATCCTAGATCTTATGTCAAAGTTGAATATAGATAGAAGTCTTATGACCCTTGTTTGAATGGTACTCACAATATGCAGATTCATTCCACCAAGCAGGACGTGGCTGGGGATCATAAGGATGCAAGTTTTCTAGGGGTGTGAGTATCTGGTTCTACAAGAGAGTTTTGTAGACCACGTCAAGAGGTTCCCCTAATGAAGTGAACTCATGTTTGGGTCGAGGTGCCCAAGGCTTGCTTCTGGCAAATTTCAAAGGTGGTTGAGTATCTATTGTAGCCTTCTCAGTGACTTTTCCTACTTGCATACTGGAGGTGAGATTGAAAAAAACCTTTGGAGGCTTTGGGGTCACATTTTCAACAACACCATCATTCACAAAATCCCGGTTTTTGTTGACAATTTTAGCCTTATCTTTTCTTGAGGACACTACAACATTTGGGGTTCAATTTCGATGCCAATTTGTGATGCCACTACAATTTGTGTATGTTTTTTGTGTTTTTTTTGCAAGTGCCCCTGACGGTGTCGTAATAGCAATGATATTTTCATAATTGCGGCACCCATTTAGTAAAAAAGAAAAAAAAAGAAAAAGGAAGTGTCATTTGTAATTTGTGAATTTGAAGAGCTGCCACGAAGATGACACTACATTTCTATGTGGTGCAAAGAGGGCATTCAAGTTTGGCATGCGCGAAGAGGCCGACACCATTTGGGAAGAGGGCATTGGAACTTGAGGTAGGAATTTGAGCTTTGTCTTCTCATTAACTCAATTTCAGTGGCATTGTGTACATCTTAGCATTGTTAATAGTGGCATTTTTTACATCTTAATTAGCATTTGGAATGCTTGATGACCCATGAGCTTTGAGAGCTAGGAAATCATTGCTATTACCTTCAAGGCATTGTGTGAAGTGTTTGTTCTCTCTTTATTTGTTTTGCTACTGATATTCACTATGTGGTACTCCCTGTTTGTGATCATTTCATGAGGACATGGCTTGATGGCTCGCGGGCTGCAAGCTAAGGCATTATACATTGTTTATGAGCTCACTGTTTAATACTTGCATTGTTTACATCTTATCATTTGGAATGCCTGATGACCTGCGAGCTTTGAGAGCTAGGGCATCACTTCTATTACCTTCAAGGCATTGTGTGAAGTGTTTGATCTCTCTTTATTTTATTTTTTGTTGATATTCACTATGTGGTACTCCCCTATTATGATCATTTCATGAGGAAATATCTTTATGGATCATGGGCTGCAAGTTAGGGCATCATACATTGTTCATGAGCTCACTGTTTAATACTGGCATTGTTTACATCTTTTCATTTGGAATGCTTGATGACCTGTGAGCTTTGAGAGCTAGGGCATTGTTTCTATTACCTTCAAGGCATTGTGTGAAGTGTTTGATCTCTCTTTATTTTTTTTGTTGTTGATATTCACTATGTGGTACTCCCCGTTTATGATCATTTCATGAGGAAATGTCTTGATGGCTCGTGGGCTGTAAGCTAGGGCATCATACATTGTTCATGAGCTCACTGTTTAATACTAACATTGTTCATGAGCTCACTATTTAATATATGACATCATGCAAACATACATTAATACACTTACTATTTTGAATTTGAGCTCAGGCATCATGTAATGCTATTGTTGTCATTGTATGCTTGTTGCTATTGTGCACCATATATTGTTTTATACACTGTTTATTTCATTGAGACCGTGAGCTTGGCATTTGTAATGTATTTTCTGTTATTGGATCAATACTACCATATTTTTGAGTCTATGTATGGCTTGACTATGCACATGCATAATTGTAGATGAGGATCAGTAATATGGTGCTAGGCATTGCTTAGATCCTTTGGATCTAACCCCATCTTTTCCTTCCTTGCAGGTTTTGGATCATACAAGAGCATACTGGATTGAACCCTAGGTCAACACTTCATTACTTTAGGCAATGTCTAGTACCTTCATTATTTATGTTCATCCACTTATGTATGTTTGCATTCATTCATATTCTTCTGAAAGCTGGCTATTAGTGACCATATAGGACCATTCTTGATGTTTTTGGGTCATTTGATGAAAAGATGTAAATAGGGACATCAATAATAAAATAGAGATATCTTCATAGCGATATATTAAGATTAATATTGTAAGTAAAAATATTACACAGTGGCATTCAAATTAAGTACAATATGAATTCACATGCCTTTAATTATGATACACTTTTGAAATTATCACTCATTGGTCATTTGACAATTCAAGATATAAGTATCAGAATATAAATTGTTGCAAAAGGAAGAAACCCATATGTATCTATCATCATTTAATATAAAATATAAAAGTATCCCATAGACACATAGTTGTTATTATAACAACCATCATCTAATCCCACGGTGTACTAGTCTCAAGGTAAGAACAATTTACTTAAGCCATCATATAAGTATCATCCTAAAGTTTAAATAGACATTGACTATGGATATACAACACCGAGCCATAATAAATTACAGAGTTTCACTGCAATTTCTATGTCCACTTACAATAATAATTTACAGAGTTTCACTCCAATTTCTATGTCCACTACCATTAAAATATATCACTCCTCCTGTTATATAGGAATCCTTCTCATTAAGTGTTTCCATTAAAATATATCACTCTTGTTATATAATGTATATGCATACTTTTTTAAAATGCCATACTTGTTGCTCTTAAATATTATTACCATTTCACTCAAATTTACATGACATTAAAACCAAGCCCAAAATGTATACATACGTGTAAGTATAGGAGAAGCTGGACTCTGCAACTATTGAAAAAAAAAACTATACCAATAGCATCTTACGAGAAACTATACTTGTGCTTATCACACCATACCTAAACATCATAATGCTTATCATTTTCAAGCTTGAGCGAAGCTTCGTACCACACACCATTTGCAGATTTGTACACAACACTGATTTAGGCTGGAGGCAAACTACATGTGTCATGTAAACAACACGGATGAATGCAATCTCTTTTGTGTGTTTTCAAGAGTTTTCCCACCAATACAAGTGTAAATAACGCATTAAACATAATCTATGAACACTACGTGGTATGAAGTCTCGATGAAGATTGAAATATATCCACTCTTCATGTTATTGTCAAAATTAAATTCAAATATTTCTCAAAACATTTATCTTGTAGAATTAAGATATCCTTATCTCAATAATAAAACAATCTTCCATAATAGCTTTTGAATCACATTAACACACACCCATGTTCTGTAGCATAGTTTGTTTTAGAAGTGTATGGTTGATGTCCCTATTTTGAAGTGTTTGATCATTTCTATTACCTTCAAGGCATTTTGTGAAGTGTTTGATCTCTCTTTATCTATTTTGTTGTGCATATACCTTCTCTGATCAACTCTGATATGCACAGGTGATGAACATTCATATTTTCCTAAGCAGTACTTTGAGCTTTCCTGCAACACATGTAATATTGTGAAAATCATCACAAGTACATTTGTTGCAGGAAAGATCACAGTACACATGTCTGGATGAAATTGTTTACATCTTAGCATTTGGAATGCTCGATTACCTGCGATCTTTGAGAGCTAGGACATCATTGCTATTACTTTCAAGGTATTGTGTGAAGTGTTTGATCTCTCTTTATTTGCTTTTCTATTGATATTCACTATGTGGTAATCCCTGTTTATGACCATTTCATGAGGAAATGTCTTGATGGCTCGCGGGCTGCAAGCTAGGGCATCATGCATTTTTTATGAACTCACTATTTGAGCAACTCATGTCCCTATTTGATTGGCTGGTGCTCTATTTGTTATATTGAGTTGACATCATATATTTAGTCTTAATAAATATCTTATAAAACAACATAAAACTAACCCAAAATACTTTGTCTTAATAAAATCTTAATAAAACAATATATTTAGTCTTAATAAAATCTTATAAAACAACATATATTGTGTGAAGTGTTTGATCTCTCTTTATTTGTTTTGCTGTTGATATTCACTAGCTATGTGGTACTCCCCATTTATGATCATTTCATGAGCAAATGTCTTGATGGCTCGCGGGCTACAAGCTAGGGCATCATACATTGTTCATGAGCTCACTATTTAATACTGGCATTGCTTACATCTTTTCATTTAAAATGCTTGATGACCCACGAGCTTTGAGAGCTAGGGCATCATTTCTATTACCTTCAAGGCATTGTGTGAAGTGTTTGATCTCTCTTTATTTGTTTTGCTGTTGATATTTACTATGTGGTACTCCTTGTTTATGATCATTTCATGAGGAAATGTCTTGATGGTTTGCAGGCTGCAAGCTAGGGCATCATGCATTGTTTATGAGCTCATTGTTTGAGCACCGAACAATCAAATAAGGACATGAGGTGCTCAAATAGTGAGCTCATAATGACATAAACAATGCATAATTTCCTAGCAAAACAAAATAAAGAAAGATCAAACACTTCACACAATATATGTTGTTCTATAAGATTTTATTAAGACTAAATATATTGTTTTATTAATATTTTATTAAGACAAAGTATTTTGGGTTAGTTTTATAAGATTTTATTAAGACTAAATATATGATGTAAACTTATAATTATACTTGATATATATACTTCAAAGGAGGAATTATGAAATATAGTCATAGGTAGTTATCTCTTCTATAATGATGGAGGAGTGAAAGGTAATGATCAATGAGGTTTCTGCTATTAGATCATACATTAATACACTTACTATTTTGAATTTAAGCTTGGGCATCATGCAATGTTATTGTTGTCATTGCATGCTTGCTACTGTTGTGCACCATATATTGTTTTATACACTATTTATTTCATTGAGACTGTGAGCTTGGCATTTGTAATGTATTTTTTGTTATTGGATCGATGTCACCATGTTGTTGAGGCTATGGATGCATTGAATCACCACTACCATTCTATTTTGATAGTAGTAATATAACAAATAGAGCACCATCCAATCAAATAGGGACATCAATATAGATGATGCAGATTTGTGTACCTCTTTGTTTTGATGTAGCTTACTCACTGCATGCATGGGGCCTCCTTGGGGCTGCCAACCATGTTGTGATGTTATGATCTTTACTTGAAATCACAATAGTGACTCACCAGGTGTTCATACAAACATAAATGCAACAATTTACTCTCTGCAACATTCTTCTGAGTGCACATGTCTTGTAGCATGGTTTTTCTTTCAGAAGTGTATGGCTTGACTATGCACATGCATAATTGTAGATGAGGATCAGTAATATGATGCCATTCATTGCTTAGATATTTTTTTATCTAACCCCCATCTCTCTTTTCTTTGCAGGTTCTGGATCACATAGGGGCACACTAGATTCATACCCAGGTAAAAAATCCATCACTTCAGGAAATGTCTGGCACCCTTATTATTTATGTTCATCCTCTTATGTATGCCTGTACTCTTGCATTTTCTTTTGAAAGTTATTTTCCTTGTATAGTATATACAAGTTATTTTTCATATATATACATGTAATCTTTAGATGCAAAAATTTCTTTTCCTTTACATGTATCTTTGCATGAAATGAACACAAATTAAACAAGATCATCTAATAATGAAAACTAGGTTACTTGATGTTACATAGACCTTGCTATAACTTTGTCCTAGGCCCTCCTAGAATCAAAGAGGCTAATCTCCTAGCCTTAAGGGTTCTATCCTAGTCCCCTTCTAAGAAGTTTCAAACTCCTCCTTTCTCCATTCAATTTATGACACAAAGAATATGATAAAGTTCACTGTTCTAGGAACCTCTCTGTCCCTTCTAAAATTTTTTGTCTATTGTCTGGCCTAAAAAGGCTACTAGGTTTAGTAGGCCTAATTGACCTTTCTACTAATAACTCCAAACTTCTCTGAGAAAAGCATCCGACTAATTATGGATTTGAATACCCTTTTTGAAGGGCTTTGAGATTCTATTAGTCTCCTTTTCCCATATTGTCCATATAGGGCCTACTAAAAATGGGGCTATAAATGAGGGTTTGGTAACTTACTATCTGTAACAGTGAGGGTTTAGTATTTTCCCTTGTATCCATAATCCCCTGAGCTCTCTCTACATTGGAGATGCTTGATCATGCATCTGACCTCCCTTCCACATCATTTGAACCAGGCTTTAAGCGCCCTTAATCACTCCATCTACTCTGCAACAACACACTGACCCCTAACCAAACACTAATAACTTGCCTAGGGCATTAGCTTATAGATACATCCTGAACTTTCTAGGGCCCCTCCTTTGCACAACATATATTATAGGGAGTCTAGAAACAAATCCCATAGAACCGTACATCTTGTACAGTGGGAGAGTGCTCTAGCACTCTATTATTCAAAGCTTTGTCAGTAGTAACCCAAGATAGGCCAAAATAAAGAAAACTATGAAGAATAACTAAAAAATGAAATGAAATGCTAAATAACTATCCTAGGAATTCAAAAACATTAACAATCATCACATGCAAACATTACAGTTGGATATTCAATCCATTTCTTATCTCTGTCAACACAGAAATGTATATCTTTGTCAAAGGAAAACTAGTTACACAGTCTAACTGCAACCAAAAGTTTTCTCTCCGTACTGCACTCTTCCCTACACCTCAAATTATGGTTTTCAAAGCTTAAATAGCTCCCTCCTTGGTGTTATGGCCCATGGATTGGGCTAGCTATCTCTTGAGTCGGTTACATGCTTTTGCAAGAAAAATTGTCATGACAACTTTCAAAGTTGTCAAGCAACTTTTGGTGGATAGACAAACCACCTACACACACCTCAAAAGCACTTAATATTTGATTGAGTAAGGGTCATAAAGGCCATTTTAAAACCTCTAAAATATTAAAGAGGCCATTTGTTCAACTTTAGAACACTGTCCTATGACAGGCAACCTAGAAAAGTTGGCTAAGACTACCGCAACCAGGCTCCAAAAGACACACCAAGGACTCAAAAGAACAAAGAAGAAAAAACACTAGCTAGCACACCTAGAGAGACCAAATATGCTTCTCCTTAACCTAGTGGCTTGGCTAAGGCCACTACAAGCCAAAATTTAGGAACACTAGGTACCAAACAACCCTACCTAGGTGCCCTCATCAATACTGTACTCCTTTTGAATCTTAGGATGACATCTCAATTGGGAAAGGAAAACCAAAACCTTTCATAGAGAAATAAAAACCAAGGCATGTGGGTGCTCTTCTGTTGTACAGTTATACTCATAAAATATATGTACGGTTATAAAATTTCATGCCTTGAAATTTTATAACATAGTTCCTCTTCATCAAAATAGAATGGAAGTGGTGATTCAATGCATCTACCCACATTCTATGTGTTTTGAGCCAATAAAATTTTTATCATCATGATGAAGTAATAATGCATTAAATGTCTTATTGATGTCTCTATTTGATTGGCCGGTGCTCTGTTTGTTATATTGCTGCTATCAAAATAGAATACCAGTGGTGATTCAATGCAACTACAACTCAACAACATGGTAGCATTGATCCAATAATAGAAAATACATTACAAATGCCAAGCTCACGATCTCAATGAAATAAACAGTGTATAAAACAATATATGGTTCACAACAACAACAAGCATGCAATGACAACAATAACATTGCATGATGTCCGAGCTCAAATTCAAAATAGTAAGTGTATTAATGTATGATCATATATTTAGTCTTAATAAAATCTTATAAAACAACATAAAACTAACCCAAAATACTTTGTCTTAATAAAATATTAATAAAACAATATATTTAGTCTTAATAAAATCTTATAGAACAACATATATTGTGTGAAGTGTTTGATCTCTCTTTATTTGTTTTGCTATTTTACTAGGGCATCATGCATTGTTTATGTCATTATGAGCTCATTGTTTGAGCACCTCATGTCCTTATTTGATTGCCCGATGCTCAAACAGTAAGCTCATAAATAATGTATGATGCCCTGCCTTGTAGCCCGTGAACCATCAAGACATTTCCTCATGAAATGATCATAAACAGGGAGTACCACATAGTGAATATCAACAGAAAAACAAATAAAGAGAGATCAAACACTTCACACAATGCCTTGAAGGTAATAGCAATGATGCCCTAGCTCTCAAAGCTCACAGGTCATCAAGCATTCCAAATGAAAAGATGTAAACAATGCCAGTATTAAACAATGAGCTCATGAACAATGTATGATGCCCTAGCTTACAGCCCATGAGTCATCAAGACATTTCCTCATGAAATGATCATAAGCAGGGAGTACCACACAGTGAATATCAACAACAAAACAAATAAAGAGAGATCAAACACTTCACACAATATATGTTGTTTTATAAGATTTTATTAAGACTAAATATATTGTTTTATTAAGATTTTATTAAGACGGTATTTTGAGTTAGTTTTATGTTGTTTTATAAGATATTTATTAAGACTAAATATATGATGTAAACTCAATATAAAAAATAGAGCACCAACCAATGAAATAGGGACATGAGGTGCTCAAACAGTGAGCTAATAAACAATGCATGATGCCCTAGCTTGCAGCCTGCAGCCAAACTTGAATGCCCTCTTCGCTCCACACAAAAGTGTAGTGCCATCTTCACGACAACTCTTCAAACTCACAAAAATTACAAATGACACTTTCTTTTTTTTTGTTTATAACCAAGTTGGTGTCGCAATTAAATCAACAAATGCCATCAAAATAAAATTAAGTTAATGAGAAGACAAAGCTTGAATGCCTAACTCAAGTCATGGCTGCAATATGAAGATCAAATGCTAAGGAACTATGTTATAAAATTTCAAGGCATGAAATTTTATAACTGTACAAATATAAAATTTCAAGGAATGAAATTTGACCTTTGATTTGACCTTGATAATGTCCCCTCCATTGCTTATGCTTGATCATGTCTACCTTATGTTGATGGGCATGGCGGGTTACTGTTGTGGATGCATCATTTGGAAATGATGTCATAGCAACACTAGATGGAACAACAACATCTGGTGTTGTTGTTGCACTATTTGGATGATGCAGTCACAACAGTGATTCACTAGGTGTTCATAGAGACATAAATGTAGGGCTTCATTTGGATTCTAGCACCTATACACTGCACACCTGAGTGCACATGTTCTATAGCATAGTTCCTTTTAGAAGTGTATGGATTAACTATGCACATGCATAATTGTAGATGAGGATCAATAATAGGGTGTTAGGCATTGCTTAGATCCTTTGGATCTAACCCCATCCTTTTTTTCCTTGCAGTTTCTGGATCATACATGAGCATACTGGATTGAACCTAAGGTCAACACTTCATTACTTTAGGTAATATCAGGTACCTTCATAATTTATGTTCATCCACTTATGTATGTTTTCATTCATTCATATTCTTCTAAAAATTGGCTATACTCATATTTTTCTTGTGTCTGAGTCTTCTAACTATGATCAATTTAATGTTGTAAATCTTGACATAGAATTTGATATCAACTGATCATATATCCATTCCAAATGATATAACTCCATTTGAGTAAACATACATGCCAACCATTTGACAAAATATCCATATGAAATCTAGAGAAATACATTAATTTTATAGAGAATTCATGATTTATAATGCCCCTTGATTTATAGTGAATTAATTTTATAGTGAATTCATGATTTATAATTCAGTTGTAGTAGCTCAATGTGTTTGAACTCAAGAATACCCCTTAGGAAGTAAGTGTATAAATGAAGGATGAAACACATAGGAAGCTATGAGAAGCTATGAGAAGGTAACATGAAGATAATGAAAGGAGGCATCTCAATGATGTTAAATCACAGGGGATTCTCTTTGTTCCCTACAATGGAGTGAGCTAATTCTAAAAGTATAAATAGATAATTTTAACAATGTATAAAGTCCTTCACAAGATGTAATAAAAACACTAGTGGCAAGGCACAAGAACTATTTGACGAAATGCCACAATAGTGGTGTCCCATGCAATACTGAGATGTTTAGTTATATGCAATGCTGAGATATTCAAAATATTGTTGGATAGATAGATAATTTTAACAATGAATAATGTCCTTCACAAGATATAATGAAAACTATGGAGTAAACTATGTTTGTTTGATTATATAAATATTATCTTATGTCAAGTATCCCACACAGTCTCATGGATTGTTAGGTACAAGTCAATACACCCCATAGAGATTAATGTCTTTTACCATATGTAAAATATCTCTCTCATTGCCACTTGTCTTTATCATTGCATGAGGTGCAAGTAATAGTGAAAAGGTATTTGTCAGAATTGTCTTCCTCGAGCAAGGAAAATCTAGGAATGGAATAAGAAAGTGAGACATTTAGTATGTGTAATTCAATGAGATCGACTCGAGGTCAAAAGATCAGAAAGAAATTTAATAAACACATGAAATTTTTCCTTGCTCAAGGGGGGTCATTTTCTTATGATGATGAGAGCAAAGGTGACTCTGAGCTGCCATTTAGGTACAAACATCTACAGAAACAATGGGTCCTCGATGAAATTCCTCCAATAAACACTGATTTTTGTGTTATAGAGAGGATATATCACATAACACTATCTTCATTACATGGTTTGGGCCTATTGTCCATGGATGGCATAAAGGTCTCCTACAACAAAGTTTTCAAATTGATGGAGTTTGTTGGACCTTGTTATGATTACAGTAGTTGGATGTAGATTGTTAAATATAAAAAAACTATGTGTAAGTATGCACTCATGACAAATTATAGACAACAAAAAGTCAATGAACAAAGTAAAAAAGTAGCTATATATGTTGATGAAAGACCAAAAGCATCAGGGAATATCGCAGGTTTTATAAACAGTACACGACTTGCATCAACTAAGAAGCAACCCAATTACATATTTGAGGCACACGAGGGAAATCATGTATTTGTATGTGTGATCAAATTAATACGTGGAGGCGAGGAGTTGCTTATCGATTACAATTTGAATCACATAGATACAAAAAACCCCATCACTATCATGGACAAGGTGGTACACATTTTGATAATTGTCTATTATTCAACATAACTTAGAATAAGAACACATGTTTTAACATGTCTAAATATTTTTTTGAAATACAGAGCTATAGTATGGATCAACAGCCACATGATACACACAATGGTGATAGTTCTCATGGGACTTCTTCTTCCCGACAGGTAAAACTCATTGTTGTTGTACAAATGCACATAGAAGAAAAAATTTAATGCGTATATTTTGTTGTTCTACTATTTTGGATTGCTTTTAAATAAAGGGCTAATAATATTTTTCTCACAAACGAGTGCTAATTAGAGAAAGGGAGAGGAACAAGTAGTCCATGAGGAGCCGCAGAATGAGCATGATCCATTTGATGTTGATTTTTTATCAGAGGTTGATCATGTGGTTGCATTGGAAAGGGTCCTTCATGCAATCAAAAGAGTTAGCTCGAATGACAAATATTCAACCTCACACTCCTGAAATATAGAGGGCAATGGATATGTTGATTGGCCATGTTCAGAACTATAGAGTAAGTATTAATGTAGTTTTTAATTATAACAAAAGTTCAATAATGATTTTTATAGTATACTATTTTATTTATGTCATTAACTAAAATATATATGTGTTCTCTTTATAGTAGATGCTAAATAGATTAAAGGGCATTACCTTAAATGCAAATACTTCAGATGGTACATCGCATGTTTTATCCTCCATCTTGTCCATGGTTATCCATATTTTTTTATGCTCTAACAATATTTTTGTTCAACACCTGCTATTGAACCTATGTTGAGTACGACACCTAATACAAGGATTAGATCCACAAAGGTAGTTCCTCCTGAAATGTCGGCAAGTACACCTACTATTGGTAAGTAGATTCCTATTTTTTTCTCTTATGTATCATGTGTTTATTTCACTTGAACTATATATTCTTTCTTAGGGGGAATTTTGGAATATTGGATTCATTTTATGTAGGAGGCGATGACGCAATTCTTGGATGTACTCATGTTAAATGTACGGGAACAATACAGTGTGATCAATTGCTCGTGAGCAATGAAGATGGACTTCCATTGAGAGTAGCCCAACTTCCAGGTACTTTAAAGACTAATCCTTTCTTTTACTATACAATATAATACTCATAACGTAATGTACTAACCCCTTGCGTGGTCCCTTGCAATAACTAATTATAATAATCTCATATTTATCTTGTAGGGAATAATCTATTTTATGAAAAACTTAATGATGAATGTTTGCGCATTTTCGGGCTGACCATAAACACATGGTATCATATTTTGATTTCATTGCAAGATTAGATTTCATTTCATCCCTTTTTTCAAGTATATTAAAAGGTAGCTTCACTTCATTTATGAATCTAATAGTTCTTTTTCTTAAAAGGTGGTCAGTACAAGATAAAGGGTTAAAGAATAAGCTCATTGACTCTATGACAACACTTTTTGGACCCGAAGTCTTTCATAGACTTAAACACCTTGACAAAGCGGGCACTGTTTGAAGTATATTAGGGACAACTACAAGAGCCAAATAGAACAAAACCCTTATTACGAGAAGCCTCCCTATATTCCTATTAATGAGTGGGAGGATCTTAAAAAGGATGCACTTGACAGAAGTGCAAGACATAGTGGACGAGTAGTATCACCTGAGGAAAGAAGGTACATGATAATGTTAATAATGAAATTATGTACTATTTACTCTTTGTACTTATGTGATCTAACTTACTTCAAACATCACTTAGGTTTCTTGACACAACAAAGGAAACAACAACAAGAAAACAAAAGCACGGGCAACATAGGCTTGGCTCAGGTGGATATTCAAAACTTGCTGCACGAGTTGTAAGTATTAGTAAATGAAGAATCATATGCAAATATTTATAGTTAAATTGTAATCAATTTAGTTTTGATGAAATTCACTACAATAAAAATTCATGATACCATTAAAAAATATAGGCCTTGGAGTTCAAAAAACCAATTACAGAAGAGGATAAAAAAATAGGCTTAAAACAAGGCTATAAAGTCGCAACTGAATGATACCAAGCAATGAGTGCACAAGGTTCTTCTACTGGATCTGTTGATTAGGTAAATAAGCCAATTGATTTTTATTTCAAGTTGAAAACTTTACCAATTACCGTATTTGATGTTAAATTCCAACATAAAGTGAATATATTTGTTTTAAGTAAGGAAACTGTAACGCCCCGCTAGGGAACCCAAGAGAATTTAACCTAAAACATGCTACTAAGTTTGGTGAATAATTTTTTTTTCTAAAGTTAACATACAAGATAAACAATAGTGCGGAAGCAATTACCATTTACTCACATTGATACAACAACCATCACATATTACAAAACTCGAGGGTCCCATGACGTAGAATTACTTAAGAACAAAATATAACTAAAGAGCAATAACAAAAGATTCCATAACATAAATACTACAATTACATCATACATAATAAATTACAAACCTCATGGATAACCATAAAACATAAATACCTGACATCCACTGCACATGTCGTAGGGTATGTAGTAATCACTCTAATAATACTAATACAATGTCCAGATTAGGTATCACATGCGATACTCTAATACATGATTACAAAATAATGAAGATAAGATAAGAAACATCAGTGAAGCATCATAAGGAATCCAACTGCAGAAGAACCATCAAGCACCGGCACCAAGACGTCAAATCTCAAATGGTAAAGAATCACTACCACCTGTCCATGTAGAACCACAAAGGTCTACTCCACCATGCTGAGGAGATAACAACAAACCCCAATCGGATAACCAATACAAAAGAAAGGTAAAACCACTAAGCAAGAGGATCTTGAAAGCTCTAGAGTACTCAAGATAACCAAAAGACAATGATAATTAAGGCTCACTAATCCAGAGGCATCTGATACATGAAGAATAAATATGGAGTAGGCTTAGGCTACATACTATGGGAGTGTCATCACATGGATGACTACTTGAGTTACCTTGGACTGGTCTCTTGACCGGACCCTCAAGCGTCTATCAGGTTGAGTTACCCTAGACTGGCCACTATGGACCCTGGACCCTCAACATAATCCATGCAGAACCAGAATATCAATCTTGTATTTAATGTTATTTTCTAAGTTTTATTATTATTAGGTTATCACTTATTAAATCAACCTACGATAGGTTATCTTGGTACTTGCCCCTTTTGAGCCCCAAACCCCTATTGTAAGCCACTCCCATAAGATGCACCTATTTAACCTCTCCTAGGTTCACAAATCTCACATAGATCAATCAGGTATACAACCAAGTAATCCAAGATCCAATTTCACTCACAAGAAAATGATATGATTACAAAGATACCATAAATAGAAAACAAAGAAACATGAGCCCATATGAACAAGTCAGGTGATGACCATAAAACACACACACATTAAAACATAGATGAAAACATATCCAACTGACTCAAATCCTGACCTCTGTTTTCCCCCTTAGGTCTTCTAGTGCTCGACAACACATTAATCAAAGAAGACACTCCATGAATGAAGAAAACAACACTCACACCATAAAGAACTGAAAGATAAATCCATAAGCATTCAAATTCCATATTCAACATAATTGTTAAAATGGAAAATAAATTCAAGCTAGGAACAAATTAATCCAATTGAGTAAGGAAAAAGGAAGATTATCATGAATCAAGCTAATCCTTAGAGCATACACCAAAATGAAACAATAAAGGAGACAAGAAGATTTTGAAGGGGGAAAAGCATAAAAAGAACCCCCATGAATTATGAATGGGCAAAATAGCCAAAAAGAGAGAGAGAGAGAGCTTTAGCTCATACAAAATTGAAGAATGAAAGAGAGAATAGAGAAGAAGTGTTGTTTGAAGAGAGGAGAAATATCTCTATATGTAGAGATAAGAGGAGTTCAAAATGTAACTCCCATGAGAATGAATGCCACCATTCATAAGTGTGTGAGGCCAAGTGTGAGATTCCTCATAAGGAGGAATAAACTAAATTACAAAATAAATATTTGTCCTCACAAATTCTACTAGAGGACAAAATAGAATGTAGGAGAAAGAAGACAAAAAGAAATATATTAGGATACCTTGGCTTATATCCTAATATATTAGAACAAGAAAAGAAAAAAGTCTAACCTTGGTTTATAAATACACCAAGGAAAGATTACAACTTCTAACACCCCCCTTTAATCTTTGCTTGGGGTTATAACATCAAGGGATATTAATCCCAAATTTTTACAATGCAATTCAAATTTCTCCCTAGAAAGAGGCTTTGTCAAAATATCAGCAACTTGATCTTCTCCTTTGCAATGAATGAGGGAAATTCTATTTTCTGCAATGTGTTCTCTAATGAAGTGGTGGTGGAGAGAAATGTGCTTTGACTTTGCATGGTAAACTGGATTCTTTGCCAATGCTATTGCACTTTGATTATCACAATACAAAGGAGTTGGTTCTTGTTGTGGTAGGCCCAAATCTTCAAGTATTCTTCTAAGCCATAGGGCTTCTTTAGAGGCATGAGTACAACTTTTATATTCTACTTCAGTGGAACATAAAGACACAGATTGTTCTTTTTTACTTTTCCAAGAGATAGAACCTGAACCAAGAGAAAAACAATATCCAAAAGTAGATTTCCCATCATTGGGATCTCCACCTAGATCTGAATTAGTAAAACCTTTTAAAGAGAAATTAGAATTTGCATCATAAAAAAGACCTAAGTTAATAGTACCTTTAATATAATGTAATATTCTTTTAGCAATTTTAAAATGAGTTTGTTGAGGTTTTGACATAAATCTGGAAACTAAACCAACACTAAAAAATAAATCAGGTCTAGTGAGTGTTAAATAAATCATACTACCTACTAGTTCTCTATAGGGAGTAGCATCAATATAAGGAGATTCCATATCTACCATTAATTTAGTTCCTAAGTCACATGGAATTGAGACTGGATTAGCATCTGTCATATGAAATCTATCTAACAAATCTTTAGCATATTTACTTTGAGATATAAAAATACCATTAGAAGTTTGCCAAATTTGCATTCCTAAGAAATAATGTAATAATCCTAAGTCTGTCATTTGAAATTTCTGGTTGAGTTGAAATTTAACATCAGAAATTAAATGTTTAGAGCTGGAAGTAAGAATTAAATCATCAACATACAGAATGATAATAATAATGTTATCTTCACTATGTTTGATATATAAATTAGGATCATTTTTACTTCTTTCAAAACCTTGGGAAATAAAGAAGGCATTAATTTTAGCATACCATTCTCTAGGAGATTGTTTTAAACCATAAATAGACTTTTTTAATTTGCAGACTAAATGTTCATTACCTTCTTGAATAAAACCAAGAGGTTGAGACATATAGGTTTCTTCATGCAGATCACCATTTAAAAAAGCACTTTTAACATCCATTTGATGAATAGGCCAATTCATTTTAGCAACTAAAGCAATAACAACTTTAATGGTAGGCATTTTAGCAACAGGAGCAAATGTTTTATTGTAATCTATTCCTTCAATTTGAGAAAACCCTCTAGCAACTAGTCTAGCTTTAAATTTACTAATTTCATTATTAGAGTTTAATTTAGTTTTATATAACCATTTACAAGAAACTAAATTCTTACCAGGATGTAAAGGAACTAAATCCCAAGTATTATTAGAAATTAAAGAATCATATTCTTCTTGCATAGCAGTTTGCCAATGAGGTTGATTTTTAGCTTGAGCAAATGTTTGAGGATCATTAGAATTAGATAAAGAAGACATAAGAGCATAATTGCAGTAATTTATCCTTCTAGGTTTAAGTCCACCCATTCTAGCAATGTAATAATCACCTTCATGAAGTAAATCTTTAAACCATTTAGGATTTCTTCTAGAATTAACAGAAATATTACTAGGAGTAAATAAATTGTTACCATCATCATCATCATCATCACTACTACTACTGCTAGTAGAAACAAAAGGTAGGAGGAGTATCATTACTATCTTTATGCTCATTATTACTATCCTGATTGTGAGAAATAGAAACATAAGGAACATAAACATTAGGAGCAGAAACTTTAGGAATAGGGTTGAGAGATGGAGGTTGGTCCTCCACAAGAACAATATTACTATGATCAAATTCAGAATCTGAAATTTGAGAGCAATCATGAACACCATTTTCAGCAATGCAAACACCTCTAGCTATCTTAACTTTATTAGTAAGAGGATCATAAACTCTATAACCTTTAGTAGTTTCAGAATATCCAACAAAAATGTGAGGTGTGGATTTAGGATCTAACTTTTGCCTTTGCTGTTTAGGTGTGTGAACATAAGTAATGGATCCAAAAATACGTAAATGAGATAGATTTGGTTTTTTATCAAACCAAACTTCTTCAGGAGTTTTATTTGGAAGGGCTTTAGTAGGAGTTCTGTTAATGATATAAGTGGCACATGCCATGGCTTCAGCCCAAAATTTATAATCCATATTCTTAGCATGCAAAAAACATCTAGCCATTTCTACTATTGTTCTATGCTTACGTTCAGCCACACCATTCTGTTATGGTGTATAAGGAACAGTAAGCTCATGTTTGATACCAAAAGATCTTAAATAGTTATAAAAAGCATGATTAACATATTCTATACCATTATCAATCCTAAGAACCTGAATTTTATAGCCACTTTGTCTTTCTACAAAAACATGAAATTTAGCAAAAGTATCAAGAACTTGATCTTTACTATGTAAGAAATAAATCCATGTTCTACGAGAGTAATCATCAACAAATGTTAGAGCATATTTAGATCTTGAAAGTGAAGTATTTTGCATAGGACCTAGAAGATCACTATGGATGAGGGCTAACTTATTATTAGCTCTCCAAGATGATTTATGAGGAAAAGAGTCTCTATGCATTTTACCACTCATACATCCATTGCAGTCTAATTTAAAAGTAGTAAACTTAGGTAGTCCTTCTACCATATTTTCCCTTTGCATTAATGAAATATAATCAGAATTTAAATGTCCTAGTCTCTCATGCCAAATATGAAAATCAACAGTAGTAAGAAAAGAGTATCTAGGAGAGGAAAATTGGTAAAACTTAAAAAGATTATCAGCATCTAACTTAGCATCAGCAACTATTTTATCAGTGTTAGGATCAATTATATGACAATTATTTTTATGAAATGCAATCTTATAATCTTGACATAATTGAGGAACAGAAAGAAGATTAGCTTTTAAATTAGGAACATATAGAACATCATGCAATTTACCATTAGGGACATAAACATTACCAATTCCTTCAACTTTATAGCAGTGATTATCAGCTAAAGAAACAGGAACATTCAAAGAATCAGGTTGCAGAGAATCAAAAACTTCTTTATGAGAAGTAACATGTTGAGATGCACCACTATCAACAATCCATTCAAGTGGGTTAGAAGCATTAAAACTAACAGTAAAAGCAGAACGAGATTGATTATTAGAGTTATTTTGAGAATTACGTTGATCATCTTTCTATTTCTTGAAACAATTATGAACTAGATGACCATTTTTACCACAATAAGTGCAGTAAGGCCTATTTGAAGGATTATTATTATTATTATTATTATTATTGTTGTTGTTGTTGTTGTTATTAGGTCTTTGATGATTTCGATTGCAGTTAGAATTGTTTGATCTCTGATTATTGTGATTGTTATTTGAATTATTACTAGCTCTATTATTATTATTATTATGAGATTGAGAAACATAAGCATGTTCATGAGATTTCAATATACCAAATTGAATTAGTTTACCCTCCTCTTGATGCAACATAGTTTGAAAAATAGGATAAGTTAATTGAGTTGCAAAAGAAGGAATAGCTAACTGAGAATAGATATTTGTAATAAATTGCTGAAACTGCCTAGGTAAACATTTACGAATTATGATATGAATTATCCTTAAATCAGAAAGAGGAACTTGTAACCCATTTAATAAAACTCTAATAGAATTGAATTTAAGTAAAAAATCATCAACAAAATTAAAATCTGTATACCTGAGATCTTCAAGCTGGTCTTGAAGTTGGATTTTACGAGTCTCATCTGCATTGTCATAGGTGTTTTTCAGGATGTCCCAAGTCTGATCGGCTTTAGTACAGGATGAGATAAGGACATATAATTTAGGGCTTAAGGATATGCCAATTAAACCAAGGGCTTCATCATTCTTAGCTGGCCAAGCATCTTGGTCAGCTTGAGAAGCAGTGGTAGTGGGTTTAGAGCTGGCATTAGTGGCAATGTCTAACAAATGGTGGAATCTGAATATCCAGGTCATGTGGGTTTTTCAAGCATGATAGTTGGTGCTGGTTAGTTTGATTTCAGGCATTAGGGTAGACATGATGGATGCAGGAATAAAATAGAATGGACAGGGAAGCTGGAAGGGAAAACACTTGAATAGAACAGGGGGCAAAAAAGAATAAAGATAACTGATCTAGAAACATAACTAAACAGTAATGAATCAAGCTATGCAGAAATAAACTCTATTTGTTGCAAAAATAAATAAATGTTAGTACAATAGACGTTATATATATATATATATATATATATATATATATATATATATATATATATATATATATATATATATATATATATATATATATATATATATATATATATATATATATATAAAAACACCTCTAACAAACTCTTATATTAAAACAAATAAATATAATAAATATAATTAAAAAAAACACTCTTAGAACAAATCTCAGTAAAGAAAAAATAACACTTATATTAGAAACAATTACTTTGAATGTTTTTCTAGTAAAGAAACAATAACACTTATATTAGTAAAACTCTTCTTTAATTCCCATAAACTTTAATATTTTAAACATAAAAGGTTTTAAGTAAAAAATAAAAACTTAAAATTAAATTTTTGATAAAAAACAATAAAAGCAAAAAGAACTTAAAAGTTTGAAAAAACAAACTAAAAAAAAACTTAAAGAAAAGTCCCTTACGTTAATAAAAGTTCTTTTAAAAGATGCTTAGTTAAGTAAAAAGGAAAGTTATGAGAACCATTTTTTTTTAAAGAGAAAACTTCAAAACGTTAGTACAAATAATGATAATACATGATAATACGTTAATACAGCAATGATGTTGAAGAAAACCAGAGATAACAGAGAATAAGGTTGTTAGAATAGGCAATGATTAAAAATGATATTCCCTTCCTAATTAATATAACATATATGCAATGAAAAAAAAATGATAGTAATGATCAAAACCTTATGCTATTAATTTTATGACAAAGATTAACAAACGTTAGTATATGCAAAAAAAATGGTATTAGATGCAATGATTAAAAAAGTTATTATAAAGATAAGAAAGCAATAATATAAAAAATGTTATGACAAAACAGTAAGTAAAAAACTGATTACAATGATTTTACAATATATAGCAATAATCTATATGCTATAGAAACTAAATACTTTCTAACAATTCAAAATCGGCTATCTTTGAATCAAAACTTGCTGTTTTAAATGAATTTCAGTAGGAGCTGAAAATTATCAATCCAATAAATTTCCAATAATTTCCTTTAAGCGGCCAGGATCTGCACGATAAGATCTGCAACCTTTGCACCTTTTTTGTAGAAATGGAAAGTTGGCACTGAACAAAAAGGAAATGAGGGATACAAACCAGTTAATCACTAGAATAATGTTGTTAAAAATTTTTTGCTATAACATGCAATCGAAAGCAAGCCAAAATATGGAATTGCTTCTACTCGCGCGATGCTTAGAGAACACAAAGGTCACAATTCAAAAAAAGATACAAAAACATGCAATAAAAATATGCAGAGTTAAAAGAAACGTTAAAAGAAAAATATGCAAAAAGAATAAAGAAAACCAAGCAGAAATGAACATTTATAAAGAACAACGCTTCTCTTTACACATTGTTGACAAAAAAAGAATAAGGATTGGCGATAGCCAAGACAATAACAAATATGCAAATAACTAACGCATAGATCGAACACAAGGTATAGATATGATAATCAAATTAATATAACAACATGCAAATGAATAGAAATGCAAAAGCCGATGCAAATGGAAAAATTTATATGCAGACAACAAAAATATATATATATATACAGTCTAAAAACCAGCTACAACAGCTTTTCTCCGGATCAAACAAAAATAAGTGCACCAAAGCAAACTGACCAAGCAAGCAAAAGCCAAAGCAAACTAATTGTTTTAGCTATGGTTTTAACTGCATGAGATGAGGGGATTTAGCGATATGAAAATGATGAGAAGAAAAAACCTTATAATGCAAACGTAAGTATATAATAAACCTGCAAACGAAACTTTAAACGTTAGTATAATAGATAGATAAAAAAAGGCAAAATAGAGATTTTTATTAATAACAACCGAAGATAAGTATATTGAAAATGAAATCTCTACACAAAAATGTTAGGACAAAAAATGTCTGCATAAAAATGTTAGAACAAAAATGTGAGGATAGACCACAAACACCTCCTTTGTGGAAATTTCTAAGAGCCGATCCCAAATATTCAAAATGAAGAGACGTTAACTATGTTGGTAAAAACGTTAGTTCAACGACAAAAATCTATTAAAATGTTAGATTCAAAAAAGAAGATGCAACTGTAATCAAAACAAAATCTCTGAAAGTACTTCACAGTCACTTTCAATTACCGTAAAAAATCATGAGAACAATATGATGAAACCCTTTATAAATTAGCAAAAGAATGAAACAAACCCAACCGTAGTAAATTTTATTGAGACTCTGGATTGAAAAATACAGGTTTTAAAAAATGCTATCCCTCACATGCAAACAACGACATGCAAGGAAGAAAACCTGCAAAAAAAAGTTAAGTGCAAAAAACCGAAATCTTTTTTAGAAATGATAAATACAAAGCTTTCTAACAAGGAAAAAATCAGCTCAAAAAAAAATGGCGATGCAAATCAAACCCAAGTTAAAAATTCAAAAACCCACAAATATTTCAAAAACGGCAACAACAATATCTGGAAAACCTATAAACCCCAATAGTTTTAGCGATTCTTCAGATGATGTTGCGTTCACCAGGAATCCTTTTAAATCAGAAGCATCTACATACACAAAATGATGCAAAATCAATCTGTACCAATGGTAAATGTCTGAATTACAGACCCTGCAAAAGAAAAAATAGAGACGTTATATAATAAAACGTATGTAGGCGATGAAATAATGAAAGAAGATCAATCAAATGCATGCAACACTAATATTAGCAACTAACAATTAATGCATAGGAAAAGGAATATATCAGTCTAACGCATGCAAAGGCAAAAAATAGAAACTAAATATTGAACTACAGATGTGCTATTTTGATTAAATAAAGATACTTCTAAGATATAATGGAAATTCAAAATGACGAACTCCTTAAATTTTAATCATTAAATGAAGTTAAAATATTGTAGTTTACTTATAAATTTTTAAAAAATAGGTTTCTTTTATAATAATTTTTTAAAAAACCTTTTTTTAAGAATCAAATGTAAAATAATATAATAAAATATTTATATTAAAAAAATTGAATATGATAGAAAAGATTTTAGAGACCAAAACTAATATAATCTAAATTAGATGTAAATAAATTAAATTTTGAATGATACAAATTAAAATCTAGGAATAAAACATAGGCAATATTATAATTTTTTATAAGCCAAAGCCAAATTGAATTTTTTATTAACTCTTTGGCGGCACGCCTTCCAAAGAGGGTAATAAAAATGAACTAAAAAACTCTCTCAAAATAATAAAAAAGAGTCTCCGAATTTGGAGTGCTCCGAGATATGATAACTACTTAAACCATGAACTCAAAAATGGATTAAACCTGCTCTGATACCATGTTAAAATGAAAAATAAATTCTAACTAGGAACAAATTAATCCAATTGAGTAAGTAAAAAGGAAGATTATCATGAATCAAGCTAATCCTTAGAGCATACACCAAAATGAAACAACAAAGGAGACAAGAAAATTTTGAAGGGGGAAAAGCATAAAAAAAACCCCGTGAATTATGAATGGGCAAAATAGCCAAAAAGAGAGAGAGAGAGCTTTAGCTCATACAAAATTGAAGAATGAAAGAGAGAATAGAGAAGAAGTGTTGTTTGAAGAGAGGAGAAATATATCTATATGTAGAGATAAGAGGAGTTCAAAATGTAACTCCCATGAGAATGAATGCCACCATTCATAAGTGTGTGAGGCCAAGTGTGATATTCTTCATAAGGAGGAATAAACTAAATTACAAAATAAATATTTGTCCTCACAAATTCTACTAGAGGACAAAATAGAATGTAGGAGAAAGAAGACAAAAAGAAATATATTAGGATACCTTGGCTTATATCCTAATATATTAGAACAAGAAAAGAAAAAAGTCTAACCTTGGTTTATAAATACACCAAGGAAAGATTACAACTTCTAACAATAATTGAATCCAAAAGCAGAAACACATAAAATTGCTAAGAGAATCTTAATCATAATCGTCACAATAATGTCATGATCAAAGATATCATCCATCGTCTCCTAATAGTTCTAAACAGGAGAAAACGCCCAATTTCAGTATAAAACATAACACTTGTAAAATACATGAAGCCAATAAGAACATATTTGAACCTACTTCTTTAAGTTTGATTCTATATTCCAATTTAATATGCATACTAATGGCATTTAAGTGTAGATATATATTTCAATTAAAATCAAATACCATAAAATATATACAAAGTGCATATTCGGGTCTTATATATATATATATATATATATATATATATATATATATATATATATATATATATTCAATAAGAAATAACGAAAAGATAAAATTAAATTAATGTAGGATTAATCCCTGACTCATCACAGATTACTTGTCCACGAATCAAAAGCATTTCAACTAAATTTCAAAATACAAAATTAATTAAAATTAATGACAAATATAATTAAATAATTTAATAAATAATATATAATTAAATTAAATTGATTAAATAAAAATTAAATAAAACTAAGTTAATACATAAAAGTTTATTTAAACTAAATAACAAAAAAAATAATATAAAAAAGAACTTACTTTTTTATGTGGGTGGGACCGGGTCCCGTGCCCACTCCCCGGCGCACACCCGCGTAGGGTATTGCTTTGGTAGTACCCTCTCTGCCATGACAGAGTTGGTACTACCGTTGGCAGTACTCTCTGCCACCAGTACGTAGGGGGTAGGGGAGGTGGTGGTCCCCGCCCCCCACTTTAACATATTTTTAAATTTTATTTTTTTTTTTAAAAGGCAATTTATTATTATTTTTTTAAAACCATTACTCAACACGTTTTGCTATTACATTTTTAAAATTTTATCCAAAAATCAGAATTAATTTGAAAAATAGAATATATATATATTTTTTAAGGAAATAAATTCGGGAATTGATTTATCCACAGACTATTTTATTTAATCACAGAATAATAATAATGAATCATGGATATATATTCCTGAAGACAATAAAGCATATTCTAATTAAAATCATGCATTCGTTTTGATTTTCTTTTTTTTGTCTTAATTAGGTCTTTTAGTTTTTGAGTGTGCATTTTTTTACACATTTTCCAGCAAGCTAATATTGTACCAGCATTGGGTTTTTAATACAATTTGATTCTCTTTTCAATGAGAAACTTATTTCTTTCAACCCTATAGTTAAACTATAACACATATCTCATATTTCATTTTGTAGGAAATCTATAAACAATCTTTTAATGAAATTTTGCCAGAGTAACGATACTATGCTAAATTTCAGTAAAAACATAAAATCAATATAACCTAGGGTTTTCTAATTACCCAGAATTCAAATAAAGCACAAATCTATTTATTGAAATACAATAAAACTTGCACAGGCAGAAAAAGCCAAACATATGCATAACAAAACTAACAGGCAGGGTTTCAAAGCCTACCTTGGATCCAATGCCAGAAACTGAAATAGATAACCTGTGAAGATCTGAAAACTAGGATTGCTCTGAAGATTGATTCCACCTATAGATCTGAATCCACGAAGCACACAACACCCAAATTCCAGATGCACAATGAAGTCAAATCAACAAGCAACCACAACAAGCAAAAATCCTCCAAAAATTAAAGCACAAGCTTTTCCCCCAAAATTCCTCTCTAAAACCTGTTTAATCTTCAAAATGAATGCAATTCCCCCTATTAGGGATTCAATTCCCCATTTCATGCAACCCTAAAGACAACTCAACAAGTAACTCTCACTTCAACTCCAAATCAAAAATTGAAAGAAAATACAATTAATAAATTAAAAACACTTTTCATGCACAACTCAACTTTGACTTTTAAAAACAAGTTGATTACTTTTTGAAAACAAATTATTTTTTAATTAATATTAATGCACATGTTAATAATAAAAACTCATATTAAATAGATGAAATATTTAAAGCATCCTAAGTCCACGCAATTAAATATTTAATTATTTAATAATACCCACAAGCACAATTAAATCTAATTACCAATTAAATAATCAATTATTTGACTTTAGATTAATTTTCACAAATTAACTTAGGAACATAATTAATATTAAATTCGACTATAATCAATACATTAATAATCACATAAAATCACCCACATAAAGAATAAATCAACTGAAATCAAATGACATAAAACCAAGCAAACACAAGCAAAGGAATCCATGAATTCATGCCTACTAGATGAATTCAGGTAGGGTAGTCAAACTGATACTTGTCCAATCCTGGGACAATTAGGCTTAGGTTAGGGTTTTGGGTCTGTGTATTACCTCCCCTCTTTACCATTGAGATAAATATTTATGGGCATGCTCACTCCTGCCAATTTAGGGAAGACAATGCCCTATACATGCAAACCTGCATACAAAACCCACATGTACATACATATATAAATATATAACAAACAATGGTGGGGATCGACTGATCGTGTGGATCTCGCAAGCAAGTAACTACGACTCTGTCCCTCAACCACATTAGGCATGCCAAACAAAAATATAAAATAAACACATCAACCATACACATGCAAGTATGGGGTCAATAAAATCATAAGCATCAATGATTTCCTAACATATAATCTATCATCCTAAAATAATCATAACATTTATAAAATCAGACTAGGGCAGGGTACTACATCCACCCCCCTATGATTAGGCTTACTCCTGGAAGCCTACAAACAGATAAGGATATATATCCCTCAAGCACGAAGCATTTACTAAAAATAAAACACAACATCTGAGAACAAGCCATAAAATAAGAACATGGTATACAGTCATAATGAGGAATATAACTCTAGTTAAGAATAACTGGAATTCACATTAATCAATCATTTATTAACAATTCAAATAGATCAAAACCTTTATTCATTCATCATCATAGAAAACATCTAGGATCAATTTCATAAAGAACACATATTCACATCTTCATCAAATAATGAGTTGAGAGGTTCATGAAAATCTATCTAGTTAATGCAACACTTATGCAAACATATAAAATACACAATGATTCTAATCTCACACAAAATAGCATAGTACCATCTCTGCGATGTCCTCCCTTATACATACTATCAGGGGTTCATGATGAACATGATAGAAATAACACTTATCACATAACAGGGCCAACAAGACCAAACATTCGAAATAGCCACCATAAAGTTCAAAAATGACAAACCCAAGCGGGGGAATCATAAGTCCAACATTAAATCATAAGAGATCTCAATTTTAACAATAAATTAAATGTGACTAGTGTCATAAAATAGATAGCGAAAAGAGATTCGGGTGATTAGTCCAATCATAAGAAAATTAAAAAATTTAATGCTAGCCCATACACAACACAAACAATTCATCAATCAACCAAAAATAAATTATCAATAATAAAACAAAAATCTATATAACAAGGTGACTAGTGGTAGCCACACTCAAGGGAGTAATCACTTCATGACATCCAAAGGTACTTCACCCTAGATGCATTAGAGAAGGTAACCACACATCATAAATAGTCAAATCACCTATGACAATCACTAGGCAAAGTGATATCTCAAAGACATTTAAGAGAAAACATAAACATAATGTTTAGTTGCAATTTAATGGTTCTCAAATATAAAATAGTTATATGTCTATGTTTGGTTTCAAGTTTAAACTACACAAAACCTAATGAGCATACATACCCAAAGTTTCCAGTGTAGAAACTCCGCTCTGATACTAGATGTAACGCCCCACCAGGGAACCCAAGAGAATTTAACCTAAAACATGCTACTAAGTTTAGTGAATAATTTTTTTTCTAAAGTTAACATACAAAATAAACAACAGTGCGAAAGCAATTGCCATTTACTCACATTGATACAACAACCATCATAGATTACAAAACTCGAGGGTCCCATGATGTAGAATTACTTAAGAAAAAAACACAACTAAAGAGCAATAACAAAAGATTCCATAACATAAATACTACGATTACATCATACATAATAAATTACAAACCTCATGGATAACCATGAAACATAAATAAACTATCATTTGTTGCACATGTCGTAGGGTATGTAGTAATCACTCTAACAATACTAATACAATGTCTAGATTAGGTATCACATGTGATACTCTAATACAAGATTACAAAATAATGAAGATAAGAAAAGAAACATCAGTGAGGCATCATAAGGAATCCAACTGCAGAAGCACCATCAAGCATCGGCACCAGGATGTCAAATCTCAAATGGTAAAGAATCACCACCACTCGTCCATGTAGAACCACAAAGGTCTACCCCACCATGCTGAGGAGATAACAACAAACCCCAATCGGATAACCAATACAAAAGAAAGGTAAAACCACTAAGCAAGAGGATCCTGAAAGATCTCTACTCAAGGTAACCAAACGAAAATGATAAGTAAGGCTCACTAATCCAGATGCATCTGATACATGAAGAATAAATATGGAGGAGGCTTAAGCTACATACTATGGGAGTGTCATCACATGGACGACTACTTGAGTTACCATGGACTGGTCTCTTGACCCTGGACCCTCAAGCGTCTATCAGGTTGAGTTACCTTGGACTGACCACTTTGGACCCCAGACCCTCAACATAATCCATGTGGAACTATAATATCAATCTTATATTTAATATTATTTTCCAAGTTTTATTATTATTAAGTTATCACTTATTAAATCAACTTACGATAGGTTACCTTGGTATTGGACCCTTTTGAGCCCCGGACCCCTATTGTAAGCCACTCCCCTAAGATGCACCTATTTAACCTCTCATAGCTTCACAAATATCACATATATCAATTAGGTATACAACCAAGTAATCCAAGATCTAGTTTCACTCACAAGAAACCGATATGATTACAAAGATACCATGAACAGAAAATAAAGCAACATGAGCCCAAATGAAAAAGCTAGGTGATGATCATAAAACACACACACATTAAAACATAGATGAAAACATATCCAACTGAGTCAAATCTCGGCCTTTGTTTTCCCCCTTAGGTCTTCTAGTGCCCGACAACACATTAAGCAAAGAAGACACTCCATGAATGAAGAAAACAACACACACCATAAAGAACTAAAAGATAAATCCATAAGCATTCAAATTCCATATTCAACATAATTGAATCCAAAAGTAGAAACGCATAAAATTGCTAAGAGAATCTTAATCATAATCGTCACAATAATGTCATGATCAAATATATCATCCATAGTCTCCTAATAGTTCCAAACAGGAGAAAACACCCAATTTCAGTATAAAACATAACACTTGTAAAATACATGAAGCCAATAAGAACATATTTGAACCTATTTCTTTAAGTTTGATTCTATATTCCAATTTAATATGCATACTAATCGCATTTAAGTGTAGATATATATTTCAATTAAAATCAAATACCATAAAATATATACAAAGTGCATATTCAGGTCTTATATATATATAAATCTATATATTTATATATATATTTCAATAAGAAATAACGAAAAGATAAAATTAAATTAATCTATGATTAATCCCTGACTCATCATAGATTACTTGTCCACGAATCAAAAGTATTTCAACTAAATTTCAAAATACAAAATTAATAATGACAAATATAATTAAATAATTTAATAAATAATATATAATTAAACTAAATTGATTAAATAAAAATTAAATAAAATGAAGTTAATACATAAAAGTTTATTTAAACTAAATAACAAAAAAATATATATAAAAAAGAACTTACCTTTTTATGTGGGTGGGACTGGGTCCCGTGCCCACTCCCTGGCGCACGCCTGCGCAGGGTATTGCTTCGGCAGTACCCTCTCCGCCACAACAAAGTTGGTATTGCCGTCAACAGTACTCTCTACTGCCGGTACGCAGGGGGTAGGGGAGGTGGTGGTCCCCCCCCCACTTTAACATATTTTTAAATTTTTTTTTAAAAAAGGCAATATATTATTATTTTTTTAAAACCATTACTCAACACATTTTGCTATTACATTTTTTTAAAATTTTTCAAAAATCAGAATTAATTTGAAAAAGAGAATATATATATATATATATATATATATATATATATATATATATATATATATATATATATATATATATATATATATATTTTAAAGAAATAAATTCAGGAATTGATTTATCCACAGGGTATTTTATTTTAATCATAGAATAATAATAATGAATCATGGATATATATTCTTGAAGACAATAAAGCATATTCTAATTAAAATCATGCATTCGTTTTGATTTTCTTTTTTTTTTTGTCTTAATTGGGTCTTTTAGTTTTTGAGTGTGCATTTTTTTACACTTTTTCCAGCAAGCTAATATTGTACCAGAATTGGGTTTTTAATACAATTTGATTCTCTTTTCAATGAGAAACTTATTTCTTTCAACCCTATAGTTAAACTATAACACAGATCTAATATTTCATTTTGTAGGAAATCTATAAACAATCTTTTAATGAAATTTTTCCAGAGTAATGGTACTATACTAAATTTCAATAAAAATATAAAATCAATATAACCTAGGGTTTTCTAATTATCCAAAATTCAAATAAAGCACAAATCTATCTATTGAAATACAATAAAACTTGCATAGGTAGAGAAAGGCAGACAGATGCATAGAAAAACTAATAGGAAGGGTTTTAAAGCCTACCTTGGATCCAATGCCAGAAACTGAAATAGATAACCTGTGAAGATCTGAAGACCAGGATTGCTCTGAAGATTGATTCCATCTGCAGATTTGAATCCACAAAGCACGCAACACCCAAATTCTAGATGCACAATGAAGTCAAATCAACAAGCAACCACAACAAGCAAAAATCTTTCAAAAATCAAAGCACAAGCTCTTCCCCCAAAATTCCTCTCCAAAATGAATGCAATTCCCCCTATTAGGGATTCAATTCTCCATTTCATGCAACCCTAAAGACAACTCAACAGCTAACTCTCAGTTCAACTCCAAATTAGAAATTGAAAGAAAATCTAATTAATAAATTAAAATTACTTTTCATGCACAACTCAATTTTGACTTTTAAAAACAAGTTGATTACTTTTTGAAAACAATTCATTTTTCAATTAATATTAATGCACATGTCAATAATAAAAACTCATATTAAATACATTAAATATTTAATTATTTAATAATACCCACAAGCACAATTAAATCTAATTACCAATTAAATAATCAATTATTTGAATTTAGATTAATTTTCACAAATTAACTTAGGAACATAATTAATATTAAATTTGACTATAATCAATAAATTAATAATCACATAAAATCACCCACATAAAGAATAAATCTACTGAAATCAAACAACATAAAACCAAGCAAACACAAGTGAAGGGATCCATGAATTCATGCCTACTAGATGAATTTGGGTAGGGTAGTCAAACCGATACTTGTCCAATCTTGGGACAATTAGGCTCAGGTTAGGGTTTTGGGTCTATGTATTATCTCCTCTCTTTACCATTGAGATGAATAATTATGGGCACACTCACTCCTGCCAATTCAGGGAAGATGATGCCCTGTACATGCAAACCTGCATGCAAAACCCGTATGTACATACATCTATAAATATATAACAGACAATGGTGGGGATCGGCCAATCATGTGGATCTCGCAAGCAAGTAACTATGACTCTGTCCCTCAACCACATCAGGTACGTCAAACAGAAATATAAAACAAACACATCAACCATACACATGCAAGTATGAGGTCAGTAAAATCATAAGCATCAATGATTTCCTAACATATAATCTATCATCCTAAAATAATCATAACATTTATAAAATTAGACAAGGGGCGGGGTACTACAGAAACACTGATTATATATTTATTTAAAACTTTAAAGTGAATATATTTATATGTAGTAAACTGAATGATTAACATTTCTCAGTATTTGTCTTGTATTTATATGTATATATTATTGATAAATACACTAATTATTTACATTGGAATGCAGCTTGCTGATATTGATACTGCACTGGACGAGCACGATGGAGGCATCGATTCTAATGTGAAGTGTAGTACTCAAGGTATACATTTTCTATTCGAATTTTGATTAATGAATATTTAATACAAGCAAACATGTTAAATTGAATTTGGCGCAGTAATAAAAATTTAATTATAATGTGTTGGGATTAATAAAACATTGTGTATTGCAGTTGCAGGGGATGTAGAGGATGTTGTTCTGATGAGCGTGTTGAGGTTCAAGCTGTCGGGCAAGATGATGTGGTTGGACAAGGTAAAGAGCATCATGTTTATGTTTTTTAATGTATTAAAATGCTTATAAAAATAATGACTATATTTTAAATTAACCCCAATTATGATAATATGTTTTTAATTGAAGCCTTTTATTTGTTATTGCAGAGGACCTGCCTTTGCAAAGGACAGTGAGATCACATGCACGATCGAGAAGAAATGATGCTCTGGACATGGATACGCCTTTGCAACAATATAATGAAGCAGAAAAAAAGAGAAAGCCAAAAAAAAAATGATTCTCATTTATGCAACTTATTTGATAATGACTGATGTTTATTTACACGTGTTTGAGCTTAGTTCCATGTTTAGACATTGAGTTTCCTCTTATACACTGTTGTAATGTTGGAGGGGTTTTCGCTAAATTTGATTGGATTTCATATTTTGGGAGAAATTAGTATTAGAATGTTCAATGGGTTCTTTTCTAAAACACAATACTTAAATCATCATCTTGTCTAGAATGGTTAATCAATTGTTTAAGGTGGATTAGTTATGATGATGAGACATGCATTTAGATGTTAACTATGACAGTCTCTTGGTTTTAGGCAATGTAGAAGGAGACACCTAGTTCAATATGCAATCTCAATTCATATACATACGATATTAGGTGGAGCTGAAAAACACAACAGGGTTGCATTTTTTATAGAGGTCTTTAATTGTGTGTTTTAAGTTATAGACCATCGTGAACATTGTAATTTTGACCTATTAAAAAAATGTAAACGCGTTGTGTTTTTTCAACTCCACCTACTATCCGTGCATATTCTGCTTGTGTTGCATGTGCATTCTTGATTTAGAGTGGGAAAAATCTTATTTTCAATGTGAGGGAGAGAAGCCATACACATTAGTGATGGAGTTGAGGGGAGATGAAGGAATACCAAATATTGAATTTTAAATTTTTCATCAGAGAAATTATAGTGGAGGTCTTATCAATAGAGAAGATAGTAATGACCACAGGAGAATGAATAGTGGTTACAATTGTAGTGGGGAAGATAGTGGAGGCCATCCATGAAGAAACTTGCCGATAGAGATGGTGTATAAGAAACAAATGAGAAAAAAATGTAAACGTGCTGGGTCTTCTCAACTCCACCTATATCCATGCATATTCTGCTTGTGTTGTATGCACATTCTTGATTTAGAGTTGGAAAATCTTATTTTCGATGCGAGGGAGAGAAGTCAAACACAAAGAACATGCAAATAAACATGACATCTACAAAACATAAATGTAGGTATCACAACAGCTAAGAAACATAAATGTAGGCATCATGGTCCCAATTGTTTGGAGACACAACATAATTGAATGCTATACCCAGAAAATGCAACACAACTACTACTCCTGTAGTTCTAAGTTGACACTGTGGGATCCAAAAACCATATATAGATTCCTTATCTTTGGTTTTTGGATCCTGTAGTGTCAACTTGGAACTACAGGAGTAGTGGGTGTGTTGCATCATCTAGGTATAGCATTCAATTATGTTGTGTCTCCAAACAATTGTGACCATGATGCGCACATTTATGTTTCTTAGCTATTATGTCCCAGGACCCCTTATGACCCTTTATGACCCTTTACGATCCCTATGAATACATCTTAGAGGTCTTAAAGTGTCGTAAAGGGTCATAAGAGGATCCTAGGAGGGGCCAAATGAGCTTCCACCTTCACACGGTTGGCCCTATTAAGTAGAGAATGTTAAACTATTATCAAAAAAAAGAGAAGCTCAATAATTTAAGATCTCAATCAACATACGACAGATATATATTTATTTTTAAAAAATAGTGTGAGTCATCATAATTACGATGGAAACCAAAGAATAATTGATGACAAAACTAAAAGCGATGACTATCTATCAGAAACATCAATCACTTCAAGTAGCAATGATTACTTCAGCTCGCCTCAATAAGTCTTGACACAAGATCCAGTCATATCGATCCATCTCAATGGCTACCAAGAACCAAGTCACAAAGAAACACCACAGACCGCACTATGAACCTATTATGAAGAGGCATCCAATGTCTCATAAGTCGCATCAAACAACCCACTTTCTATAATCCAAGTCTCTTAGCTTGGTTCACCTAGAAGAAGACTTCTCCCAAGTCATCATGGACACCATAGTGATTTACAAATCCAAGTCTCTAGACTCAACTCAATAATGTATGAGCAGTTACCAAATCTACTATAAATTCATCTCTGAATGAAAATCAAATCTAAAAGAACACTAATCGAGTCAAACTCGATCGACAAATATATATATATATATATATATATATATATATATATATATTTTTTTTTTAAATGTGATTTCCATCACAATTATGACGGCACTAGAGAAGTGATGAAAATCTGTTAGAAATGTCTGACGGATAACCGTCGCACCAATAGCATTTCTGTTGATATAAAATCTTCCAATGATAGTTAGGCATCAAAACATTATGATGGTTACCCATCATAGGTACAACATTTCCATCGGTAACTAACTACGTCCGATAGAGATCTGTTGAACGTGGGATGGATACAAGTAGACCCGACAGGTATATTCATTGTGTTGAAACCCCCTTTTGCGATGACTATAGACATCGAATGTATGATGCTTATCATAACCGTTAGTGTTTCTAACTGCAAAACTGTGATGCTGGATGGTGTCGCTTAATCGATGGTATACTATCTGAATTTAGACAATAAGCCATCAGAAAAAGGTCTCAAATGTACTAGTGGGAGGACCCTTTCTTGTTCTCTTTATGTAGGGTGAGCTCTCTTTTCTTGACCATAAATGCCTTTATTCTCACAACCTACTTGATCATGTCATCAAAGGTCAAAGGACCTTGCATCTGTACTTGGTATCCAAAATCAGGAAGTAGATTGTCGAGAAAGATATCAAGTTTCTCAGATTTTGGTATTTTATAAGAATATTTGGTATAGAGTTGTTTCCATCACTGGAGAAATGTCAGGAAAGGTTCTCCAGATTGTTGTTTCAGATTGCAAAGATCATGGATATTGACCAGATGCTAAATATTATGTGAATAATGTTGGAGGAACAGATTAGCAATCTCATCAAAATATTTGATACCAGTAGGAAGTCGAGAGAACCACTCCATAGAAGATCTACCCAAACTACGTGGGAAGAGATGCATGAGATAAGTCTAATCATGTATGAACTCCATGGATAGAGCACCAAATTCTCTCAAGTGATTGTGAGGATTAGAGGTACCTAGATATTTATCATACTTGGGGAGTTCCACACCTTTGGGAAAAGGTGGCATGCTAAGACTCTTGTCAAATGGGAATGGACAGATGCTCTCCAATGTGAACTAGTTTGTTGGTGTGTCCTTTGCTTTCATGAGTTGTTGGATTTGGCTTGCATATCTTGGACTAGTTTTTGCATTTTAGCCACCTCTATTTCCTCCTCTTTGACTACAAGAGTGTCAACTTTATAGTCTGGGGGTAACTTGGCCCCTTGTTTGGCTAGCTCAAGAAAGTATTTCTCTTTCTCCTCTTTCATTAGAATTTCCATCATTTTGTGAAGACTTTTGTTGGACCAAGAAGCCTCAACATTGTGTTGGGTTATTTCTTCATCTTCATTACCAAGGATTTCAAAGATACTCGGGCACTAGTACATTTGAGGCCAAATTTCAATGGCCATTTGTTAGATTTCCAATGCCTATTTGTCAGCATTTTGACACATGTGTCCGTCACCATTTTTGCATTGGAAATGGTGATGAGAGTGACACCCATCAGTATTCTGACATTAGTACCTGTTAGAATTAGGCACATTAATAACAATTTTACTATGTGACCGGTTTGTCAAAAAATCATTTTTTATGATGTTTGTTTAGTCGGCGTTCTGACGGATAGGCAATATATTCTGACAGGACATTCTATTAGAGGTATAGCAGTCCTATTGCACATATCTGTCGGAGTGGTGTCCCATTTGATGGTGATTGGTCAGCCTTCTGATGGTCTATAATATACTATCAACGAACCAACCCGTCGGACGTATAGCACCTTTGTCGGAAATGCTTTACTAATTGTCGAAAAAGCGACGGATTAGCATATTAAAAAAAACAAAGCTCAAGAGACCATCATAGTTGGTCTTCGTAGTTGGTCCATATACCGACAAAACATTTTACATTTTGTTAGCTCATCAAATGAGGGGATTTGAAAGAATTTAATAGAATATTTTCATGATAACGTATATTATTAAGTTGACATTGCATGAATTTATCAACTCCGCGCATTTGTAAACATCAAACACAACAATAAAGAAGCATCTCCTCCCATGGCCTACATTACTCAAGCCATGGGAGGGGATGCTTCTTTATGGCTATGTTTGATGTCTACAAGTGCGTGAAGTAGATAAATTCATTCAGTGTCAAACTAAAATAATGTACGTTATACATAAATTCATTCAATGTCAAACTAAAATAATGTACGTTATACATGAAAATATCATCCATTAAACTCTTTCAAATCACCACATTTGATAAGGTAACAAAATGTAAAATATTTGTGAGTATATGGACCAAGGATGGAGACCAAGTATGATAGTCTCTTGAGCTCTGCTATCTTTAGTCCTAGCTACTAGGTAAGGGCTGGAAGACTTATACCTATCAATCATTGAGAATAATCACTGCCTTGCCTTTATGTACACTGCACAGTATCCAATATAAGAGGAGGCAGAAAATATGAATGGATAAAAGAAATGAAAGATACAATAAAATTATCTTGTTTTTTACCTTCTCATAATTGATCCCAGTCTCACAAAAGTAATTTTATACAATCACTAGCACATTTCGTGCATAGATGAGAAACAATATCCAAAGTTTCTAGATTCTGAGAAGAGGTATGAGTGGAGGCCCAAAAAGAGATATTTGTGAAGGTTTTATAGACGTAGTATTGAATCATCATCTTTGCACTGGTACTCAATCTGGAAACCATCTCTAGCAAATCTCCACAAAAATCCCTTATGGCCTCCACTGCATATACGTCTTCTTAGCATCTAAAAACTCTCCATCATTGATTCCCATCATTTTTCACCATCTCTGTGGACTGAGACCTTAAATTATTGATCTTCTCTTTGTTTTGAGAATAGTTTAACATTCTCTACTTAATAGGGCCAACCACGTGAAGGTGGAAGCTCATCTGGCCCCTCCTAGAAGCCTCTTATGACCCTTTATGACATTTTAAGATCTCTAAGATGTGTATTCTTAGGGGTCGTAAAGGGTCATAAGTGGTCCTGGGACACAACAACTGAGAAACATAAATGTAGGGATCATGGTCACAAGTTTTTGGAGACAACATAATTGAGTGGTATACTCAGACGATGGAGAGCAACTCATGCACCTCTGATTCCAAGTTGACTACATCTGTTGCTCATGAATACAAGGTCCTCCAACACAAATGTATTCAATTTGGAATTGGAGATGCAAAAGTTGCTCTCCATCACTTGGGTATACAACTCAATTATTTTGTCTACAAAAAATTGTGACCATGATGCCTACAATTATATTTCTCAGCTATTATGAAATCTACATTTATGTTTCTCAGCTGTTGTGTTTATGTGCATGTTTTTATGTGTTTGGGAAGACATATTTCTAGCCTGGGCCTAGATCCTTTGGAAATTAGCTTCATAATAATGTAGATGACAGATGAGCAATTAGCTTCCCAAGAAAAATCCCATAAATGAACTATGCGTACCCCAATTCTTGTGCCCTCTGTGCATACACAAATGATATATTTGAAACAACAAGGGTAAGGCTTAAAGAAGTTAATTTTGCATCACTAGATAGATCTGTATATTTTATCCATAATGACCAAACTTCAAAGGATCCAAGCCCAAGCTAGAAAGATGTCTTCCCATTCTGTTTAAGCCATATTCCTTGTTCTTGTCAAACTTCCTTGGTATGGTAGGTGCACTCTTTGCAATAATCTTCTTCAACTTGTGTTCGACGATAAGCATTTTCTTCTTCTTCCTAATTGCAGCTAGAGCTTCCTTTTCATCAGGATTCAACTCCACTTCCCCCATCTCATCATCCTCATCACCCTCAGCTGCCATGCTAAGCCCTTCTTCCCTCTCCAGTTCTTCAAGCCTCTACAAGATATCTAGATCAATAAAGTTTGCAACATTGTGTCCATCCATGATCTCAAGAATATCATCTTCTTTCCACTCTTCATTTTCCAAAATATACCACAATCTTAAGACTCGTGACTCTTCAAATTCTCTTGTTTCCTTCAGACCTCCAAACATGTGTACTATGAGATTTCCTCCAACAAATGGACTTGTGATGATTTTCACAATAGTACATGTGTTGGAAGGAAATCTCATAGTATTGCTTAGGCCAATCTAAATGTTCATCACCTGTGCATATAAGAGTTGATCATAGAAGGTATATGCACATGTGAAAAACATGCATATTTGACCAAGCAATACTGGGAGCTAGACCCAAAAAAAAATAGATTTGTGGTGATTTTCACAATGTACATGTGTTGTTGGGTAAGCTCCCAGTAGCGCTCAAGAAAATATGCATGTTCATCACCTGTGCATATGAAGTGGCTCTAATGGCAGATACAATCAAAAAATTCTGCATACTCCTTATTTTGTTCTGGGTTGATATTGTTAGACATGGTATTTTTTGAATGGAATGACTCGTTACTTGTACATTGACTAGAATTTTGGTGGAAGAAGGATGATTTGTTTGCAACATGCAGATACACAGACACTGAACAACCATTTTTTTAACTCTAATTTTCTCAACACAAAGGGACATTTATCATAGCCATAAAAACATGATTATTTTAAAATGGAATACACCAAGGAGTACCATCAGAAATATTGACCATTTACAATCATGAATAGTTAACCTAAATCAAATAGCTCATTTTTTTATCATCATGGGTAGTCTCTATGTATATGAAAAATGAATGAAATATATATCAAGATGAAATAAAATAGTGAACAAAAATTCAAATTCAAGGCCTAATTTATCAAGAGAAACAAACATTAGGACGAAAGAAAAATCATTAAGACTATAGAAAAATCATTAAGACTAGAAAATCAAGTTCTAGAAAAATCATTATGACTATAGAAAAATCATTTAGACTAGAAAATCAAGTTCTACAGATGGACGGTTTTGGTGCTTTGCCATTACAACAATTGAGCATTCATCATTTGGTACTTCTTGGCGTATTCCATTTAAGTTTTTTAGCTATCGTGTTTATGTGCATGTTCTTTATGTGTTTGGCTTCTCTTCCTCACAAGGGATATGCCGATAGGTAATTGATTTGAAAGCATAATGATTTGATAGTATTTTTTTAGGATAGGCGTAATCATCCCGCCAACCTTAATTAGCAACATTTGTGATATATGTCAAGTACTTATAATCGGTATGCCCAAAAAACAAAGACTTAGTAGTAAAAGAATAAGATTGCACATCCACATCCGTCCAAGTGCAGCAACCTTCAAAGATTTGTAGCGGTAAAGAGAATCCTCATATTTTATCAGCCTAACATAGTCTTTGGCCACTTTGGCAATGGGAACCGCAAAATAGAGAAAAGAAAATTAGTAAAACCAGTCTATGCCACTATTTGTGAGGGTACAGTCATGATAAGTACCTCTCAAATCTCTCCAAACATGTAAGATTGTCTTTAAATAGTTTATTGATCTCTTCTAGACATTAACCAAATCAAACCTACATTTGAATCCACACACAATAACCCAAAATGAAGGGTTTTGTATCCTTTAATAAATCTTAGTCACTGGTAACACATGGACAGTCAAATCACTAGTCTCCAAAACATTCAATAAGTGAATATGAATGTTTGAAAAGTACTCCCAACAATTCTTAAACATACTTTATTGTTTAAGCATTGTTGGGACTGGTCCTTTGGTGTGTATTAAACATAATAGAATTTTTAGCATATTATTATCATTCTATTTCTTTGTTGTAAACATGCCATTGGTCCAGTTTTAATCTACTGGTGTCATGCCTTAGCCCATGCTTTATCTCCATTATTTGATGTTATTCACTATTTTGAAATGTTGACTGTGGTTATCAAATGGAAAAAATATATATAAAAAAAATTAACATGAAATTTTTTTTACAAAACTGAACCAATGAAATGTTTACAACAAAGAAATAGAATGATAATAATATGCTAGACCAATGGCATGTTTACAAAAAAGAAATAGAATGATAATAATATGCTAAAAATTCTATTCTATTTAATACACGCCAAAGGACCAGTTGTATGAAATTGTCAATCACATGGCATTTCACTGTTGTATGAGTGGATTGTGCAGGAACAGTTAACATTAAAAAAGGAGCAAACTCCTCAACACATCTTGGAAACCATTGAATTTAATAATAAATTAAACCTAACACCAATACTATTCCTTCCATTCACTTTTACGAAGAATAAAGCATTTAATCCATTCAACATTACATATAATCATTAGACAGTTACATTTGCTGACTGTGTAGAAGAATAGTCACGACCAAAATGATCAAAAGTATTTTCACCCTTGCACAATCTATTCCAAACTTCAAGTAAAAAGAGAAATATGCTAAATCAAATCATTCATATTCATAGTAACCATTCAAAGGATAATGATTTGATAGTCTTTTTTCAGGATAGGTGTAATGAAGCTTGGCTATATTAAGTACAATCTTAAGACTCGTGACTCTTCAAATTCTCTTGTTTCCTTTAGACCTTCAAACATGTGTACTATGAATAGCCCTCCAACAAATGGACTTGTGATGATTTTCACAATAGTAAATGTGTTGGAGGACTACTCAAAGTACCGCTTAGGCAAATCTGAATGTTCATCACCTGTGCATATAAGAGTTGATCATAGAAGGTATATGCACAGGTGAAAAACATGCATATTTGACCAAACAATACTGGGAGCTAGACCCAATAGCAAATAGATTTATGGTGATTTTCACAATAGTACATGTGTTGCTGGGTAAGCTCCCAATAGCGCTCAGGCAAATATGCATGTTCATCACCTATGCATATGAAGTGGCTTTAATGGAAGATACAATCACTAAATTCTACATACTCCTTATTTTATTTTGGGTTGATAATGTTAAACATGGTCTTTCTTGAATGGAATGACTCGTTACTTATACATTGACTAGAATGTTGGTGGAAGAAGGATGATTTGTTTGCAACCATTTTTTCAACTCTAATTTTCTCAACACAAAGGGACATTTATCATAGCCGTAGAAACATGATTATTTTAAAATGGAATACACCAAGGAGTACCATTAGAAATACTGACTATTTACAATCATGAATAGTTAAACTTAATCAAATAGCTCATTTTTTTTATCAACATTTGTAGTCTCTGTGTATATGAAAAATGAATAAAATATCAAGTTGAAATAAAACAGTGAACAAAAATTCAATTTCAAGGCCTAATTTATCAAGAGCAACAAACATTAGGATGAAAGAAAAATCATTAAGACTATAGAAAAATCATTAGGACTATAGAAAAATCATTAAGACTAGAAGATCAAGTTCTAGAAAAATCATTACGACTATAGAAAAATCATTTAGACTAGAAAATCAAGTTCTAGAAATGGACAGTTCTGATGCTTTGCCATTACAACAATTGAGCATTCATCATTTGGTACTTCTTGGTGTATTCCATTTAAGTTTTTTAGCTGTTGCTGTGTTTATGTGTATGCTCTTTATGTGTTTGGATTCTCTCCCTCGCAAGGGATATTTCGATAGGTAATTGATTTGAAAGCATAATGTTTTGACAGTCTTTTTTCAGATAGGCCTAATCATCCCGCCAACCTTAATTAGCAACATTTATGATATATGTCAAGTACTTATAATCAGTATGCCCAAAAAATAAAGACTTAGTAGTAAAAGCATATGGTTGCACATCCACATCCACCCTAGTAAGTATTAGAGCCTTTCAAATTTGTAAAGAACACAAACTTTGCAAATCAAATTGATATTTCATTAAAACCTATGTTCTCGATCAAGTTCTTAAAGATTAAATCATGAAACCATCAAGTTCTTCACCTATGTTCTTCATGGTTGGGGAAGTTGTGATGGAGTTATATGTAACCTTTGGAAGTCATTGTATGACATACTTGAGCCTGGAGTGTACGACAAGAACATAGATTCAGTAAAAATAGAAGTTTAAATCTGCAAGTCCATTGTGTTATGCATTGTTGAAAGGCTTGTTTACTTATTGTTTTGGTTTCTAAATTCAAGGATGGAATAGTAAGCAATCTCCAAGCATTCATTTCATCATTGAATGTATTATGAGCACTTTAAAATTCTATTCCTTACATTTTGACTGGTAAAACCAGTAAATGTTCCAAGTAATGTTTTTAATCCTTTGAAGTTTCTCATGATCCTGATGTAAGTTGATTGGATTAAGAAATTTGGGGATCCAATAGGAGTTTAGGGGAGTTCAATAAATGTTTTGGAAGAGTTAGAGGAACTATTAGCATGACTGTTCCTTCATCTACAATGAGTTAGACTAAATTTGCTAAGTTTTTCCCTTGTTTTGAAGAGTATTTTGTAAAAAAAATTAACACGATTTTTTTTTTTTACAAAACTGAACCAATGTCATGTTTACAACAAAGAAATAGAATGATAATAATATGCTGAAAATTCTATTCTATTTAATACACTCCAAAGGACCAGTTGTATGAAATTGTCAATCACATAGCATTTCATTGTTGTATGAGTGGATTGTGCAGGAACAATTAACATTAAACAAGGAGAAAACTCCTCAACACATCTTGGAAACCATTGAATTCAATAATAAATGAAACCTAACACCAAAACTATTCCTTCCATTCACTTCTACCAAGAATAAAACATTTAATCCATTCAACATTACATATAATCATTAGACAGTTACATTTCCTGACTGTGTAGAGGAACAATCACGACCAAAATGATCAAAAGTACTTTCACCCTTTCACAAGCTATTCCAAACTTCAAGTAAAATGAGAAATATTCTATATCAAATCATTCATATTTATAGTAACCATTCAAAGGATATTTTGTCAATGAACCCTCTGATTGTACCCCTGCGGCAGAGAAAGGAAACTTAGTAAAACTAGTCTATGGCACTGTTTGTGAGGGTACAGTCATGATAAGTGCCTCTCAAACCTCTCCAAACATGTAAGAATGTCTTTAAATACTTTATTGATCTCTTCTAAACATTAATGCATGGACAGTCAAACTAGTAGTCTCCAAAGCATTCAATAATTGAATATGAATGTTTGAAAACTTTCTTCTCAACTTCCCCAACCACTCCTAATTGAAGGGTCACTAGTTGAGGGGACAATCAAGGTCCGAATGTTGATAGTGTTCATTGAGGGAAGGGGGATTGTAAAAGACTTGTTATCATTGTATTGTGTATTTCCAATATGTTTGGATGTAGGGTAGAACAAGAGAATGAAGGATCACTCACTGATTACATGATAACCCAGTTTTGAAGGGTCACTGGTTGAGGGGACAGTCGAGATCTGGATGTTGATAGTGTTCCTTGAGGGAAGGGGGATTGTGAAAGGCTTGTTATCATTGTATTGCATATTTCCAATATGTTTGGATGCAGGGAAGACCAGAAGAATGAAGGATCACTCACTGATTGCATGATAACCCAGTTTTGAAGGGTCACTAGTTGAGGGGACAATCAAGGTCCAGATGACTGGGCCATTCAAGGACCCTATTTCTTTGTATTAATTTCTATTCAAATTGGATGCATGGATTTCTTGTGAATTATTGGCTACTATGTATCCTACAATTGCATCCACAAATCTGCATATACTTCTCTAGGGTTGTAAGCCACTTAGGGATCAAAATAGAGAAACTAACTCAAAATCATTCTTTTTCCTATTTCCTTTTAACAAAGTCTCAACTATCAATGATAAAACAATACATTTGATGCCCTAAGCTATCAATACAAATGGTGCCTAGCTAGAAGCTCACAGGCTGTCCATTTGATAACCACAGTCAACATTTCAAAAAAATGGATATCCTTGAGCATAAGCACTAATAACATCAAATAATGGAGTTAAAGCACTAAATCAAAATCGTTATTTGTCCTTTTTCCTTTTAACAAAGTCTCAATTATCAATGATACAAAACATTTGATACCCTAAGCTATCAATACAAATGGCACCTAGCTAGAAGCTCATGGGTTGTCCATTTGATAACCATAATCAACATTTCAAAAAAATGGATATCCTTGAGCACAAGCACCAATAACATCAAATAATGGAGTTAAAGCATGGGCTAGGGCATGCCACAAGTAACATCAAATAATAGAGATAAAGCACTGGCTAGGACATGACACCAGTAGAATGTAGTCATTTTAGAGAGCATTCATGATCAAATAAAATGCAATGCATATGAAATTTGTAGTCGAATATGATGCCCGAGGCTCAAAAGATTAAGAAATCACATACCTTCTCTTGCAGCCAACTCATTTTCTCCCGCTCCTTTTCCATGCCAATCAAAATAAAAATGATTTGGCACTTCACTTTTTTTTTTATGTATACCCGAAACTATCAGAATTTTGATGGTCAATTTAAAACCCATCGAAATACCGACATCATCGAGGCCTATTATTTTTTAAAAATAACAAAGTCATTAGAAAAAATTTACCCGTCGGAAGTGTGTGTCAAAATTTGGCCCCAAATGTAGTAGTGGGGGCATGAAATTCTTCTTGGTTATCTTAAGCTTGATCCTGATCATGGTCATGAGCTCTACTATACTCACCATCCTGGTGTTGGTTCACCATCTTGCTGAAGTGCAAGTGTGCAGTGTGAATAGACTAAGTATGAGGACATTCAGTATGATGAGAGGTCACTGCTAAGGAAACTTTGGGTTCTGAAAAAGGATTAATCTCTAGCAAGGAAACCTTGGGTGTTGCAAAAGGATTAAGCTCTAGCAAGGAAACATGGGGTGCCTCAAAAGGATCAATCTCTGATGATGATTCTTTAGAGTCTTGGTGTTCTTGAAATAAGGGATTCCTGGCTTAACTGAAGTCCACAGTAAAAGTACGTTGGACATGAGGTCGAATGACAGGAGAAGGAGAGTGAAAGGACTCCTCTCCAAACATTTTAGAGGAAGAACATGAAGATCCTCTATGACACTCAAATTGTATGGCAAACTCGAAATGACCTCTTCCTCAGTTGCAAGGTCTATCTCTATCCTGTCTCATGAAATGTGTAGGGAACACATTGCCACTTCCAATCATCACAGGCATAGACAAGGATTAAGTAATGAGAGAGGACTTAGGATTATGCTCAGAACTTTGTCTCTGGGATAGCAAAAAAGTGATAAAAGTGAAATGCACCCGACATGAATCATTGAGAGTAAGGCTAGAATAGCCAAGATGTGACTATTGCATCGCAAGGTACAAGAGAATAGTAGGAAAGGATAGATAACATAGAGACAATGTGAGTTTAAGCTATAATCACTTGGTTCTTAGCCTGAGACATCTAGTTTCAGGCAGTGGACAATAGGAGAACAGGCAGACGGACCCTAGATGAAAACCAAATCAGATAGAAAATTGACCAACTGACAGGGATAGCTCGCTATTTTGAAAATTAGGGGACAGTTTGGCATGAGGAAGTGCAGTCTGGCATGAGGATATGTTGTCTCGTGTGAGGAAATGCATAGAAAACTGAAATCTCACATAAAAAAGAATAAAGTTTGATATAGTTTTCGAGATAGGAATAGATTTTGAGACACAGCGCTGGATATTCTCTGACAGAATATCCAAATTTTAGACAGTTCAAATCAAAAACTCAACTTCTACATGCATCAAAAAATTTCTATCGTGATCAGGCATATAAGACATCAATCAAGGATTTCAAACAAACAATGTCTTCAAACAATGAGCAAGGGACAAAGCAACCTTGCGCATGAACAAGAATATGTGACATACTATTCTATCCCCTAAGATATCTACCTTTGTACGTTCTCAAAATGTTTTGTAATCATGCACATAGTCCTAGAAAAATAAAAAGTTGGTTGCACTATGGTTTGTAGTAATGGTCAACTCTGCAACTTTTGCAATCTCAAGAGGGAAAACTCCAATCCAAGCGCACCGGGGTTTTGACACATTCTGAGAATTTAATCAATCAAAGATGATGAGGAGATCTGACAGCCCAATAAGAAACTACACCCATGGAGATTTCTTCCATAAGGACATTTATATAGCGGCTTTTGCTACCATGGCAGAAATGGCTATTACTGCTTGAGGTTCCATCCACATGGTTTACCCAATAAAGGGAATGTCCACGATGGTTAACCCTCTCTAATAAGGAGACTCACAAAAAGGACCATGTGGGGACTTAGCTCAGATTCAAGGATCTAAGTTTTTGATGTGCCCAAAAGGGAACAGAGCATAATCCTCTAGCCTCTTCACCTCACCCAGACATAGCAGACAAATTGGTTGACATGCTAAATTGAAACCACCTCACCAAGGTTTGTATGTCAACAACAATAGCTACCGATATCTCTAAGTGGGACCAAGAGAGAACATACCACCAAAGATTGAAGACAAAAACCAAGTAAGACCATGAGGTAATATCAACTCCTTCCCTACCTACAAAGGGATCTATCTTCGAGAAGAGCTTCACATGCAAAACAAGCGAATGAAGCCCACTCTCTCAAGAACTCCACAAATAGTGTTCATAGGGCCTATTTACTATGTGAAACAGATATGCTAAAAGGAAATCTAGATTCTTTTTAGAGCCCAAAATTGAAGTTTGAGTTATCAAAGTAGGAAACACTCAAGCCAAACACGTGAGAGATTCATTTTAATGTCCAAAATTGAAGTGTTATAGAGATTGTAGAAAATATTCTCAAGTCCAAAGCTCTACAATCCAGTATTACGCTATCTCCAAAAAAAAGAAGAATCAAGAAAAGCCATAGAAAATAGTAAGTGTCAGAAATCAACAAGATGAAAGTACAAATCTGCAAGTTTTAGGTCTCTGGATGAAAAATTTCGCATGAGCAGGGATGCAGTCCCGTGCGAGAAAACACCTTTTTCACACAAGGATGTGATAAAACCAGAAAAAATTATGGGAGAATCCATACAGGGATGTAGAGAAGTACGGACAAAATGAAAATTTTTGTCAAAAACTTTAAAATACGATGAAATACAATGAGGCCAGAAATTGATTTTTTGCCCCATGGTGGGCGCCAGAAATGTATGAACTAAATATGGGCCTCTAACTTAGCTCCACACTTCAACATAGTCATTGTTCACTAGTTGCAGACAAGAATGAATATCAGATCATTCATTCTTCCTAGCTGGATGATTCGACCTGTTTCCTCCTATCTAGGTAGGGTTCGAAATTGCTCTCAGAATTGAAAGTCCTACAACCATAGACTAACACTAGAATTGAGGATTTAACTGAAAGTAAAATGTAGATTATTCTAGAATGAGTATGCAAGATTAATCTAGAAATGATGAAATTAATCTAAGAACAATGAAAGCAAACTAGATTAAGTGTAATACCCCAAAAATGGGCTATAGGTTCATTAACCTCCTACATCATCAAATCAAACGAAATCAACATCAAAGTCCTAACCTAAGGCACATCTCCACATCAGTTTATCAAAACCATAATTGATTATCTTAATTCTGCATTGGGGAATATTCCTTGAATATTCCTTATTATCCTAATTATCTTTAATTGAATATTATTTGGCGATAAATGTCATTATTTATCCAAAAGTTGATTAATTGAATATGATAAATATTTAATTAATTAATTTAATTCTACCACTTAATTATTTAATTAGATTTAATTATATTTATTCCTAATTCATATTATTTAATTTTGACAATAAATAAAAAATCCTAAGAATAATTGATTAAATTCTCATTTAATTAATTAAATCTAGTTGTTAATATTTAATGATATAGTTTTTGAATAAAAGTTTGATTTAATAATTGATTAACCCATAAATCAATTGTTTTAATTCAAAACTAGTTAAGTTGAAAATAAATCACATTATTTTTAAATTAATTCATATTAAATCATGCACAATCAGAAAAGCAATAAAATTTAAATCAATTTTCAATATCAATTTGTTAACTTTCTAAACTCGACATCTGATTGTGAGTTGAAAAAGTGAACTAAAATCTATTTTGAGTCAAAAAGTGCTTTTACATGATTTTATGAGTTGATCTATTCCTGATTTCTTATTAACTCAAAAATCAACCTGAGTTTATCAAGAGTGATTTATGGCTTTTCTCAATGCATCCTCAAGCCCTAGATTTCTATATAATCAAGGCTCAACTCCTCACAAAAGGATCCCTCAAATTTGCATCCTTACTCTGGCGAATTCGCATTTGAAGAATCAAGCTTTTGCGAACAAGGCGTTTGTGAGATTTTTTTTATTATTTTTGAGGGTTCATAACATTCATTCATTCATAGCATATCATTGTTAGATTAATTTGCATATCATTTCCAATTTATTCTAGGTTAGTTTCATATCAAGCTTTTCACCTTATTGCATACAAAATCCAAAAAAATAGATTAATCTGCATTCATATTTCATTGCTTTCATCATTTTAAATCCTTCATTTAGGCGTTGCATTGTCACTGATCTCGGTCTGAATTGGAGAATACCATACTCACACCTACTAGAAGGCAGTAAATCATCTGGTTAGCTATATTGTTCTTATTTGCAGATTTCTTGATTTGCTAACCTCTAATGTTTTATTGAAGTGTTGTGTCCACAATTAGGTACAAAATTCACACACACATTTTTGGCACCCATTTTGGGGCCTTGAAATGGGTTTCCATTTTAGCTTCTAACAATTTCTATCAATTTTCTATCATTTTCTATCAAAATTGTGATTTTTACTTTTTGTCCATACATTTTTCATTCGAGTTTTGTTAGAGTGTCGTGCGAGGACCCCCTGATAATTGTACGATAGTTGGTGTTTTCAAGAATCATGCTTGTCGTCATACATTGTCATTTCAGGATTACTCTATCATGTGTGCACAAACCCATTGTTGTATCATGCCCGGATTGTCGTGCGGGAGGTAACCCATTATCGTACGAGTTTTGGTACCAGAGATTCGATTGTCGTATCAAATTTCTAGTTTGTCTTTTAGATTTGGATTTTAGATTTAGACTGACATCTAACCATAATGATTGATATTTATTGTTTCTAATCTCTTTTGCTTACGAGATTGCTCAACAAAGCTAAAAACTAGGTAAAATCTACTAAATGCATTGTGTGGGAACTCAGGTATTCTACTACGATCTGATAACATTTTGATTTTGGAGATAAAATGAATCTCTCATGTATCTAGCTTGAGTGTCTTTCCAGCTTTCATAATGCACACTTCAGTTTTGGGCTCTACAAAGAACATAGATTTTTTTTTTGCATATCTATTACACATAGTAACTAGGCCCTATGAACACTATTTGTGGAGTTCTTGAGAGTGTGAGCTTCATTCTCTTGTTTTGCATGCAAAGCTCTTCTCGAAGATAGATCCCCTTATAGGTAGGGAGGATACTATTATTATCTCATGTTCTACTTGGTTTGGTCCTCAACTTTGATCGGTATGTTCTCTCTTGGTCCCACTTAGAGAGCTTGGTAGACATTATTGTTGACATCACAAACCTTGGTGAGGTGATTTCAGTCTTAGCGTGTCAAAGAATCTATCTACTGTGTTTGGGTAAAAGTGAAAAGGCTAGAGGATTATGCTCTACTCCCTTTTTGGGTAGTATCAGAAACTCAGATCCTTGAATCTAGACCAAGTCCCCATGTGGTATATTTTGTGAGTCACCTTTGGAGAGGGTTAACCATAGTGGACATTCCAGTTATTGGGTCAACCACATGGACAAAACCTCAAGTGGTAACAACCATTTTCATCGTGGTAGAAAAAGCTGCTATATAAATATCTTTGTGGAAGAAATCTCCACAGGTGTAGTCTCTTGTTGGGCTGTTAGATGTCATCAACAGCTCCTGATTGATTAAATTCTTGGACTGTGTCAAAACCCCGGTGCATTTGGATTGGATTTTTCCCTCTTGAGATTACAAAAGTTGCAGAGTCAGACCATTACTAAAAACCCTAGTGAGGTCAAATTTTTCATTTTCTAGGCCTATGTGCGTGATTGAAAAACTTTTCAAGAACATACACAAATAGCACTCTTAGGGATTAGAATAACAAGTCACTATTTTTGTACATGTGCAAGGTTTCTTTATCCCTTGCTCATTGTTAGAAGATGATTGCTTGTTCCCTTGCTTGTTGTTCTACGTGCTTGATATCTACTTGGTTACTTAAAATGAATGAATCCGAGATGAACTATTACACAGATACTCAAACTTGGACATAAAATTTTGCTAAAAATCTGATACTGAAAAACTAAAAAATTACAAATCTGAAGCAAAAATTCTTTATGGAGTCAAAATTCATCTTGAATCCTCAAAAGTCATACGAGTTTTGCCAACTGTCATGCCAAAACCCCTATATTGTTGTATGAGAGACTTTATACCATCGTACGAGTGTTGTCATCAAAATCAAGCAAAATTTTATCCCGGTGTCAACTGTCGTACAAGCCTTGTCAACTGTCATGCCAGAGCTAATCTAGACTTGTACAAGCCTAGAGAAACTCATATCAAAATTTTACAAAGTTGCCAAAAACCTCAAAAATTTGTCAGAAATCTAGTTTTTATAGCCAACATCCAGATTCTGTCAAAAATTTCACTGTGTCAGGAATAGAGCATAAACTGGAAGAATCCAATCTATTTTCCCAAAGTGGTCTCTTGAGTTTGATCCAGCCTTCTGATCTATCAATTTGAATCACGTTCATCTTGTGTCAAAACCTTGTCAAACCATCTTCAATTCAGTCTTCAACAAAATGGCTAAGTGTTGTGAGCTCGTGTCCGCTATCTTTTGGGCATCTACCCATACATCTAGGGCACAATATCCTTCATTTATGTCCAAATCAATCTTCAACCAATCCAATCTTGACAAGGTTGCATCATTCAATCCTCTTGAATCAAGTCATTCTTTAGCTATCTTAATCTTGCTCTTTTGCTTCACCCAAGGTTAATGGTGGAAACAATAGCTTCCTCACAAAGAAAACAGGGAGAACAACCCAGGTTCTCTTCAGCAACATCTTTTTTGATTGCTCAGACATTTCATCAACCTTACAATACAACTAAATTTGTAGAAGATGCTCTTGGCAATCTTTACTTGAAAGGTGGTTATGTTACTCCTCCTTTATCTGTTCACAAAGGCGGTCAACAAACCCCACATCAATTAATCCCTGGTAGTCCTCATACCAACACCATGTCTAAAGGAGGAGAAAACCAAGGCTCCCAAGGACAAAAATCTTAGCATGGTGCGGATCAAGAACCCACACCTTCTTAAATTTCCCAATATCAAAATGATGATAACCTCAAGAGAATGATGAAACACTTCTTGCATGAAGAGAAAGAGGCATATTTCCTAGATCTAGCTTGACAAGGAGCCAAACTACCTCCAAAATTTAATGCTGAAGATATCATCACTCAAGAGGAAGAGACTCCTATTACAACCATGTTGAAATAGATGCATGCTATGCAAGTCAAGTTAAACAAGATGGAAAAATAGAAAGAACCTAAAGAATTTTCTATGGAGGCTCTATGACCCTTTCCATTTGATAAAAACTTGTACATGCCACCATTCCCAAAAAGAGTGGAGATACCAAAATATGATAAGTATGATGGAAAATCTGACCCCCAAGATCATGTCTAAGAATTTTGTACTCAATCCATGGAGTTCATGCACAAATTGACCTACCTAATGTGTCTCTTTCCTCCATCTCTGGGAGGGTCAGCCATTCATTGGCTCTCTAAAATGCCTCCAACAATCAAAACATTTGAGGAGTTGATCAAACTATTTTATCAACAATACTCCTACAACATTCAACATCCGATCACCATGATCGATATCTACAATCTGAAGAAAAACTCAGGAGAACCCTTGCTAACTTTCCTCAAATGATGGAGGAAATTTTTTTCACTCTATGCTCAGTCTATTTTGGAAACTGAAAAACTCAAAATATTCATCAAAAATTTGGTTCCAGAACTCAATTATTCCTTGCAAATGCAAAATCATACATCCTTTGATAAAATGGTAGAGAATGCCATCAAGATTGAGAATGTGCTTGTCAAAAAAGGAGACATCACTTCATAAGGAAAACAAGTACGAATATGGTTCTAGTTCCAACAACAAAGACAAAGGTAAATTTTGGAATAAGAACAAGAATGTTGTAACATATGGTGTTGTTGATCATGTCAGTGTCCCGTCAAAGACACTAGCATTCAATCTCACCATGGGAACTCAAGCCATAAAAGCTTCTTAACAAAAGGCATCTGAACCATCTCAAAAGTTGAAAGACTATAAACCTTGGGTTACAACACCAAAACGTGAATTCACTCCTTTGGGTAAGTCCTTAGAATCTACCATGAAAACTCTATTGGCAAACAAAATCATCTCATTGCCTAAGATAAAAGTGTTTGATCCTGAACCTAAACCAAAATGGTGGAAATAGACCGATTTATGTGACTTCCATCGAAACAAGGGTCATAAAACCAATAAATGCACAAACTTGAAGCATCTCATACAAGACAAAATTGATAATGGAGAAATTGTAATTAACAGTCACAAAACCAACAATGATCATATCACATTCATGAAACCATTTCTGAAACATTGTCAAGGAGATTCATCCTCTCAGCCTAACATGGGTGCTAAAGTCAATTATGCCTACTTTGGAAATAATGCTGTCATAAATATGGTGGAACCATGCCTATCTAAATGTTGCAATGTCATCATGATTGTAAGAAAGGATAGAGATAATCAATCAGAAAATTTAGTAACTCGATCACAAGCTCAGGTACACCTACAAGGATAAAACTCGGGTTCATCAAATTGCCCTAAGGTGCCTTGCAATCTTTCATCTGCTTCCAAATAGAGGGCTGCCTCAAAATCATCAAATCCTAAAGAGACCAGGCCTACATCATATAGTATTGTCCAACAACTCCAACACACCAATGCAAAAATATCCATGTTTGAGTTGCTTCGGATATCTCCTGCTCATAGGGCTATTCTGGATAAATCTCTGCTCAGTTCTAATGTTCCTGACAATCTTGATCTAGACAGATTCCAAACTATGGTTGGTCATCTGACATCACCCTAGTATATCTCCTTCTCAGAGGAAGATGACAATTCATTGAGTCATCCACATAACCAACCCTTGCACATTGAAGTCTTGATCCAAAACCATCGCATCAAACGCATGTTGATAGATGGAGGTGCTAGTCTAAATATCTATTCCTACCCATTGATCACACAGCTAGGATTATCAAAAGATGCTATTGATCCTAAGAAGAAGATAACCATAAAAGCATATGATGATAAAGAAAGATCTTCCAAAGGAACAATTGTCCTACCTATCAAAATAGGACCTGTTATCAAAGATATCACTTGTCAAGTTCTAGATCTTCCATTGGCTTACAACGTTCTTCCAGGGAGGCCTTAGATACATTAAATGTAAGATATTCCATCAAAATTCCATCAATGTGTGAAGTTTCCTTATGATGGAGTAGAGGTGACAATTCCAGGTGACATATCCACATCTTGCAATGCCTTGAAAGAAAGTGCTAACAAACTTGTTCCACATAATAGAGAATCTTTCCCCAAGCAAACAAACATTGCATCTACATCCAAGATGGAAGACATTGCCAAAGAAGTCAAAATCAAAGACATGGGTATGGGAGAATACATAATGGAAACAGTCCTATCTATCACATCTCTCCCATTTTCCCCAAAATCTTATGGACAACCATCAGACAAAGTGAAACCTACTGCTAAAGAACCTCAGGTCATATTTAATGGATGTTTTATTATAGAAAAAGTGTCCAAGAAAGAATTTGACAAGGAAGAAGCTATATTAGCATGGTTATACAAAGATGAGTCTCAGTCCCAGATAGTTCAGAAATGTGACTCTAAAACACCCAAAACCCTGGTTAAATCTTATAGACCAAGTCATAAACTCATGTCTAAAATGGGACACACTAGAAAAGGACCTCTAGGCACAAGAGGAAAGGCATTATAAAAATAGTTGAACACTGTGGAAGGATGACTAAAGATACTACAGGCCTGGGATATCAAAAGAAGCCTTTTCATCTCAGCAAAAATTCTCCACATGTCTTAGAATAGATTGAACCATCAACAAAAACTTAGCTAAAGTAAGAAACACCACAATCAGATAGTGATGATTCAGATGACACTGATCTTATTCCTTATAAATGTTTACCTCAAGAAATACTAGATCTTCTTAAAGATGAAGAAAAACCTAAGGAGAATATCAATGTGGTAGCTACACAAGAGCCTACTACTAAACAAGAGGATGGTAAACCTATCACAATAGCTAAAAATTTGGGATTTAACAGTGATTCTGAAATAGAATCCCATGAGTATGAACTCAAATTGGGCTCAAAAGGAAATCCTACTTGGGGGATTCACCCTGACTTTACACATGTTCTCATATTTCCCATAGGTCTAGATGAAGGATCAAAGGATGAATCAAATGACTATGAATGGGGAGTTATTCCAAAAGAAGATGAACTTATCACTGAGAAACACATTGATGTCATTCACCAATATTCACCTAAATCCGACATAAGTCTAGAGTGAAATGATGAACTTAACGAGTCTGATCCACCTATGGTTGAAGTGGAATCCAATAATGACATTGAGACTATTCACAAATTGAACATTTATAGAAGTAATGTCACTTTTTAATTCAAGAGTCGGGTTAGGACCAATGATGACAACACCATATGCATGAACACCATTTCCCAATCCTTCCCTACATTGACTATCCAACATCCAGAGCTTATTGACCGAACGTCTACTGATCTGAGCCAAGATATCTATACCTTTCAAAATGACTATGCCCTTGCCTATTACCTCAATGCAGTGGAACCTATGATGACTTCCATTAGTGAACCAAGTGTTATCATGACAGAGTCAGATATCAAATATCTTAGTCAAAAGAATAAAAGAAAAAAGAAAAGGAGTTTTGAGGGTGAAAACCACTATGTGGCAGTCTCAGAACCTAAAATAGTAAAAATAAAAGATGTATCCGAAGGTGAAAACCTATTTGAGGTGCCTAAGGATGAGATATTTGATGTCCTTCTAATTCATTTATATGATAGATCTCCAGTATTGATAGAACCAACTCAATCTATCAACTTGGGTACAACAGAGGAACCGCAACTGATTCATGTAGCACAATCACTATAAGAGGAAGAAAAATAACATTCACCACTTTCTTAATAGAGAAGAAGATCAATTTTTCATGGAGGTATTCAGACATGCTAGGGTTAGATCTAAAATTGATAATGCATCATCTTTCTATAGCTCTAGGCGTCAAACTTGTTAAACAAAAATTGCGAAAGATGCATCCACATGTTGCACTCCTAGTCAAAGTTGACCTGGAAAAGTTACTAAAAGCCAGATTTATCCGAGTCATAGATTATGCAGAGTGGATCTCCAACATTATTCCTATATCACAACCAGATAAATCTATAAGAGTATGCATAGATTTTAGAGATGTAAACAAAGCATGCCCTAAGGATGATTTTCCATTACCAAAAATCGATATGATAGTGGACATGACTATGGGCTTTGAGATGTATTCCTTAATGGATGTTTTTTTTTGGATACAACCAAATCAAAATTTCTCTAGAAAATCAAGAGAAAACATCTTTTACATGTGCATGGGGTACTTTTTGTTGGAATGTCATGCCATTCAGTCTTAAGAATGCTGGAGCTACATATCAACAAGCTATGACATCTATCTTTCATGACATGATGCATTGAACTATGGAAGACTGTGTTGATGAAACCTTAGCTAAGTCTATGATAAGATCATAATATTTGAATGATTTGAGAAAAATATTGGATAGAATAGAGAAGTTTAGTCTTAGACTAAACCCTAAAAAGTGTGCTTTTGGTGTCACTTCTGGAAAGCTCCTAGGTTACATTGTTTCAAAGAAAGGCATTGTAGTAGATCCAGCTAAGGTCAAAGCTATCATGGAGATGCAACCACCTAAGAATATTAGTCAAATGAGAACCTTACAAGGAAGAGTGCAATCCATCAGACATTTCATATCTCAGCTAGCAAACATATCGCAACCTTTCACGAAAATATTACATAAAGGTGTGACTTTTGCATGGAATGAGGAATGTGAAAAGAACTTCAATCACATCAAGAAATATTTTTCAAATCCTCCTATTTTGATGCCTCCTATTCAAGGGAAGCCATTGATCCTATATGTCTCCAACACAGATACATCACTGGGGGCATTACTTGCACAACATGATGAAAATAAGAAGGAAAGAGCTATTTATTATATCAACAGAACATTGGTAGCATATAAGAAGAATTATTCCATGGTTGAGAAAGCTTGTCTAGCTGTGATCTTTGCATCACAGAAATTGAGACACTACATGTTAGCTCATACAACACAACTAATAGCTAAGATTGATCCACTAAAGTACCTACTAAGAAAAGCTGCCCTTATAGGTAGATTAGCTAAATGGGTGATGCTATTGAGCGAATTTGACATAAAATATGTTGAAAGGAAAGCTATCAAAGGACATGTCATTGCAAATCAGTTAGCTAACTGATGAAGTGGCATCCTGGCTTATTGCTTGGTGCCTAAAGATTTTGGTAGTCTCGGTAACTGTCTAGTGGAGTTTGGTTACTTGGCTAGTGATTTTGGTAGAAGACTGGGTTTCTTGGTCTTGATGGTGATTCTCAGTTGATGTTGGCCACTCAGTGACTTGGTATTTTTTTGCTCGGTGCTCGATTACCGACGGGGTCTTAGTGTTTATGTCTGTTGCTCAGTCGCTAGAGGACTTGGTCACTGATGGGAGCTCGATCATTGAAGGAGACTCGACATAGTTGGTGCTCGGTAATGCTTGTGAAGCTCAGTTGGTATGTTCACTTGGTATATTTCCTGGCACTCGATAGTTTGGATTATCAACAGTTGTTCTTGGAGTTTTGGCTTGACCAAATGGTGCATTTAATTTGGGTCGCATTCATTGAGTTATGGATTGACCGTTGGATGTGTGGGGACCTAGATATGGCATGTTTCATTCTCCTATGTAGATCTGGAGGCCGACTTGGAGAATTTAATTATTGTAAGGCTATTTGAGAGCTGACCATGTTTTGGCATTTAATATTTGGTTGTGGGTTTTAATTGTTTCATCTAGCTGACTTGTGGCTTGGATTAGTATTTAAGGAGTGTTTGGGTAGTTGTTTAGGGAGGAGATTTGGAGAGTAGATCTGGTGGATAGAGTTAGTAGCTTGTCAGCTTAGAAACAAGAAGATTTCTTGGTGGCTTGCGAGCACAAGTTTAGATCTTTCTTGGAGTGCCTACCAATATCCTATTGTGTTGCATACTTGGACTAGCTGAGGATAAGTGTGTTGGATGCTGTGTGATCTTGTAGAACTATTTCTTGCATTATAATTGGCCGTAACCGGGAAGACCTTACAATAGGGCACATTGCATGTAATCAGTTAGTTGATGAATATAGATATCTATTTCTTTTAGATCTAGTTTCTTGGTGTGTTTTCTGTTGTGTTGGTGTTTGGCTGCAAGTTTGGACAATCCTTAATTGGATCCTCCTTCCTTGACTACATTAGGTGGTATCAAAGCTGAGTTGATCTTGTTGGCAAAGAGATTGTGCACAATCTGAGTTGCAGATCTATGGCACTGAACTTGTGAAATCTTTCCCTAGTTGTTCATACGAGGTGGCAGGTTGCGATCTGACTTGCATACAACTTGGAGGTTGTCATAAGGTGGTCGGTGTTGGGTTTTTTGTAGAGGGTTTTCCAAGATCTTTGGAGATGTCTATGAGAGTATTGAACCCTGGTACGATTGTAGATCTCTGTGATGTGGTGGAGGTGAAGATTTCTGAGAGGTTTTCTTGATTGGAAGTGGGATTGCTGAACCGAGTTAAGAACCTTGCGAAGGAAAGTGTTGATGAGCTTTGAGGAGCTTACCAGAGTTGGAGCATGCCAATCCGGAGGAAAGTTGTCTAGCCTTTTAGAAGACTGGCCTGAGAGAGAAGACATGTGGAAACATGTGAAATTGGTTTTGATGGTCAGTTGGTGGATTCTTCCATAAAACCTATAGAGCAACTTGTGGTTGTTGTTGAGTTACCTGTGCTTACCGGTGATGTTATTGACCTTGTTGAGGCTAGTGAGGAGATTGGTTTTCATGTTCAGTTGGTTGTGCCTGACATAGAAATTGTAGAGCATCTAGTTGTGCTTGATCAGATTATTGTTGCTGAAGAGTTACCTATTGCTGAACACCTCTGTGATGATGGTGTTACCGACATACTTTTGTTCGGTGTTAAGGTGCAGATGTTGTTTGCTGATTGTGAACTTGAGTTGTTGGTTGGCAGTGATAAGTCTTGTGATGAGATTCTAAGATGGGATTATTCTTTGATCCTTGGTGATGAGTTGAAGGTTCATTTTGTTCTTGTTCTTGAACATGATAATTGGTTGAGTTGCAAATTGGTTCTCTTTCCTGTGGTGGAATAGAAACCATTTTTGAAAATGAAGTGGAGTTGGTGGTTTTTAGATGTTCCCTTTGGTGAGAAAGTGTGGGACACACTTTTCTTTGTACCCTAGGAGTCTGATGCAATGGTATCCTAGCTTATTACTTGGTGCCTAAAGATTTTGGTAGTCTCGGTAACTGTCTAGTGGAGTTCGGTTACTTGGCTGGTGATTTTGGTAGAAGACTGGAGTTTCTCGATCTTGATGGTGATTCTCAGTTGGAAGTGTTGTCGGGATAATTGTATGTATGGGTTATTATATTAGTAAAGTATTATTTTACTCTTAGTTGTTAGCGACTGAGAGGTTAGACAGTTACATCATGACGTTTCGGTCGTGACCCTTCGAGTACTTTATATACTCTCTCAGAGGTTGGACATGAGATATGATTGTATAATCATTATGATATAAATGTACTTTCCAGTCTCGAATGATTAATGAAAGTATTTATTATTCTCTGATATATTCTATGTTTATTATATTTCTCGTACTATGTCTGTGCAATACTAAGTTTACCCCAGCGGGTAAACATCTGGTGCCGCTGCCTAGACGTACTTGGGAAGAGAAGTGAGGAAAGGATTTATGCCCAATGTTTTAAATAAAGATAGAAATAGAAAAGTGAGAAATGATGACGAAGAGGCCGCACATGCAGCTCTAATCTCTGCATAGCAGTGTGAACATCGCTATAGGCTAAGGCAACTTGCCAAAGACCAGCTTGCCAGAGGGTTGCCCGAAGGGGACCTCAAAAGTGGTACAGAGGGTGCAAAAGCCGAAGAGGAGTTCACTTCTTTAGAATGGAGAGTGCAGAGTCGGGAAGAGTTACTTGAGGAGACACAGGCGAGAAGAGCCTTTTTCCAAGAGGAGAGAGTACGGTTTGAGGTGGGTCTCCGTACACCAGGTGCAGAGAACCAAACCGGTAGAGAGGGTGATACTGTAGAGGGTGGCACGAGCACAGCAGCCGACCCTCTGTTGGAACCAAGAACCCCGCACAGTACGGTCCCACTAGTCACACAACTACCACAAGGGCAAGTGCCATCGGTGAACAATACATATAGTACTCAAGGAGGTGCGGGTATGAGTGGCATCAGTGCGCCACCTCCACCGTGGCCAACCATAGCGGTGAACAAGTAGAAGTTACCAAAGTTCATGGGACAATTGAAAGAAGATCCAGTTCGACACTGCCGAATGTGCGAAACTATATGGACTACGCACGGGGTAACAAGAATGAATGGATCTGCCAGTTCCCTACAAAACTGAGGGAAGGTGCCATTGATTGGTACTCAGATGTTGACAAGATGAGCCTGACGACATGGGACCAGGTCAAAAAGGCCTTCCAGATAGAGTTTCAATTGTTATGAGATGATAATGAGATATTAGCGGAAATCTACAACACTAAGCAAGAGAAGAATGAGTTCATCCATGCGTACGGACGGCAACTCAAAGAACTCATCAGGAAGATGGAGTCGGCCCCAGTGGATGAACTGAAGAAGAGGTGGTTTGTAGAGGGACTCAAAACCTCCCTACGAAAGAAAATGAAGATAGTTCCACCTACTTCATATAATAATGCATACAACTGAGCAATGGATTTAGAGAGTGAGTGTAAGACCTCCAAGAAGATGAGGTCACCTTCTGATGATGACTCAAAGACTGAAAGCAGTGAGGATGGGTTGAGCAAGAAAGTGCTTGCATTGTAAAAAGACCTTGAAAGAATGATGAAAGAACTCAAGGCTGCCAAGGGAAGTACCAGTAAGACAAGAGAAGATACAGTGTGGTGCATGGACTGCAAGGAAGTAGGCCACACAAAAGGTTCTTGTCCGAAGAAGACTTTTTGCAATATCTGCCAAATTGCAGGACATTCCACTAAAGAATGTCCCTACAACCCGAGGGAAAGAAATCAACAAGTGCTCTATGCACAGGAGCAACCTTCCACGTCTGGTACTGGCGGATAATAAAATGCTCCATCATCCAGTGGGTATGGAAACAACCGACGGGGAGGCTGAGGCAATGATGAGAACAAGTCGTGGGTCTAGTATGACGCAAAGGGGAGGCCCATGATATAGTGCAGAAGTTGTAACCAATAGGGACATTATGCCCGTGATTGTCAGAATGAGGCTACCGCTCCACTAAAACTGTGTCGGTGGTGCAGACCGGGGAACCATGAGGATGCTAATTGTCTGAAGCTCGGCTGCAACATCCTAGACATGGAACGAGGGGGCATAGAGAAGGTCCTCACAATCACACAAAGGCAAATGAAGGCCACATATCCTCACCCTCCAACAGAGAAACAAAGGATGCTCGAGGCGAAGGCTGAGATCGCGAAGGGTATGGAGGACCGAAGGGACTCCACAGATGTCAGCATTTCTACTCGAGAAATGGCTGAACAAAATATTTTAAGGCAGATAATGCAATTGGAGGTACCAATAAAGGTCAAGGACCTATTGAAAATGATGCCGCATCTCAAAATGGCTCTATTCCTTGGGCAAAACATTCCAGTAAGCACGGTTGAATGAACGGAGATCACAAGTGGCTCTGCAGCCGACCCCATGACGCTATCGATAAATAATGGGCGGAATCCTGTAATGGTGGAGATGGGTATTTTGGGTACCATCCTCATGAACACAATTGTCGACGGTGGGTCAGGCGTCAATGTCCTCCCGAAAGAAACTTGGAAAAGCTTGGGGAAACCGACGCTGTGGCCACCGACTTTCAATTTATTAGGGGCCGACCAGCATGGTATTAAGCCTCTCGATACACTGATGGCACAGCAGGTGACTATTGAAACCCAGCCTTTCACCTTAGATTTTATTGTAATCCCTTTTAAGCAGAAGGGGTATGATGCCATCTTGGGTAGAGGGTGGTTGGTGACGGCCCGAGCCGATCATAATTAGAAGAAAAACACCCTCGCATTTGAAAAGGGGGGAAGGAAGTTTGTAGTGGACCTCAACACGCAGATGGTTGGGGAAGAAATGACATCCGATTCAGAGTCAGACGATGAGATGGGCGGAGAGGAAGGAAACATGGAACCTAATGCCGAAGGGATACTGAAAGTGGAGGATGATACAGATTCGATGGACAGTCTATTCCATTGGCAAATGGGTGATTATGAATTATTTCTGCCATCCTGCAACATATTGAAGATTGAGGAAGCCGAGAGTGAGTTCCCTCCGGAATATACAGCATACCGAGAAGGGGAAGTCGAAAGGAAAGAAAGCCTTGCCCAAGAGTTTCGGAAGGAGGAACCCATTTGGCACAAAGAAGCAAAGTTGGAAAAAATAAATCTTGGGAATGAGAGAAATCTGAAACCCATCGTTATGGGAGACAACTGGAATCCTGTGTGGAGGACCGTAGTCTTCAAAATCTTGATTCTCCTTTATCTTCTTATGTACGAGTAAGAGGCTATGATCCCTATAGCATTTATGGTCCCAAGCTTTTGGATCGCCATTGAAAATAGACTCGGTGACAAGGAGAGGGAACCATTGCACACTCGGTGGACTCTCGATGAACGGATACATGACGGTAGCAATAAGACCAAATTGAAACTTTACTCAGAGAAGATGGACCCTAGAGGAGGGACAGAGCAACTGAGAGGATGAAAAATGACTCGAGTGGTCAGGGATGTGACTCGAGAGCCATCCGTACAGGCGACCAAAGAAGCCTCCAGACAGAAAATTGAAAAATACCCGTACGGCTATGCATGACCATACGGTGGAAAAAAAAATAAAAAAGTTGAAAAATAAAAATTGAAAAAGTTGAAAAAAGAAAGAAAGAGCAATGTATGTACGGCACCATAAAAACCAAAACTGTACAGCACTGTACGGCATGAAAAAAGTTTTTTTTAAAAAAAATAAACGCTATAAGGAGATCGTATGGCACCGTACGGCAAGGGGCAAGTGCTAGTTGTCGTACGATAATAAAGGGTAGTTTAGTTTAAAAGTTCGTACAGAAAATGGAAGTGAACATACTAAACACCGTACAGCCATCAGCACGTGAGCGGCAAAATACCGTACGACCATAAATACTATAAAATAGTGCATACCGTACGGTACAGAACAATACAAAGCTAGATGTCGTACGGCAAGGAAAAGGCATAAGGAAGAGCACCGTACAACATCCATACCGCATGCCAGCAATGGACAATATCATATAGAACATACAAATTATATTCGAGGTGCCATACCGCTATATGAGGAAGTGACATAATACATGCCATACGAGTATATGCATCGACTGATTAGTGGATTGTTTTGTATAGACAGGAGACCGTACGGAGTCGTACGATAGGCGAATCAGTATCATTGACACCGTACGAAGAGGAATTCTTAACATTGACCATACAGTCCAGAGAGATTACTGAAAAGTCACTGTATGGTCGCACGTAGGCAAGGGAAGTGCTATCAACCGTATGAATTTGTGATGCATACAAGGAGTACCGCCCAAGGGATGTACGAATGCATTTCGGTTTGAGCATTGAAAAAAAATAACAAGGAAGGACTGGTAGCAGAGCAAGGAGAGGTTTTAAAAAAAAAAAAAACAAAAAAAAAATGACGACAAATCAAGACAGTTCAAAATAAATAATGTATGGTACCAAAGGGAAGGGCATAGGCAGGTAGTGAGGAAAACATAAGCGCTTTGCAGAAAAGAGCATGGGATCAGAAGAAAATCACAAAAATGGTGTGTTTCATAGACTTTGAAGGTGTTAAATTAGCTTTGGCGGCGGGGGTACTGCCCCTCGACCCCGCCCTGTACCGTGACAGGGAGCGCGCCTGGGGCTCTACCCCAGGACCCCGCGGGGGTGCTACCCCTCGACCCCGCTGGGGGTGTTGCCCCCTAGACCCCCAATCAGTTTAGTTATTAGCCCTTGGAGAGTTTGACTTGTTGATGAGATTGGAGTCGCTATAGGCATGGAGTGTCTGCATGCTGGAGGTGAAGAGAGCACTGGAGCAAGTCTTTCAAGAGGGGTACTACGCTTTGAGGCACTTGGAGTAGGTGTTGGCTGGACGTGAGACTGTCTTGGTGGATGCATAAAGAGCTCGGGAGGAGCTGACGACCCAGTTGGAGGTAGTAGAGAAACACTTGGCTCAGTGTACCCAGGAGTTGGAAGCAGAAAAGTTGGCACAGGTGGCTATCAAGGTCAGATTGGCTAGGGAGACAGTATGGTGTTAGTGAAGGCTATAGCTGAACAGTATGTTTTGGAGACAAGTTTGGTGTAGGCACGAGAGGAATGGGATGTGACGGAAAAGACCTATTGGACGCAGCATTGATGGGGAGGGCGGCACTTCATCTTTTCAGGGACGCCCCTCTGCCCATTCTCAGTGATTTTCTTCTTCTATGTAGTTTATTTCATCTCCCTGTTGTTGTAAGTCGTCGGAAATGACTTGTTTTTTTGGGGGGGATGATGTTGTCGGGATAATTGTATATACGGATTATTATATTAGTAAAGTATTATGTTACTCCCGATCGTTAGCGACCAAGAGGTTAGACAGTTACGTCACGACATTTCGGTCGTCACCCTTCGGGTACTTTATATACTCTCTTGGAGGTTGGACATGAGATATGATTGTATAATCATTATGATATAAATGTACTTGCTAGTCTCAAATGATTAATGAAAGTATTTATTATTCTCTGATATATTCTATGTTTATTATATTTCCCGTACTATGTCTGTGCAATACTAAGTTTACCCCAGCGGGTAAACAGGAAGTTTTGGTGGATCTTGGTTGATGTTGGTCACTCACTGAATTGATATTTTTTTTCTTGGTGCTCAATTACCAATGGGTCTTGGTGTTTATGTCTATTGCTTGGTTGCTAAAGTGGCTCAGTCGCTGGAGGACTCAATCACTAATGGGAGCTCGGTCATTGAAGGAGACTCAACATAGTTGGTGCTTGATAATGCTTGTGGAGCTTGGTCGGTATGTTCGCTTGGTATATTTCCTAGTGCTTGGTAGTTTGGATTACTGATAGTTGTTCTTTGAGATTCGACTTGGCTGGCTGGTGCATTTAATTTGGGTCATGTTCTTTGAGTTATGGATTGACCATTGGATGTGTGGGGACCTAGATCTAGCATGTTTCATTCTCCTATGTGGATATGGAGTCCGACTTGGAGAATTTAATTATTGTAAGGCTATTTGAGAGTTGACCATGTTTTGACATTTAATATTTGGTCGTAGGAGTTAATTGTTTCATCTAGCCAACTTGTGGCTTGGATTAGTATTTAAGGGGTGTTTGGGTAGTTGTTTAGGGAGGAGATTTGGAGAGTAGATCTGGTGGATAGAGTTAGTAGCTTGCAAGCTTGGGAACAAGAAGATTGCTTGGTGGCTTGCAAGCACAAGTTTAGATCTTTCTTGGAGTGCCTACTAGTGTCCTATTGTGCTGCAGACCTAGACTAGATGAGGAGAAGTGTGTTGGATCCTATGTGATCTTGTAGAATAGTTTTTTGCATTGTAATTGGCCGTAACTGGGAAGGCCTTACAACCCAACACATTGCATGTAATCAGTTAGTTGATGAATAGAGATATCTGTTTCTTTCAGATTTTGTTTCTTGGTGTGTTTTTCATTGTGCTGGTGTTTGGCTGCAAGTTTGGACAATCCTTAAGTGGATCCTCCATCCTTCACTGCATTACTAATGCACCCATGTTTGATGATACTCTAGTATGGATGGAATTTCTCGATTCATCCATGATGCACATATATTCTAGGACATGTTTGTTCTTTGATGGATCTTATACACAGAATGGATCTGGAGTAGGCATATTATTCATAACACCACAAGGTTACTCAATACCTAAAGCATTCAGAATAAAATTTCCTTGCACAAACAATATTTATGAATATGAAGCTCTACTTAATGGCATGAAGATAGAAATAGAGTGGTGAGTAACAAAGTTACACATTCATGGAGACTCACAGCTAGTCATACACCAAGTCAATGATGTGTACTAAATGAAAGATGAAAAACTTGTTCCATACAAACGCATGTTAGATGACTTAAAGAAATATCTATCTCTACTACAACAGCCTGAACATGAGCTATGTTACAAGTTCTTAGTGGAAGCACTGTCATTCCTTGCATATGATGCCCTCGAAACCCACATGATCTGCACTATTTTTGGTCATGATTCTTTGAGATACAAACACCTTTTCACGTACCTTCAAGACCAAATCATCCCTGATACCTTCAACCACCATGAGAAATGATACCTTATCCAAAACGCATCACAGTATGTCATCTTTGGTAATGATCTGTACAAACAGAGTCTAGATGGTATGCTTCTTAGGTGTTTAGAATGTGAAGAGTCTCAACATGCATTAGAGGAAATCCACAATGGTATATGTGGGTCACATTCCAATGGTTTAACATTAGCTCAAAAACTTGTTAGGGCTAGGAACTATTGGCCTGAAATGGAAAAGGAGACTATCAAATATGCTAAGAATTGTTAAAAGTATCAAGTACATGGAAACTTGATTCATGCACCGGGGAGAGATCTTATACCCTTTACTACACAATGGCCTTTTCAATAATGGGCATTTGATCTCATAGGAACTATATACCCACATTCTTCCAATGGACATACCCATATCATTATAGCTATAGACTATTTTACAAAATGGGTAGAATCAGTCCCTTTGACTCAAGAAACTGGCAAGAAAATCTCTATGTTCATTCTAAACTACATCATATGTCGGTATGGTATCCCACATTTAATAGTCATAGATAATAGTGGTCAATTCAAGAATAAGGACCTAGATTCCTTATGTGCCAAATTCAAGATAACACAACATTGGTCATTCATTTACTATCCTCAAGGGAATGGACAAGAAGATGCATCAAACAAGAACCTGTTGAAGATTCTACATTGTACAATTAATATAATAGTAAGAGAGTGGCATCTCATGATCAATCCAACTCTCTGGGCCTACATAAAAAGTATCAGAACACCCACTGGGGCTACACCATTCACTTTAGTTTATGGGTCTAGAGCAGTACTGCCTATTGAGGTTGAAATCCCATCACTAACAATCAGAATGCATGGTCTAGTAACTCATGATGACTATAGAGTGTCTAGGTTGCAAGAACTTGAACTAATAGATGAGCACATACAAGAAACATATGATCATCTTAGAGTATATTAGAAAACAATGTCTAGAGGCTACAATGAGAAATTCTGACATAGAGAATTTCAGGTTGGCGATCTAGTCTTGAGAGAGACTCCTAAAAATCAATCACATAGAGAACGCAAGGGGAAGTTTGAACCCAATTGGCTGGGTCCCTTTGTTATCACTACTACTTTTGGCTCTGGAGCCTATCAACTCTCAATGACTAAAGGAGAACATCTCCGAGAACCAATCAATGTTCTCCATCTAAAGAAATTCTACGCCTAAGGCATTCAGTATTAAAAAATGTCCTTAAAAAAATCATAAAAATTGGAAAAAGTCCTAAAAAAAATGAACATCTTGGTGAAAACCTAGCAATAGGCACCTTGCTGATTCACAAAAAAATTTTTAAAAAAAAAAGTACAAAAAAAATTGAAAAAATGAAAAATACAAAAAAATGAGAAAAAGAAAAAGTGCCTTGGTGAAAACCTAGAAACAGGCGCCTTGGTAGCAAAAATAGAATCTCTGCCAAGATGGTGAAAACCCAGCAAACAAACGCCACTTATTCAAAACACTCCATCTATCAATGAAATCTTGGTCCTTCCCAGCTTTTAGTCTTCTTTAGTCTATATATATCCTTGTTTTCAATAAAGTCGATCAACAAAAGCGTTGGTATCCTATCAATGTTCAAACTTGGGGGAAATCAATGTCATATCCTACAGTCCTTAGTACCTCAAACGTGTCATATCCAGTCAGAAGTCCTTTGAAGCTACATCTGAGTCAGTGTGGCTATCTCCTCACTAGAAAGGATTTTGCAATCAAACACAAACAAACATCAAACACAAACTGAAAACAATCTTTGCTTCACTGCTTTTATCTCCTTGTTTTCTCTTCGATGATGTCCTTTACATGATTTAGAGAGTGATGAATGGGGGCATAATCTTTTCTTTGTTTTCAACTTTGATTGAAAATCTAACAACTTTGGCAATTCTGGATTGAAATGGTGTCCATCTGTAAGAGCCTCCATTACGTATTGGATGGCGATGAGTACCTCGACCATTGATACCCCAAAAATTTAAGAAAGTTTGATCTAACTTTTATCTTTTTGAGTGAGTTCTTACTCCTACTATGAAATGTGATCTTACCTAAGGATGTGAATGATAAAGGGTCACTACAGGTAATTCACAACGGATTAAGAATGATCTCTTGACTTCTTGGTGTGTTTGTCCATAAGGCACATTCAAGACATCACAACATTTATGTTTTGATGCTTATACAAATTGTAATATCAAAATGGACATGATATTCAGGTCATCCTAGCATTTGTGCCTTAGTGCTTATATCTAATCTGACATTCTGAAAATAAAAATCAATATTCATATGTCCATAGCTATCTAGCTAGTGGGCATTTTATTGACTTTGACACAAAATTCAATATTCATATGTTCATAGTTTTCTAACTAGTGGATGTTGTATTGATTTATCCGGTTACCTAATAAAATATTCAGTGATGAAAATGACCGACACATGATCAGTGACTAAGTCCTAGGTCCTAGGTTTGCATTTCATTCTGCATGTCACTTTGCACTTTGCATCATTGCATTTATCTCACGATTGCCAAATCAGCTTGACACTTAAACGATTCTTTAAAACAATGCTAAACATGACACAAGGACTAAGTCTCACACAAAAGTCTTCTTAACAGATCACCAAGGAGGCACCCGTAGCTAATTTCGACGTTCTGAATCCATTTTTGGGATCAAAATCAAAATTTGAAATCATTTACATTATCAAAATTGTGATTTAAAATTTTCAAACCCAGGACGGCTGGCTGCTTGCATAATCGACCTTTGAATCATCAAAAAAATCTAGAATTTAACCTAACTGATTATCATACATCAAACTATCAAAATTTCAACTTGGTTAACCATGGTCAAATCATGGTCAAACCTAGTCAAAATTGGTCTCCAGGACTTCTAAATGATTCAAAACACGTCTCCGGATGTGCACACCCACTTCTCAAATCAATTAACATGCTTCTAAACCATTCAACGCTGACTTTTCTTATTAGATTTAGATTTTCATCTTGAAGGGGGCATGGTATTGTACATCAATTGAATCTATAAATCAATCTTTCCTTAGTAATAAAGACAATAACCATGTCTAGTTGTTGATTCATAAAAAGACCACGTCGCTTGGGGCATATCAGGTTCATCAAGATCCATATCAATCTGGTATCCTAATCAAACTTGTGAACTGTATTAGCTCTTCATAACCATCACTTCGGTTGTGTTATTTCCTTGGTTCTTCATAACTAAAGGGTTAAGATTTGGCATCCTTTCAATTCCTTTGGACAATCAGGTCTGGATTCAGGATAGTCACTTCTTCGTAATCATAGGTTCAGAATCAAGCATTTTGACACTTCTTTGTAATCACTGGTTCATTGTTGATATAGTTAGCATCATCTCGATTCTTTGGTCAATGAAGACTTGAATCAGCATCTTCCAATCTTTCAATCGGTTTCTATCTCAGAAACAGTTAATACCTTAGGAATTAGTTTCTTCACCACATAATTGAGTCCACATCTTTATCAAAAGAAGACTAATCTTTGAACCACTGCGCTTCGCACAGTAATTCAAAGAGGGGCAAAATGTAATACCCCAAAAATGGGCTATAGGTTCATTAACCTCCTACATCATCAAATCTAACGAAATCGACATCAAAGTTCTAACCTAAGGCACATTTGCACATTAGTTTATCAAAACCCTAATTGATTATCTTAATTCTGCATCTGGGAATATTCTTTGAATAATCCTAATTATCTTTAATTGAATATTATTTGGCGATAAATGTCATTATTTATCCAAAAGTTGATTAATTGAATATGATAAATATTTAATTAATTAATTTAATTCTGCCACTTAATTATTTAATTAGATTTAATTATATTTATTCCTAATTCATATTATTTAATTTTGATGATAAATAAAAAATCTTAAGAATAATTGATTAAATTCTCATTTAATTAATTAAATCCAGTTGTCAATATTTAATGATATAGTTTTTGAATAAAAGTTTGATTTAATAATTGATTAACCCATAAATCAATTGTTTTAATTCAAAACCAGTTAAGTTGAGAATAAATCTCTTTATTTTTAAATTAAGTCTATTAACTCATGCACAATCAGAAAAGCAGTCAACTTTAAATCAATTTTCAATATCAATTTGTTAACTTTCTAAACTCGACATCTGATTGTGAGTTGAAAAAGTGAACTAAACTCTATTTTGAGTCAAAAAGTGCTTTTGCATGATTTTATGAGTTGATCTATTCCTGATTTCTTGTTAACTCAAAAATCAACCTGAGTTTATCAAGAGTGATTTATGACTTTTCTCAATGCATCTTCAAGCCCTAGATTTCTATATAATCAAGGCTTAGCTCCTCACAAAAGGATCCCTTGAATTTGCATCCTTACTCTGGTGAATTTTCATTTGAAGAATCAAGATTTTGTGAATAAGGCGATTGTGAGATTTTTGTTATTATTTTTGAGGGTTCATAGCATTCATTCATTCATAGCATATCATTGTTAGATTAATTTTCATATCATTTCCAGTTCATTCTAGGTTAGTTTCATATCAAGTTTTTCACCTTATTGCATACAAAATCGAAAAAAATAGATTAACATGCATTCATATTTCATTGCTTTCATCATTTTAAATCCTTTGTTTAGGTGTTGCATTGTCATAGATCTTGATCTGAATCTGAGAATACCATACTCGCACCTACTAGAAGGCAGTCAATCGCCTGGTTAGCTATATTGTTCTTATTTGTAGATTTCTTTATTTGCTAACCTCTAATATTTTACTAAAGTGTTGTGTCCATAGCTAGGTACAAAATTCACACACACATTTTTGAGTATGCTCAAAATCAAAAGTCCTGCAACCATAGACTAACACTAGAATGGAGGATTTAACTGAAAGTGCAATGCAGATTATTCTAGAATGAGTATGCAAGATTAATCTAGAAATGATGAAATTAATCTAAGAACAATGAAAGAAAACTAGATTAAGAAAATGAAGTGCATCATTAAGCTAAACATGATATATTAATCTAGAAATGAATATTATGCTAAGAATGAAAGCTTTTAATGCAAAAGAAGTTTTGATGGCAATGCGACAACACTTTGTTGCTCGAAAACCATGGATGCTTTGAATGAGAAATGAGGGTTCTTTTATAGAATCCCAGGTTCAATCGACGGTTGAGATTGAATTGGATGAACGGTGGAGATTGAATGAGACTTCGGTTCAGAATAGAAAGTTTCCAACAGAGAAGTAGTCAAATTTTTTTTTTTACCTGTGTGGAGCTTTAACTGTTTTATTTCCCTTTTGAATTTTTAATTCACTCAAAGTTTCCTTTTCTGAACTGAAGAGAAGATTTGGAGAGAATTTTAATTTAAATAAATACAATATAGCCTCATATGTGGATTTTCTCAATTATTTGAATAATTAAATTCATTTATTAAGATGAGGATATTTATTAAAACTAAATATTTATTTAATTCCTTTTTTATTTATTTTTAGCTAAAGAAGATGGATTAAATTTAATTAAAGTGCTAGGACTTTTATAATTAAATTAATCAATCATTGGGTTTATTTAGCTAATTATAGTCGATATTTAGGAATTAAATATGATATATGATTGATGCAGATTTAAGGTTTTCTACATTTGACACTAGGTCAAGTAAAGTCAATCAAAAGACAAAATTGCCTAGTACAATAGGACTTTGATGATTCAAAATTTGACAGAATGAGACCAAATGCAACAAAATTGGTTAAGATAGCAAGATGCCAATTTTGGGGTATTACACTTACACTGCTTCCATAATTTACAATCAACAACCACAACTGACAGGCTATAAGTAGCCTTCTCCAAAAGATAAAATCAAGTCAGCCTGTTAGAACCTTCTTGAAATCATATTAGTGAAATAATACAAGTCTCCAACAATAACTCCAACAGCTATACTATGCACACACAATAAATAGGACTACGCAACCCAATATGAGTAGACACGTCACTTCACATTGTCAGCTCCACCAAATTAATTGAAACTTTATTCTCAAGCTGAATATGTTATGCGCTCTTAACCAAACAACCTTAGCTCATAAATAAACACAAAAGAAAACATGCATATCACAATGATAGGTGCAACTACAAAAACAATAAAAATACTGTCGGCTCTCAACAAATAATCTCCTGAAACTGTAACTGGAAAAACATCATAACTCAACTTTAACTGCACAACTAACTCTGTGTTCATGAACATAGCTCCATTAATATGTCTACAACACAAAGGTAAACATGAAAGGCTCCATAGTAACCATACTGTGAATTACATATAAAACTCAGCTTACAACACTGTTAGGAACACTGCTATTACAAACAACTACACAAGTGTATGCACTCATAATCATCCTTTGCATCTATGATATCATGATGATAACATATCCATACAACATATGTTCAATTCTCTCTATATATAACTACACCGTACGCTACTTACCATATGTTGTGATCAATGACAAACATACAGTTAACACTGGCTTGCTAAAAAATCTCCAACAATCTCCCCCTTTGGCATTGATGGCAACATATGAAATGAAAAACACCACCAATCCAAAAATATAATAACATTCTCCATTTCCTCATAACATACTTCATTTCCTCAACAACATACTCCCCCAAAAGTGAATGCTCATCTGAATATATGTTGCTACATCTTCTTACTATATACTCTCCCTTCATACTCCTCCTTAGAATATATCAACTGTTTTATTTTTCATGACTATATACTCCCCCTTTGACATCAATGGAAAAGGGTGCCAAATAAAAATAAGCATAGGTACTACTCCTGAAGTAGATTAGTCCACCATTCATCAGTCACTGAAGACTGATGCACTTCTTCAAACTCTAATCAGATCCAGGGAAGGGAATTACTCCCAACTTCTCCCTGAGATACTCAAATGTATCCTTTGGCAATGACTTTTTGAATATGTCTTCTAATTGTTCTTTAGTATTCACATAATCCAACTTTACTTCTTTCTCTGCAACTTTCTCTCTTAGAAAGTGATATTTTATCTCAATGTGTTTTTTCTTTGCATGCATCATAGGGTTCTTTGACATATTGATAGTGCTAGTATTGTCACAATGAATAACAATAGGATAATCAATCTGAATTCCAAAATCTTTTATCATCTGCTTGATCCAAATAATTGTAGAACAATTTAATACTGTTGCTACATACTCTTCTTCTGCTGTTGATTGAGAAATACAATTATGCTTCTTTCTTGTCCAAGTAAATAGTCTATCTCCAAGAATACTTCTCCTCCTAAGGTTCTCTTTCTGTCATCAATGCAACCTGCCCAATTTGCATCTGTATACACATGAAGTTCTACATTCTCTGAGTTAGGATGCCATAAAACATAGTCTATAGTTCCTTTCAAATATCAGAATATCCTCTTTACTGCCATAAGATGACTTTGTTTAGGTTCAGGTACAAATCTTCCAACAATACCAACTGCATTAGAAATATCCGATCTAGATTGAGTAAGATATATGAGTTTACCAATCATAGACTTATATAGAGTCTTTTCAACTGTTGTAGAATCATCATCTTTTGAAAGCTTGCTTCCTATTATCATAGGGGTGCCTACTGGCTTGCAATCATCCATCTTGAACTTCTTCAATATCTCTTTCACATAATTAGACTGATTAATGAATATACCTTTGTCTGTCTGCTTCACATTCAATCCCAAAAATTACTTGATAGGTCCAATCATGCTCATTTCAAACTCACTTTGCATTTCTTTAGCTAAATCTGCACTAAGCTTGTCATTTCCACCAAAAATAATGTCATCAAAAAATATAGAAACTAGTAATAATCCTTCAGGTGTCTCTCTTATGAATAAGTTACAATTTGCTACTCCTTTCTTGAATCCAATCTTTTTCAAGTAACCATCCAATCTTTCATACCATGCTCTAGGGGATTTATTTAGTCCATGGAGGGATTTATTTAGTTTGCAAACCATGTTAGGTTTGTCTGATAAACTGAATCCTTTAGGCTGCTCTATGTAGACTTTTTACTTCAATTCTCCATTTAGGAATGCTGACTTGACATCCATTTGATATACTTTAAAGTATTTGTATGTTGCATATGCTAGAAATAACTTTATAGATTCTAGTTTGCTTACATGGGCAAATGTATCAGAGTAATTAATTCCTTCTCTCTGCGCATATCCTTTACACACTAGTCTTGCTTTATTTCTTACTACTATACCATCTTCATTCATCTTGTTTCTGAATATCCACTTGGTTCCAATCACATTTTTTTCACTAGGCTTGGGGACCAATCCCCATGTATCATTCTTAACTATCTGATCTAAATCTTCTTTCATTGCTTCATGCCAATCTAAATCATTACGTGCATCTTCAATACTTAAAGGTTCAATTTGTGAAAGTAAACATACTACTTCATCGATTGTTGAACTTTTTTCTTTTGATCTTGTCATGAATTTTCTGTTCTGATCTCCAATGATATCTTCTTTTGAATGGTATCTAGATGTGAATTTTGGAACATTAGGTGTAACTCTCTCATCTATCTTTTGTGATTCTTCTTCACTTATTTCAGGTTCACTGATTAATACATCAATACTATCAAACATTTCTTCAACATTTTCTTCTCTACTAATAGGTCTAGGTTCATCTTCGATCGTAGGTGCATAATCATAGAATCTCTCTTGAATCATAAAATTTTCATCAATCTTTACATGTGCACTTTCAACAATCTTCTTCAATCTCAAAGTAAAACATCTATAAGCTTTTCTTTTAGTAGAGTAACCAAGAAAAATACCTTCATCGCTTCTTGCATCAAACTTACCAACACCATCATCTCTCTTGATGTAACACTTGCTTCCAAAGATTCTAAAGTATTTTACTGTAGGTACTGTTATACACTAAATTTGCACCTCTGATCTCAAGCTCTCGTAGTCTTGATAATCCAATATAACATGGGAATCATCTCAAGGTTGTGGGATCTTTTGCTAACCGAGATGAGACCTCCAGATTCTAGGCTAGTTCCTCTTGGATAATCACCCTGAATTTCTCTAACAGGAAAATAAACTTTTGAGGGAAAGGGATAGAAGGAATGCATGAAAGGGAAATGATAGGAAAGCAAATCTACCTACTAGGTGATGCACCAAACTGGGGTTTGGATCTCAATATAGAGGGATGAAACCAATGAAAGAATCAGGTCTAATAAGTCACCACTCACTGGATAGGTTTGCATAAGTATTTCATAGGAAGGCTTGAACAGAAAACTCAACCTATGACCTACAAACAAACATCCTCCTCTGTAACTAGGTGTAGGAATGAGACAAGACTACTAGGGGCTGTAGTATACCCACAAAACATCTAAATTAGATCAAACATAGTAACACACAAATCATAGAAAGTGAGAGGGACCAGGAACCCTAATTTCCATTAACAGCATTCATAAACCTCAATCCAATAAGAGATAATGCAAATAGGGAAGCACAAGGACATGAAGGATTGTCACAAACTGCCTCTGTAATACTTGTATTATCAATGAGAATTTACAAAATGTGGAAAACCAGAGGGCAAGAAGAAATGCCACAGATAGGTTCCTAATAAAGAGACTTTCTTTTTACAAAATGTGAATTCTGAGCACTACAGGCTCCAAAAAAAGAATATATACATTCCCTGCATGCAAGCAGGAATCAAAATATCTCTGAATTAGGGCTACATAGATATGCATTATAATAAGCATCCCTAAAATAGTCACTTCTAATCATAAATGAAATTGTGCAAATATGTCAACCAATCAGATATCTTCTTCTGCGTGTCCATCCTTGAATTGATCATGCCTGCAAACACAAAAGTCTGGATTCAACAACCTCCCTGCAAGCCCATACTGCCATGAATGTTTCAAAAATCTGATCAGATCGTAGAAAGGACCCAAAAAAAGGCAACCTAAAAAATCTTCTGCAAATTCTATCCAACTGCAACTACCCTTGAAAATATCATAAATTTTTAGCTGCCGCACTTGCAAACATTTCCCTTTGGAAGAAAGTCCACCAAAAATAGGCCGCACTGCCTTGAAAAGGTCACTGCTCACATGATCGCATGCGGCTAGGAAGGCTCATGCAATTATGCGACAAGCTCTTTGAAACTAGCCGCTTGCCATAGCAATGGTCGCATGATCGCATGAGGCCGAAAGGCTTTCATGCGATCATGTGACAAGTCTTTTGAAATCTGCCTCTGCCCGCGCAAGACACCTGGGGCCCGCAAAACATAACACCTGTGAAACTTGCCATGTGGCCCAATAGGAGCCAACCAAATGGCCTTGAAAAGTCAGTGGTCGCATGATCATATGAGCCCGAAAGGCTTCATGTGATCATGCGACAACCCTTAAAAAATCCGCCTCCGCTTTCCACAAATGCTCAGGCTTACGATCACACTACAAATATAACCCCGGCTCCACCTTAGGTTCAAATCTCCTCTAGTCACCAAGCCGCGTTATCTTTCTTAACCTCGGGCACCTCTTAGCAACCATGAACAAACCGTTGATCTTTGCTTCATCCGACAGCAGTCGCTGAGTCGCGTTACCTTTTTGGCATATTCTTTCCGTTAGGAGATTACCCGACTAAGGGAAGTCTCGTAATCACCAGATAGAAGGAATATTCCTCTTTTTATTATGAGATTACCTAACCGAACATAGAACCGGGCCCACCTCCAACTGCGCAACCATGCAAAGCTTGTCAACCCCAAGCCCATAACTGCCATGTGTCACTCCCCCATTTGGTCTGACTGCCACATCAACAAACACCTCAGCACCCCGGCACAGACCCACAACAACACTGCCCGCAAGCATGCTAACCGCTGATGGTCTGTCGCATGGTCGCATGGGCTCAAAAGAGCCCATGTGATCATGCGACCAACCGCATGAGGCTAGCCACTGACTGCCACCACTTGAAACTGGACCACCTATCACTTGTTGCATGATCGCATGTGGCCAAGAAGGCCTATGCGATCATGCGACAATGTCAACCTATGACCCTTGCCTTCAACGCTACTGGCTTGTAACCACCATAACCACAGGTGGTTAGTCGCATGGGCGTATGGGCTCAAAAGAGCCCATGTGATCATGCGACTAACCAGAAGATGCTACCCGATAACCGCTGGCGCTTGTCTTGACTATTGATCCTTTGCTGACACCACATCAACGGTTGTCACATGATCTCATGGGATCGGAAGATCCCATGCAATCATGCGATAGCCATTGCATCTTCCACACTGGCACGACCTTAGGCACTGGGACCCACCTGATCAGAGTTGCACACTTAGGGCCGAAAACACAGAAGGGGTGTCAAAAACACACTGGGTTTCCAACACTTGAGTAGAAAACACACTCGACTCTTGACATTAAAAGGTAGAAAACACAGAGAGTTTCGACACCTGAGCATTTCACTTGGAAAATAGGGCTGTGGCTGAAAATGAATGACAGGGAAATTTTGGGCAATAGGTACATTCCCAAACCATAGCTCATAAGGTGTTTTATCTACGCCTAGCCTTAATTGAATTCTGTTGATAGTATAGACTGCAGTATTGAGTACTTCTCTCCAATAGGTGTGTGAAACTTTTCCTTCAATCATGATAGTGCGCGTTGTGTCAAGTATGATCCTATTTATTCTTTTTGCAATTCCATTTTTTTGAGGGGTTGTAGGTGAACTTAGTTGTCTCTTTATCCCATGTTCTTCACAATACTCATAAAATTTATCAGAAGTGAATTCTCCTCCTCTATCTAATCTTAGACATTTTATCTTTAATCCAGACTCATTTTCAACTTTAGCTTTGAATATTTTGAACTTCTCAAATGCTTCAGATTTATCTCTTAAGAACACAACCCACATCATTCTAGAGTAATCATCAACAAACAAAATAAAGTACCTTTCACCATAGTATGATCTTGTTTGAGTTGGTCCACATAGGTTTGTATGCACTAGATCCAATTTGTTCTCTATTGAATTCTGCTTGCTTTTGAATGATTTGTTTACATGCTTTCCCATCACACATTCCCTGCGCATTGTATCAACTGGTCTTGCAATACTAGGGAGGTCTCTTACTACCTTTACATTGCTTATCTTTACTATATTGTCAAAATTGATGTGGCATAGTCTTTTGTGCCATAACCAACTGTCATCTAGTTTTACAACAAAACAACTTGCTTCTGAATTAAGCTTAAAAGCATTACCTTTTGTTTTTGAACTAGATGTAATCATTACTCCTTTGTTATTAATGATGCAATTTTTGTTTTTGAATTCCAATTGATATCCTTTGTCAAGTAACTATCCAATGCTCAGTAAGTTATGCTTCAAACCATCAACACATAAAACATCATCAGTGTTGTTCTTTCCATCCAAAGTGATAGCTTCTTTGCCTATGATAGGTTTAGGAGTGTTGCCTCCAAATCTAACCATGTTGCCTTTGTACTTATCTAGATGTAAAAATTTGTCTTTGTCTCCTATCATGTGATGTGAACATCTGCTACCAATGATCTAGTCTATTCCGATGTCTTCTTGTGAAATCAATTCTAGCTCTTTTGCTTTCTTTTCATCTTCAATATACATGTCATTAAACATTTTCTCCATATCTTCAATTGCAATAAATCTAATTTCATCTTCTGCTGAATCTTCATCTAACACTCCATCTTCAGCATAGTAACATTCTTTTGGATACTTGGGCTTGTAATTAGTTTTGTACTTCTTGACTCTTCTAGGACACTTAGATGCAAAATGACCAATCTTGTTACATGAAAAGCATTTAAATGGTAACTTAACTTCATATTTTCCTTTTCCTTTTCTTTCTTTCTTAGAAACCATAGCAATGAATTCTTCTAGTTCTTTATCATCATCTTCATCATCAAAATTACCAGAGGTGTTCAAAGATTTCTTACCATGGACTAAGGCTTTTAATGTTGTTTCACTTTTAGGCTCCATCTTCAATCTTGATATCTTGAATGCTGAAATCTTGTTGATTAAGGTCTCTCTCTTGAAGTTTTGTGAAAACTACATAGTCTCATCTAAGATGTTTATCTTGTTCTCATATTCTTCTGTCAGAGTAGTCATTAGTTTGTCTATTATGTCTTCTTCTGAGATCTCTCCACCATTGTTTCTGATTCCTGCAACTGCTTCATTAATTCTTTGATTGTAAGCTTTGATGTTCTCTTCAGGTAGCATCTCCAAAGTACTATATCTTTTCTTCCATGTCTTTCTACATGCATTCTTGGCTTGGACATCTCTTTTAAACATGTCTTCTAGATACTTCCATATTTTGTAGGCTTGATCTACTTTCTTGATCTCTAAAAACTCACTGTCAGATAAGGCACTGATAAGGGATTCTTTGGAAATTTCATTTTGAGTGAATATTTCCTTTTGTTTAATAGTTGCATATTCTTTAGCAAGATCTTTTAGAGAGGGAACTTGAACATCTTGAGTAGCTACTTCAAAAATCTCAAAACCAATGCACTGCAAATGTGTTATCATTTTCTTCTTCCAGTCTAGATAATTATCTCCATCAAACTTAGGACTTTCTTTTCTAAATAATGCCATCTAATCAACCTCAAGCTATTAAACTATCTCTTCGAGGCACTTGGCTCTGATACCAATTGTTAGGAATAGTCACAAGAGATAACTGAGAGGGGGGAGGGGTGAATCAGTTATCTACAAGATTCAATTCTTTATCCAAATTATCACAAAAGAAAATTAAGCATAAAAACAACAAGATAACACTTAACACAACACCAGAATTTTGGTTACAGGGAAGCCCAAAATAGGTAAAAACCCTGGTGGGAATTAGCACCCACTATAAACTACACTAGAGTATAATGATCCTTGTTAGAAGATCTTACAACCCTATTAGGATTTGATATTTACAATGCATGAAGTATAGTGACCTGGTCAAAGGTCAGACCCTATTAGGACTCTTAAATAAATAACCCCGTTAAAGGTGAGGATACTCTATCCGGGAGCACACTACTCAAATGGTGAAGGCTGCAACCTTCTGCATAACAGATACACACTATATCAGGATCTTGGTGAACTATGAATTAGACCTGTTGTCTTGATCAATTCCAATGACTAGAATACACTCTATACTTCTTCACATAGATCTTCAATTGATGATTGATATGGCTTTACTGGGTCAATACTTTCACACCTTCTTACACTGCTTCCATAATTTACAATCAACAACCACAACTGTCTAGCTATAAGTAGCCTTCTCCAAAAGATAAAATCAAGTCAGCCTGTTAGAACCTTCTTGAAATCATATTAGTGAAACAATACAATTCTCCAATAATAACTCCAATGACTATACTAAGCACAGAACATAAATAGGACTACCCAACCCAATATGAGTAGACGTGTTGCTTCACACTGTCGGCTACACCAAATTAACTAAAACTTTATTCTCAAGCTGAAATACATTATGCACTCTTAACCAAACAACCTTAGCTCATAAAAAAACATGAAACCAAGCATGCATATCATAATGATAGGCACAACTACAGAAATAATAAAAATACTATCGGCTCTCAACAAATAATCTCTTGAAACTATAACTGGAAAAACATCATAAATCAACTTCAACTACACAACTAACTTTGTGCTTATGAACATAGCTCCATTAATATGTCTACAACACAAAAGTAAACATGCAAGGCTCCATAGTAACCATACTGTGAATTACAGCTAAAACTCAACTTGCAACACTGTCAGGCACACTCCTGTTACAAACAACTGCACAACTGTCTGCACTTAGAATCATCATTTGCATCTATGATATATGCTGATAACATATCCATACAACATATGTTCAATGCTCTCTGTATATAACTACACTACACACTGCTTACCATATGTTTTCATCAATGAAAAACATATAGTCAACACTGGCTTGCTGGCAAATCTCCAACATGATCTTCATACTTGTTTAGGAGATTCCTATTTATTTTGTAATAGCTTTGTAACCCTAACTCAATAAAGTAGGTATTACAACCTTGAGCTTGTACTTAGATGATATTGGGTTAAGTTTGTAGAATTTTGTAAGACTCTTACATTATTTTCTTTCTGCATATGTGAGTGTGATATCACATAAGTTGTATATGTAGAGGTACTTATTTGATCAATTATAGTGGACTAATCATAATGACTTTATATTCTAATATTTGATGATTTTATTCATGCTTCATATCAGATAGAATTGTTGATGTTGTTAGGTATATTTATTACATTTTTTGATAACCTTCCATGTGTTTCCATCTCTACTTATGTGTTAAGGATATTTTTGGTGCAGTGCCAAGGTCAGAGAAACCCCGAAGGAAATGCCCAACTTCACAGCTAAGAGTACATAAGGAAACAACAATACAAAACTAGAGAGAGAATGAAAGATCCAATGCATTTATTCAAAGATCAAACAACATACATGATGGGTTTTCAGGCCTTTTTTATTACAACCAAACATAATGAAATGTATCTTAGATCCAATACTGATATGTCAAAGTCTCAGATCTTGATTCCTCTAACCAATTACTACTATCTAATCAAGATAAATTCTATTATTACATATATACAATGCCTCTAAAGGTCATCTAAGATAGAATTAAATTCCCCAAGATTAAGGAAACATGTACAAACAAATAAGTCTGAGCCAAAATGAATCAAATATCCATGAAAAGGAAACAACAAGATACACAATCATAGGAATGATACATGGGAGATCCAAAAATCACATGCTCGGATTACAATGGTTGAAAGCCAAAGATCAACAAAACATCAAATCTCTAAATAGGTCCAAGCAAGCAATGAACACATTACCCATGGACAAAAAATAGATCAAATATCAAACAACCACAAACAACAAGAGATACAATCATAGGAAGATGATCCTAGATAGGTCTAGAATATGAATTTATGATCACACATGCTATCTCAAACAAATGATGATCGGTCATCATAATCTCTCCAACTCGTCAAGAAGAACAAAAATACAAAGAACTATTTTTTTGGTTGATGCAAGATTTCTATGAACCCAAGACGCTCTAGCATCAAACACCTAGGGTTAATAAAATTTATGCTCTGAATTAGAGCTGGTGTACAACCTAAGAAGAATCCAAACAATCTAACTCATATTGGGAAATCTAGGCAGTATCCTCAACCAGTTCGCTCTTCCACTTAACCAAGTACTACATGTGATCCTTTTCTCTTGTGCTACTCTCAATCTTGTGATCCAAGATCTCCTCAATTTCCTTTTTTTGCTTCTTAGGATATTCATGCTTCATGTTTATCCCATCATCTAAATCATGGGATTCATACAAATCTTCAATGTTGAATAGAGGTGATATATCTGTTGGTCAATTTTCATGTTTGTGCAATATTTTGTTGAAAATTGCCTAGTTGTAGAAATAGGGTTTATTAATTTGTTGAGGGTTTTAAAATAATTTCATTGAATCTAAAAAACCCTACCTTGTTCTATTTATGTGTTACTTTTTGATTAACTTAAGCCTTTCAAGTCATGTTTCTTAAGTCGTTTGAAGGGACCAAAGATCTTTTAAAGTTGTTAAACCTAGCGGGTCCCTTTTTAATATTTCCCTAAGTCTATAGTTCTCGACTAAATAATTTTCCTAAGTCATAACATGTGGTAAAATGATTCTAATCTTTTTTAGATCTAATGGTGTATGTGATCCTACTTAACAAAGCTATAAGGTCTTTATTCTTTGCAACATCATGACTGTGTGACACTTGGCAGATGGTGGACCCATGGTAGAACTCAAGTGAATGATAGAGGTTGGTCAAATTAAAGTTGATCTAATAGTTGGCACATTACCACTATGCAAATATGTTTGAAATTTATCCTTCATGACATTGTGACATGTGTCCTTGGTGATGTCACAACACAGTTGTGAATAACGCTAAATTAATGATCATATCAAAGTTAATCCAATGGTTGTCGCAAGACCGTGATTAAAAGATGCAAGACCTTTTATCATTATAGCTTCATGACTGAATGCCACGTGTTCAAAGATTGAAAATTTAAAGATGATAAAGTCAGATGTTGATCTGATGGTTGTTAAGAGGCTTTTATTCATTGCGGCTTAATGACAAGGTGACACATGTCATAGGTGATGACATGTTGCTCAGTCCTCAAAAAAAGTTAAAGAAAGGTCAGATCAAAGAAGATCTAATGGTTGTTGTAAGCCCATGATGGGAAGTTGCAAGTCTTTATTCTTTGCAGCTTCACAACTAAGTGAAACTTATCCCAAGGTTCTTGCTAAGGTGTATTGTTTGATCGGGTAAAGTTAAATTAGATCTGACAATTGTCGCAAGCCCACAATGGAAAGATGAAGGATCATTAGTCGTCATGGCTTTGCAACTGACTGACACATGTGCAAGGTGAAAAATTAAAAAGGTGCTAATGTTTCTTTTACATGTGGTTTCCATGTCTTAATTTCTCATTGGTCAAATTTCCAAGCATGATTTTAAAGTAGACCGGGTCTTAAATAACATGATTTGAGTCATAGGATCTATCTACATGAAAATCTCAATAACGGCCATAATTCAAATTTTTCAAAAACAATGTTTCGACCACTAGCTGCATTCAATTCAATTCCTGTAAAACTTATTGTGAAGTGTGCGACAATTGTAGTTGTTGGGTAAATAGTTGTTTGATCAAAATGTCTTTTCACAAAGCTTTCATCATACACAAAGTGGAATTATTTCCTAAGAGTAGGGAAACTAAGAATTTGTAGATAGAAAGAGCTTCGAGGGTTTCAAAGTTACAATTTCAGTGAAAAACAAGTTATTTCTACAAATTTTTTGTCATAAGGGTTCTTTGACCTGTGTGAAATATTTGAAAGTAGAAACCCTAGTTATAGATATTATGGTACCACGAATAGATTTCACTAGCAAGATTGAATATAAGGATAGGGTTGTGTATGATGATTTCCTGGTACAATTAGACTGGTCCATAAATGATGTGGTTGTTGGAAAAAAAAATTATTCCCAATGCACCACGCTTGAGGGTTGACGAGGGGTTATACGATAAGAGTAATTGGTTGAGGGATGCCCACACAACCATAAATGGTTTAAACATCTTCAAGATATGGTTTAGCCAGTGAAATTCATATGCTTTACATTGTAATGCATGGGAGTTGGACATGAGCAATTTAGTTATTCCATGGGTATTCATAGATGTAGACCTGTTGATGCTTGTGGAAAAGTCTTATGATCTAGTTGCTAGGGTTGTCAGAAATAAGATTGGGACACCTCTTTTGTCCATTAATACAGAAAAAATTTGATCAGCTTTCAGATTAAGCACACCCATAGACTACCATGAGCCAATTGATTTCAATAAATTGAAGGAAACATATGAGGCTCAGAGGATTTTCATCAGGATTGGCCTAATGAGGGAACATTTTTCAGTCATTGGGGGTTTGATGCTAGCAGGACCTAAAACCCTAGAGCCCTTCTTAAAGAAGTATTTTAATTCCTCTGCTATAGGAGTATACATGTCCCTATGCAAAAAAATTGGTGAGGATGATGTTAGATAACTGAGAGGGGGGTGAATCAATTAATTATAGTTAACCTACACTCCCAAACTCTTAGATGTATATAATCAAACTTTTTCAACAAATAATCAACTCAGTAAGCTATCAACAATAACTTTATGTTCATTTACCAAATACCAATGATTTCAATATTGTGTTTACCGATTAATCCAAATATGAAATGTGTAAAGAAAAATAATAATCCAATCACATCAAATACACATAACACATAGATTTTAATGTGAAAACCCTACTAAGGGAAAAACCACTTGGGACCGGTAACCCAAAATGTTTCACTCTTCTGAAGTGAGCTCGGTTAGGAGCCAACCCTGTTAAAGGTTGCAATGCACACTATAAGGTGTGACCTGGTTAGGATTTATCACTAACAACCAATGCTTGACTAGCATTGACTATGGGGTCAACAAGAAAACTAACAACATTCTTTGAATGTCATATTGAAATACAAATAAGACTGTTAAGTCCACTTGGTTAAGAGATTTAGCTTTAACAATGGTTAAAATGATACAATAGTGATGTGATTCAAATAAAACTAATATTTGTAGAATTTCAGATCTATGCTATGCTCAACATACCTCTTCTGATCAATAATCACTTCAATCCTTCATATCCATCAACATATTCAGCTTGGTAAATAATACTCTAATGCTCGGTAATGCCAGTAGTTCTGCTCGGTTCTATTTGTAACTAGTTTGATCAGTAGTGCATGAAAATAGTCCTTCCACACAATTTCTCCTGCAAAATCAATTATCCCAGACTCAATAATGAATCTCATGTCTCTTTAAATATATGTCACAAACCATTTTCTTCTCATCCATTAGATTTTTCCTCTTAATTTCCATCGTTCATTTTTCTGCTTCAAGCTTCCTCAACAGATGTGTCAATAACATTTTTCATCCTTCTCCATTCGATCAATCTTAAATTTTTTCAGTTGTTAGATCATCATAAAAAACTTTATCTTTTACCTTAGAATCATAAGCAATCATCCAACTCATCAATTCAATTGGTTGTTATAAAATTTAATTTTTTCTCTTTCTTGGTTAATATAGAAAGTGTCGGTGAATACTAACTCAGTTATTACTATTACTTGGTATACACTGCATTGGATCGATGTATATAGAAATCTTCAATTACTGACCACATTAACTTGTTTAGTTTTGATCTTCAATACATAACAAATTTATGTAATACAATCAAGTCAATAAAATGATGCCATAGACTCATCAATAAGTTACCCAATGTATACCTTAGTCATATCTCCATATCCATCTCATCTTCATGTAGATATCTCATTCCTTTACCATTTTTTTTCTTCAAATATTTGTAACCATCATGATAAGTATATTGAAAACTAGTTGACATCAATGACAATACATATTCACTGGTTTAATTGCCTTACATATCACTTTAGTAGCTCGATGATCTTTAATCATTGTCTTTCACTTGTCCATTCAGCTCATCAAGATATTTAATTAGTTTTAGTTTATCAATCTCTCCCTTTGGCATTGATGGCAACACAATATGAAATATGCCATAGAATACCAAACATTTGTACTACAACTCTATAGGTAAATGTTGTAGCTTGGTAAGTTATCCCTAGCTTGTACATTTAATATGTTTAATCACTACATAGCATTTCAACATTTCATGCAAACTCTCCCTGCGAATTTGATCTTTTTCTTCCTTTTCTGATTCTTTCCTCCCTTTGAATGATATTTCATATGAAATCTTTCTCTCCCTTTGACAACAATGCCAAAAAGCATAAACAAACATGTAGTAGCCAAATTATCTCTATTGTTTGGTTCAATTCATGTACCTACATGTACCGATATACAATTTTATCTATTCCATCTTTACAACCTTAGGAAACCTAAAGTGTGAACAATATGCATCAACATTATTTGCTTTTCTGATAAAGTATAGGTTGATGCAACCTCCTGATTACCTCAATGACCAACAGACATGGGATGGACCCCTAGTCTAGTCTTCAAGTACTCAAATGTATCCTTCGTTAAGGGTTTAGTAAATATGTCTGAAAGTTGTTCTTTAGATTTCAAAAACTCTAGTTTTACTTGCTTTTATTGCACTTGCTCCCTCATATAGTGATAGTTAATAGATATATGCTTTGTCTTAGCATGCATCACTAGATTATTGGAAATTTTTATAGCACTTATGTTGTCACAATATATAATCACTGGATCAATGATCTCTTCATTCATCCCTTTCAAAAGTTGTTTTATCCATGCAATATTTGAACAATTAGTAGCAACATCAACATATTTTGCTTCAACAGTAGATTGAGAAATACATGTCTATTTTTTACTTATCCAAGTAACTAACCTTTCTTTTAAAAATAATTCTCTACCGATTATGATCTTCCAGTCATCAATATTTCCACCCCAATCTGCATCAGTGTACACTTTTAGTTCAAAATTGCCTTGTTTCTTGTACCATAAACCATAATTCTCTATGTTCTTCAAGTATCTTAGAATCCTCTTAACAAAAATCATATGTGATTACTTAGGATTAGCAAAAAATCTTGCTACAATTTCAATAGCATGTGCAATATCAGGTCTACTATGCACAACATACATAAGTTTACCAATCATTGATGTATATATTGTTCGATTTACCTTGGTTGACTCATCATCCTTTGTCAATTTGCATCTTCTAACCATCATTGTACCTACTAGTTTTGAATATTCCATTCTAAAAGTCTTCAATACTTCTTTGATATACTTTGATTGTGTTATGAATATCCCTTCATTTTGTTGTAGAATTTGCAAGCCTAGAAATAATTTAATCTCTCTAAACATTGACATTTCAAATTCTTTTCTCATTTCAACAACAAAAGATTTGAAAATATTATCATGTCCTCCAAATATAATATCATCAACAAAAATTTCAGCAATGAGAATCTTGTCATCAGTTTCTCCTTTCAAATACAAATTTCTATTATCACTTGTTCTCACAAAACCAATACAAGTAAGATAGGAATGTAGTCTTTCATACCATGCTCTTGATGCTTGTTTCAGTCCATAGAATGCTTTGTGAAACTTACATACCATTTTCTTCTTATTTGGATCAATAAAACCTTCAAGTTATTCAATATAAACCTCTTCCTCAAGTATCCCATTCAAACATGCAGATTTAACATCCATTTGATATACTTTAAATCCTTTGTGTGTAACATATGCAAGTATTATTCTAACTCCTTCAAGTCTAGCAATTGGTGCAAAAGTTTCACCATAACCAATAGCTTCTTCTTGTGCATATCCTTTACAAACAAGTCTTTCTTTTTTCCTAGTGACTTCACCATTCTCATTCAACTTGTTTCTGAATATACATTTTGTTCCAATGACATTTTTATCACTCGGTCTTGGTATCAATGTCCATGTTTTGTTTTTCTCTATCTGCTCAATTTCTTCATTCATGGATTTAATCCATTCCTCATTCTCAAGTGCATCTTTAACATTTTTAGGTTCAAATTCACAAACTAAACATGTGTTATGTCTCAACTTACTTCATGTCATCATGCTAGCTTGCTTGTCTCCAATAATCTGATCTAATGGATGGTGTCTTCTCACAAATTTTTCTAACACTTGTTCTCTTCTTTTTTCATTAGTCAGTGTAGGATCAATTTCTTCCTCAGTAGCAATTTTTTTATTCTTGGTCTCTATAGGTTGATGCTCGATGTCTTTATCTTGTTGCTCGGTAGCTTCTACTTGTCACTTGGGTAGAGGGGAAGCTATCTCAATGAATTTATATCTACCATAGTCATTATGTTTCTTTGTGCTTTCTTCATATTTTTTTATGAACAAACTCATCAACTCTCACATTAGAACTTTTAATCATTTTTTTAGAAACCTTATTCAAACATTTATAAGATTTTCTCTTAGTAGAATATCCTAAGAATATTCTTTTATCACCTTTAGAATCAAATTTTCCATTTCTATCATCTTTTAGAATGTAACGTCTACTTCCAAAATTTTTGAAATAACTTACATTAGGTGTGTACCCAAAGCATAACTCATAAGGTGTCTTGTTTGAATCTTTCTTTAGTTGTATTGGGTTCAATGTGTATATGACAGTGCTAACAACTTCTCTCCAGTAGATTTGTGCAACATCTTTCTGAATCATCAGTGTTCTAGCACAATGAACTATGGATCTATTTCTTTTTTCAACAATTCCATTCTGCTATGGTGTTGTCAGTGTAGAAACCTATATTTTAATTCCATTCTCATTACAAAATTTAGTGAATTCATTAAAAATAAACTCACCTCCGCTATCAGATCTTAAGCATTTTAACTCTTTTCCACTTTCCTTTTCCACTTTAGCTTTATACCATTTAAACATTTTGAAAGTGAATAATATGAAATAATTGTTCACCAAAATGAATGAGGTTGGATTTGAATAGGGGTAAGATGTATGATATAGGGGTGGAATATAGGACCTATCCTCAATCCAAATTCCCAAAAGAAATCAAATGGATTAATCACAAAGAAGTGATCAATGCACAAAAGAATCAAACAATGGACAATATGAAGAAAGGAGAGAATCCTATAATCTACTATAAAAAGTATATGCTTGAAATCTAAAGTAAATAGAAGGCAAATACTAACCTCAAAATATGGCAGATCTAGAAAATGCTGATTTCTGATGTCTGTGCATAGTTTCAGGCAATTTTGCAACCTCTTTCAGACTGGAAATGCTAAGACGGAGAAAACCAAAAAAAAATTTGTCTTTCGGGAAGGAAGTCATCCTTGACCTAGATAGCAGGGCAAGGTCTTACCCTAGGGTAGGATCCTACCCCCCACTGAAGGTTGTCCCTGACCTGAAATAGCTCCGACAAAAAATTTGTTTGCAGATCCCAGAAGTTCATTGAAAAGGGTCTCCAGATCCAAGCTCCAATTCACAATCTTGTACCTGTACCTACAAGAAAAATAGTTTTTTTTTGTTTAGATGGGGGGTTTTCCTTGGTCAAACCCCAATTTGGAATCAACCTTGAAATTGAATTGAAATTGCAATATATATAAACAAAGTAAATGGAACTCTTCACCTTTCTTATTTTGAAGTCCTTGTAGAGGATTTGAATCCTTGAATCCACAAGTAGGGATGCTCCAAATGAATGTAGAAATGGATGTAGGATGTCTCAAATCAATGGCATTAGATCTTCAACACCAATCTTGAATGGATCTTTGCATAGGAAGAGGCTTGGATGAATACGGATGGATAAATCTTCAAGGGGGCTCCAAAGAGATTGAATCCTTTAATAGCTAACAATGGATCTCCTTGATGAATGCTTGAATGCTTGAACACTTGAATCCTTGAATGCTCACTTGATCTTGCTAGAGAGATATGAAAAAGGTGATGTAGAAATGAGAGAGGAAGGCCTCCTTTTATAGTGATCTAGGGCACAAACTTCTAGAGAGGCTGACATTGGAGAATTAAATCCCAATTAATCTTAACCCCTAAAAATGGACCTAGATTAAATGCAATTTAAGGATTTACCATTCCAAAACCTGAAATGGCTAACCTGGAAGCTGGAAAAAAAAGAAAATTTTTGAAGCCTGATATCCTGTAACTCCTGAAATGTAAAAATTGGACCTAGTGTCAGGGATGAGGTAGAATCTTCCCTAGGTCAGGGTTGAGGTCATCCCTGACCTAGGTCAGGTTTGAGGTCATCCTTGACCCTACCTTGTTGTCTTTGACCCAGATAGTCAGAAAGTCTAGATTCTCAGAGAAAACTACCAGAAAATAGGTTGGAAACAGGGAGAGAGAAGCAGAATAGGGGGAAACAACTAGATACATGCAAATACCTGATCAAGGCACTTAACATGACCCCATACCACTCACTTGGAGGGCTAAATGCTCTTAACATGGAAGTTCTTCCATTTTAAGATGATACATTAAGCCCCCACATTAGCAAGAATATGGACTCGATGCAAACTCTTGGTAATGGAGATCATAATGAAAATATAATCTTATCGTAATCAAAGGGACAAAAGAAACCTCAAGCCCCTAGGGACTCAAGTATTCATCAACTCCAAGATCACAATAAGAGAGACATCTCTAGAGAGAGAGAGAAAGAGTGTGATTATCTCACCCAATGAGAACTTATGTCCCATTGTGAACCACACAGGGAAACAATGCAACTGGAAAGATGGAATTGAACTACCTAGTGAATGTGGCTACTCACTAGTCAACCCACAAAGGATTTACCCTTAGGAATATTCTATTCCATAAGAGTAAAACCAAAAAAAAAAGAGATCCAGTCTTAAGGACACCTCCGACCTTAAGGGATCAAGAATTTGAATTCAGAGGGATCAAGAGATCCTAAAATATAAATCCATGCTTTAAGGATTAGTCGCTAATCCAAAAAGGGAGAAAAGTATCTTGAATTTTTTTTTTATGTATCAAAAAGTGTGTGTGCAATAGGTGAGAAGAGCGTATGCCCCCATGTTAAAGTAATTGCTAACACTTTAATAGGAGTAATGGCTTTAATAGAAACATAAACAACTCCACTAATTACATTTCCACTACGAGATGCCCCCAAACGAAGACAAATGAAGGGAAATATCACATAAACATACAAAGAACACAAAAGGGATCTACCTACCATGGGGTCAGTATGATCATAAGATAATATATATATGATATTATTGCAAATTAATTGACATCATTCCCCAAATAAATTAGAACTACAATCACAAAGAGGAAAGATCACGTAAGATATACAAAGAAGAATCTTTTCGGACCATGACCTAGAGACCAAAAAAAGAATTAGTGCTACCAAGTCGTAGATCCAAGAAAATTACACAAGGAAACATTTACGAACAATAGCACAAGTACAACATAACATGAACAAACATATAGAAGAATAGAGATAAATATAGAGGAAATTGTACAACAGGTTTGATTTCTTTATCACCTTGCACCAACAGAGCAACAAGGGTCATATAAAATAATCTAACAACATTTAGCAAGCACATCATGGGAGAAGCATAGTTCATTAGAAAAACACACAAAAAAGATACCATAAAGGACAAGTTGATCAAGCGTGCCACCTACTCTCCCCATCTTGTTCTATATCATTTAGGGAAGGTGGATAACTTGCAAGAGGGACTATATCCAGCACAGTAGGAATGATAGCTAGCTCCAAACAAGGATCCTCTTGAGAATCACAATGTTTGGTACTAGGTGTAAGTGTTAATTGTGATGAAAGCATATTAGGTAAATCAATGTCAATGTCAATAGTCTCATATTCATCATTAACATTATCAATATCATCAAGAGTATCTTCTTCATCTAGATTAATCAAAATAGGATCTAAGATACAAATAGAATCATCAACATCATGCATCTTAACATCATTATTAGCAACAAATTTTTCTAACACATCATGCATAGGTTTATCCGAAGAAGGTAAAGATCTTTGAAGATCAGAATTAAGAGCTTTAGCTTGAGTATGATGCTTCTTACAATGTTCATTAGCAGATCGATTATGCTTTTCTTTACTTGAAATATGTTGAGAAATAGGAGAAACAATCACAGGATCCTTCACAGGTTCTTTAGGAGGATTAATAAGATTATTAGCAATAGTAGGAACTTGATTAATAGAACTAGAAGCCATAGTTAAAGGAGGTATGGAAGGTGGAGGGAAAAGACCATAATTAAGATCCATAGGAGGTACACTTAATTAGAGAATATTATGATGCGTATAGGCTTGATATGAACGGAAAAGATTATCAGGTCAAGAAGAACATGAATTAGGTAATGAAGGCCAAAAGAGATCAAGAGTAGCACAATCTCTAGGCCTAGAAGGTTGATATAAACTATGATTAACCATCTTCACTTCTTCATCATGAACAAATTTAAGACATTTATGGATAGGTGAAGCAACAGCATGCATAGCATTTAACCACGGAAGACCAATCTTAGCTTAAAATTGATAAGAAGTAAGAACAACAACAAAGGTAGTGTTCACAATTTTACCACAAAGTTCAACCGACAAGTTAATAGAACCAAATGATGGATAAAGAAAACTATTACAAGTTTGAATCCACACATCAGATGTATCATAAGAATCACATTGAAATTTTTTCATAAAAAGATTTTCTTCAATAATAACATTGACTAAGGATGTAGGATCAACAAGACAAGCACGAGTAGGTATCTGAGAAATTCTAGCATAAATATAAAGGGGACCATCAGGAGCTTTAATAGTCTCACAATAATCAAAGGTAATCAAAAGTTCTCGAGGTCTTTTATTCTTAGGTTGTTGTCGAGGTTTAGGTTGAGTTTTCAATTTAGGCTTAGGTTTTGGTTGAGGTTGAGATGGAACTTGAGGTATAGTTTGAAGCTAAAGTTGAGGCTGAGGTGGAGATACAAATTGAACAACATGCTCCACTTGATTAACAATGTGATTGAGATCATCCATCTTTGAATCATACACAATTTCCATACAATATGGTTGAGAAATGGTATTAGTATCATGTGTAGGTAAAGGATTCATATAGATTTGAAGGTTTTGATTAGGAGGAGAGACAGATTTGTTCCCACTACCATTGAGATTATCAATAGATAAGGCATTAGAATCAATTAAGTCTTGAATCTTATGTTTTAAAGAATAATATTTCTCAGTATCATGACCATTTTGATGATGATATTGACAAAAAGCTTTATTATCAAAGGATTTAGATGCAATTGTAGCAGGTAAAAGCGGTCGAATAGGAGGTAAAGTAATCATATTATAAGTTAACAACCTATTCATAATAGAATGTAAAGATTCATAAAGAGGAGTAAACGTATGATTTAATCAAAAAGCAGTGGATGTAGAAGTGGCATGGTGAGATGCAACAACAACTTGATCAACAACTACATTCTCTTGTTTGTTTATCTTGACATAGTTGTTGAATTTTTGAAATTTATTTGGATTAGGAGCAGCATCACCTTTATCAACTGGAACAAGAGCCATTGGAGTGGTGCTCTCATATTGACTCACTTGTAATTGATAATGATGAAGCATTGTACAAAGTTGTTGAAAAGAGGTAAATTCAGTAAGAAGAATCTTATCTCTAATATACTTTTGCAAATTTGAAATAAACATACGTTGAATATCAATATCAGGAATAGGATAAGAAATCTGAGCATGCAAATGCTTAAATCTACCAATAAATTCAGTCAATTTTTCCTTAGCACTTTGTTTACAATGCATCAAATCAGTCAAAGACACTTGCGGGCCAATGTTGTTTTGAAATTGTTGAATAAAGGTATTAGCAAGTTGTGGAAATGAATCAATAGAATAAGGAGGAAATGAACAATAACATTGTAAGGCCTTGTCACGAAAAGTTCTAGCAAATAGTTTGGCTAAAATCCTATGGTCATGAGCATAATCACTACAAAGGATTTGAAATGTTTTAACATGATGAACATGGTCTCCATTTCCATTATAGTTCTCAAGATGAGGCATATCAACTTGTTGAGGAACATGAGTATGAATGATATCTCAGGATAGAGGACTTCCCATGTCACAAGTAGGAACACCAAAATTGTTTTGAGTTAAGGAAGCAAGCTATTATTGTAAGGTAGTTTGAGCCAAACTGATGATTATTGAATCATTAGAGGAAATATGAGGAATAGAAATGTTAGAAACACTAGGTAAAGTGTAAGAAGCTGCAGGAATTGAAGACACAACTGGAGGAACACTTGGAACTACAGTTGGAGGTGGATTGGAATAAGTAAAAGGAACATTATGATAAGAAGGTTGTGCTGTAGGAAGAGGTACAGATGGAACACTCATAGGAATAGAGGGAACCATCACAGTCACCAAAGAAGGAGTATAGGTAGGAACACTTGGTAAAGGATTAGAAGAAGGTTCTACACTAGTGACAGGAGGAATAAACCCTAAATCTTAAGCTTCTTGAGCTAAAGGTTTAACATTTGAATGCTTGAGGTGAGTAATACCACGAAGAAGATTAACACCTTGATCACTATCATGAAAAACTTTCTTAAGAGCCTCTATAGCTTGAATAGAATCTTGATTATGGTTTTCTTGAATAAGCCAATTACCCATTTTATCAAGTACAGTTGAGAGTTTTTGGATTTATTGAGGAGGAACTCTTAAAGAATCATCCTCATCATGAGATGAGTGAGAAGAGTTTTGCTCCATAATAGGATTGAAATCATGAAGAATCAAATTATCATCCTAGATCCTAAGGAAAGGAGAAGAAGATTTAGGATCAAAGGTACCCACGAGTCTACGACTTCTTCTAACTGGAATGTTATAAGTAAGACTAGTAGTAGTAAAGCTCATAAACTAATGCAATGCAAATGAAATAAACTAAGAAAGCATGATTTTTTTTGTATTTTGAAAGAGATTATGTTATTTTTTTATTTTTTTTGTATTTTTGAAATATAGAAGAAAGAAATATAATTAGCATAAAAGAAAAATGTAATATCAACAAGATAATATAAAGGGAAATCTAACACCATAAAACACAATAGGGCATCTAATTCCATAAAAGAAAAGAGGGTAAGTGCGTCGGGCTCACCAAAATGAATGATATGAAATAGTAATTCACCAAAATGAATGAGGTTGGATTTGAATAGGGGTAAGATGTATGATATAGGGGTGGAATATAGGACCTATCCTCAATCCAAATTCCCAAAAGAAAAGATCCAAATGGATTAATCACAAATAAGTGATCAATGCACAAAAGAATCAAATAATGGAGAATATGAAGAAAGGAGAGAATCCTATAATATACTATAGAAAGTATATGCTTGAAATCTGAAGTAAATAGAAGGAAAATACTAACCTCAAAATAGGGTAGATCTGGAAAATGCTGATTTCTGATTTCTGTGCACAGTTTCGGGTAATTCTGCAACCTGTTTTGGACTGGAAATGTTGAGATGGAGAAAACCTAGAAAAATTTTATCTTTCAAGAAGCACGTCATCCTTGACCTAGATAGCAGGGAAAGGTCTTACCCCAGGATAGGATCCTACCCCCCACTAAAGGTTGTCCCTGACTTGAAACAACTCCGATGGAAAATTTGTTCGCAAATCCTGGAAGTTCGCCAAAAAGGGTATCCAGATCCAAGCTCCAATTCGCAATCCTTTACCTATACCTGCAAGAAAAATGGTTTTTTTTGTTGTTTGGATGGGGGGTTTGCCTTGGTCAAACCCCAATTTGGAATCAACCTTGAAATTGAATTAAAATTGCAATATATACAAACAAAGTAAATGGAAATCTTCACCTTGCTTATATTGAAGTCCTTGTAGAGGATTCGAATCCTTGAATCCACAAGTAGGGATGCTCCAAATGAATGTAGAAATGGATGTAGGATGTCTCAAATCAATGGCATTAGACCTTCAACACCAATCTTGAATGGATCTTTTCATAGGAAGAGGCTTGGATGAATATGGATGGAGAAATCTTCAAGGGGGCTCCAAAGAGATTGAATCCTTCAATAGCTAACAATGGATCTCCTTGATGAATTCTTGAACACTTGAATGTTCGAATGCTCTCTTGATCTTGCTTGAGAGATATGAAAAAGGTGATGTAGAAATGAGAGAGGAAGGCCTCCTTTTATAGTGATCTAGGGCACAAACTTCTGGAGAGGCGGACATTGGAGAGTTAAATCCCAATTAATCTTAACCCCTAGAAATGGACCTAGATTAAATTAAATTTAAAGATTTACCATTCCGGAACTCGAAATGGCCGACCTAGAAGCAAGAAAAAAAAGAAACTTTTCAATGCCCGATATTGCGTAACTCCCAGAATCTAAAAATTGGACCTGGGATCAAGGATGAGGTAGAATCTTCCCTAGGTTAGGGTTGAGGTCATCCTTGACCCTACCAGGTCATCTTTGACCCAGAGAGTTAGGAACTCTAGATTCTTAGAGAGAACTACCAGAAAATAGGCTGGAAACATGGAGAGAGAAGCAGAATAGGGGAAACAACCAAATAAATGCAAAAACCTAATCAAGGTGCATAACATGACCCTAGACCACTCACTCAGAGGGATAAATTCTCTTAACATGGAAGTGCTTCCATTTTAAGATGATACAGAAAGCTTTAGATTTCTCTTTCAAAAATATAACTATCATCATCCTAGAGTAATCATCAACAAACAAAATAAATTATTTTTCACCATAATAACTCTGATTTCTCATAGGACCACATAAGTCAGTGTGAACCAACTCCAAAATAGCTATAGATGAATAGGTTTTTCTCTTGAAACTAGATTTTGACATTTTTCTCATTTGACATTTTTTACACATGAAATGGTCAAGCTTAGATAAGCTTGATAAACCTCTAACTTTTCTTTCCTTACTGATCTTAACCATGTTGTAAAAATTCACATGACACAACCTTTTATGCCACAACCACACAACTTTAGTTTTATTCATTAAACAAGAAGTTTCAGCATTGTCAAGATAAAATAGATAACCTTTAGATTGTTCACCAATACTGACCAAATTTCCTATTTCATCATAGATCTTTACCTTCCTACTTTCAAATGCAACTTGGTGACCTAATTTATTCAACTATGCTACATTTAACAACTTATAGTCAAGTCCCTTCACCCAATATCTATTTTCACATCTCATCTTATTGTTCAACAAGATACATCCTTTTCCTTTTACTAAACAAGGTGTATCATTTCCCATTTTAACAAATCCTCCATTATAGTGCTCAAGGTATTCAAATTTATCCTCATCACTAGTCATATGATGTGTACATCAAGTATCAATAATCGATGTATCATTATTGCTAACTTTAGAAATAAGTGTTGTTTCTACATACCTTTCTTCTTCTTCTAAATCTTCTTTCAAAGCTACAAATACCACCTCAATGTATTAATTAGTGTTGGTGTCAGTGTCATCATCATCATATCCAACAAGGTAACATGCCTTCTTTCCTTTTTCTTTGTAGTCTCAGTTGTTTCTTTTATCATAGTGTCAATTGCCTCTGCGATCTTGGTTATCATTTCTATCATACTTTCTTTCACCAGATTGGGCATTGTCTTTGTCATCATCTTTTCTATTAGAACATCTAGCTACAATATGACCAATTTATTTAAAGTTAAAATATGTGATGAAGAGGCCCTAGGTGGACTTGCAATTATTCATGCTATGAGGGACTTCACAAGTGTTTTTACAACACTAACCAAACTTCTTCATCCAGATCCTTCTCCTTGATCCTCACAATACCTTCTCCATCAGAGTGCACATACAATGTCTTATGCCACCATAGGCTCTACATATTGTTAACATCACAATGTACCTCAATACAATCAGTATATTCATCTCAATAACTCATCAACCCAATATTGGTTCCTAATCAAATAAATACTTTCACTGTCCTAAGCACTATTTTTATAATAGTCACATACATAATCCCAAATCCCAAAGATAGCCACTGCTTATATCATTACTATTGTGTCTCTTGCATTCCCCTCAATGAGACACATCCAAGACAACTTCTAAAATCCTTCCCACACTTTCCATGCCCACTAGATTCATAAAAATGACTTCATGATTTAATTAAACATAAAGTTACCTTCTTGTTGTCCTATTGAATAGACCTTTACACAATGACTCATAAGTTTTGACTCCGATAATATTTTGTCAATCACTCCAGAAAAATTTGGCATGAATTTTCCCTCTCCAACATATCCAAAATTTGGCCCAATCCAACTGTTAATTATGGAGATATGTCCCCCGCACTGGACTGCATTTTTTTGGACTATGTCCCTACTCACTGTTCAGGGACAATCATGTCTAGAAGGAATAAAACACTTTCAAAATTTCACAAAAACTATTCAAAACTCAGGGGAAATGAATAACCATACTATATCAATCCGTATCTATTCATGCCATCCATTAAAGAGATGTTCTAAGCATCGAATATACTGAATGTACCCTCACGGGTAGTGACAGGGTCTTTAGGAAAATAGTTTACATTTCATTATCACAGAATATATTACATTGATTCTTTGATACTTCCCTATTCTCCTATCTCATCCTACTTCCCCTATCTACCTCAAACACATGCTTCTATCTTCTAATAATCCTCTCCAACCGTTTCACAACCACTATGTAACCGATAACAGTTAGCTACCAACTATTTTGGCTTAGTGTGGAGTTGTCAAAGTTGTCAACAAAGTTGACAATTTCGACAACACTTAACCATTAGACCCTTGTATAATTTATATAACCTTTTAAAGGTTTTCCACACCCTTAAACACTTTTATACTACCCTTAACCCACATTTAGCCATTTAGGCCTTATTTTGCCATATTGAGGCAAATGCTACATTTGGCACTCTAAGTGCTTTCTCATCCATTTTAATGGCTCAATATGATATTTAAAAACATAATGGACCATATAGGTCACGTTCCAAATCCTATTTAACATAGGATCAATTCATCCTTCCCTAGTGACCCCTAGGTACCCTTATGCCATTGAAGGCTTACACGTTTGATCTTTTAACAAAATGATCAAAGGATATTCAAAACACAAATAAAAGACCATTAAAAGCATTATTAAAATCATATGATCCTTCAAGGTCATGTTAATTTCTTATTTCCCCCTAGGATCTAATAGTGACCCTAGTGTCTTCATAAGTCTTCATCCTTGGTCTTAGTGCCATTGCACCATACTCCACAACTTTGAAACATTTCTGAGTCCTCTTGGAAACTTACAAAGAAACATATGTCAGTAAAAAAAATAAGGTCTTCATCTTGACCTTAGGAAAATATAGGTCCTCATGGAACCATGCTGCCCCATACAACTTCATCTTGCATCTTGGCTTTCTGTCTCACCAATGTGAACATGGCTTGCCCATGCTGCTGCTTCTCAGTCACCATCACACCAATCTGTACCATCTCCATGCTAGAAGAATAAATTTTCATGCTTTGAGCCTCCTCATGGCCCATCTCTACAAATATAGTATCCTCTTTAAAGGTTTTTCCCTCATGTGCCTCCAAAACTCCTCCATTCTTCAACTATAGCAGCAAACTCATTCCACAAATCAAGTTCATCTTCAAGACCTTCGAGGCCTTCCTCTATTCTGTCTCCTCCAACATCTACCAAGACTTCTTCATAAGCCTTTACACCTCTAATAATAGGTGTATCTTCCACTCTAAGAGTGCCCATCCGAGTACCCTCTTCCCGTCTCTTCATCCTTGCTGCTGCAACTAGTCTCTGAATAGGCCATCTTATCCTTTTCCTCTTCAATCTTAAGTGCCACCTTGGAGCTTCTTTGATTATCTTATCAAATCTCTCCAATATTTCTTCACCTTCATCCAAGGCTTTCTCTAGAATCTTTATCTTGTCTTCCCTCTCTTTTCTCTCTTCTTCTTGCAACTTGAAAGCTTTCCTCAAGCTTCTCAACTCTTCTTTCCTCCTTGCTTCTTCTTCCTTCTCCTTTCTTTCTTTCTTTTCTTCATTCAAGAATTATTTCCACAACATGTACAACTCTCTCTCACTTCTGGTTAATGCCATCTTCTATCACCAATCTAGGATTTGTTAGATATCTAGCCACCACTTTGGAACACTCTCAGAGGATAGTTCAACTCCAAGGTTCAACAAGGGCTTTCAACTATTCAAATCCCAAACCTTTACTTTCTCTAATACCACCTAATGTAGAGGCCCTAGGTTGACTTGCAATCATTCATGCTATGAGGGACTTCAAAAGTGTTTTTACAACACTAACCAAACTTCTTCATCAAGATCCTTCTCCTTGATCCCGTCAATACCTTCTCCATCAGAGTGCACATACAATGTATTGTGCCACCATAGTTTCTACATCTTGTTAACATCACAATGTCCCTCAATACAATTAGTATATTCATCTCAATAACTCATCAACCCAATATTGGTTCCTAATCAAATAAATACTTTCATTGTCCTAAGCACTATTTTTATAACAGTCACATAGATAATCCCAAATCCCAAAGACATCCACTACTTATATCATTACTATGGTGTCTCTTGCATTCCCCTCAATGAGACACATCCAAGACAACTTATGAAAGCCTTCCCACACTTGTCATGCCCACTAGATTCATAAAAATGACTTCATGATTTAATTAAACATAAAGTTACCTTCTTGTTGTCCTATTGAATAGACCTTTACACAATGACTCATAAGTTTTGACTCTGATCATATTTTTTCGATCGCTCCAAAAAAAATTGGCATGACTTTTCCCTCTCCAACATATCCAAAATTTGGCCCAATCCAATGGTTAATTATGGAGATATGTCCCCCGCACTGGACTACATTTTTTTGGACTGTGTCCCTACTAATTGTTCAGGGACAGTCACGTCTATAAGGAATAAAACACTTTAAAACTTTCACAAAAACTATTCAAAACTTAGGGTAAATGAATAACCATACTATATCAATCCATATCTATTCATGCCAGCCATTAAAAAGATGTTCTAAGCATCAAATATACTGAATCTACCCTCATGGGCAGTGACAAGGTCTTTAGGAAAACAATTTACATTTCATTATCACAAAATATATTACATCGATTATTTGATACTTCCCTATTCTCCTATCTTGTCCTACTTCCCCCATCTACCTCAAATACACACTTCTATCTTCTCAATATCCTCTCTAACCAGTTCACAACCACTATGTAACCAGTAACAGTTAGTTACCAACTATTTTGGCTTAGTGTGGAGTTGTCAAAGTTGTCAACAAAGTTGAAAATTTCAAAAACACTTAACCATTCGACCCTTGTATAATTTCTATAACCTTTTAAAGGTTTTCCATGCCCTTAAACACTTTTAAACTACCCTTAACCCACATTTAGCCATTTAGGCCTTATTTTTCCATATTGAGGCAAATGCTACATTTGGCACTCTAAGTTCTTTCTCATCCATTTTAATGGCTCAATAGGCCATTTAAAAACATAATGAAGCATATAGGTTATGTTCCAAATCCTATTTAACATAGGATCAATTCATCCTTCCCTAGTGACCCCTAGGTACCCTTATGCCATTGAAGGCTTACAAGTTTGATCTTTTAAAAAAATGATCAAAGGATATTCAAAACACAAATAAAAGACCATTAAAAGCCTTATTAAAATCATATGATCCTTCAAGGTCATGGTCATTTCTTGTTGCCCCCTAGGATCTAATAGTGACCCTAGTGTCTTCAGAAGTCTTCATCCTTGGTCCTGGTGCTCCTGCACCAATATGCCAGAGGTAATTTCCTTTTATACCTTCCTTTACCTTTTTGTAGTCTCTGAGCCATAAGTGCTTCAAGTTCATCAAATCCATCTTCATCACTATCACTATCACTATCATTCCATATCATATGTTTACTACTTGATTTTCCAATTTTCAAAGATTACATAAATGTAGACTCAACACCCGATACAATATTGTTATCATAGTTATTCATCTCAAAAGTAGTCAATTTACCGATTAGGCTATCAAGTGTAAGAACATTACCCAACGCAGATCTCATTTCATGAATTGCAGAGATTCTAATAGCATAGATTGGCAGCAAGGTTCTTATAATTTTACTCACAAAAAATGTCTCCATCAATAATACCTCCTACTCCTCGAATAGCATTGTTAACCTCCTTGATTCAGTTACTGTACTGTCAAATGTTTTCTCCTTATTTCATCTTCATGTCATCAAACTTTCCTCTAAGGCTTTCAACTCTTTCTCTCATCACATTCACATCTCCTCCATAGACTAGTGTAAGTTTGTCCCATATTGCTTTTGCTGAAGTACATGTCTTGATATCTTCAAATTATACATCTTTTAAGGTAGAAAAAATCTCAATCATTATCATTCTATGCTCATGTCTATCTCTTAGCTAATCAACAGTCAAAGGTCCAGTCGGTGGTTGAATGTAAGAATTGTCTAGGTGAAATACTATGGATTCTCTAATTCCATATATGTACAACTTCATTCTTCTTTGCCATGTTGAGAAGTTGTCTTTGTTCAACTTTGACACCTCTCTCTTACACATCTTGTGATCTTTAGCTTAAGTCCTTTAAACTCTCCTTCCAAGCAACCAATATCCTCTGATACCAATTGTTAGATAACTGAGAGGGGGTGAATCAGTTATTTAACAATTATCCTATAGTCCCAAACTCCCAGATGTATATAATCAAACTTTTTCAAAAAATAATCAACTTGGTAAGCTATCAACAATAACTTTTTGTTCATTTATCGAATACCAGTAAATTCAATATCGTGTTTACCAATTAATCCAAATATGAAATGTGTAAAGAAAAATAACAATCCAATCACATCAAATACACATCACACATATATTTTAACGTGGAAACCTTGCTAAGGGAAAAACCACCTGGGTTTAGTAACCCAAAATATTTCACTCTTTTGAAGTGAGCTTAGTTAGGAGCCAACCCTGTTAAAGGTTACAATGCACACTGTAAGGTGTGACCTGGTTAGAGGATTTATCACTAACAGTTAACTGTTGACATACATTCACTATGGGGTCAACAAGAAAACTAACAACATTCTTTGAATATCATATTGAAATATGAATAAGATTGTTAAGTCCACTCGGTTAAGAGATTTAGCTGTAAAAATGGTTAAACCAATACAATAGTGATCTAATTCAAATACAACTAATATTTGCAGATTTTTAGATCTAAGCTAAGCTAAAAATACCTCCTCTGGTCAATAATCACTTGAATCCTTCATATCCTTCAACATATTCATCTCGGTGAATAATACTCTGACGCTCGGTAACGTCTGCAGTTCTGCTCGGTTCTGTCTGTAACCAGTTTGATCAGTAGTGCATGAAAATAGTCCTTCCACATGATTTCTCCTATAGAGTCAATTATCCTAGACTTAGTAATGAATCTCATGTCTCTTTAAATAGATGTCATAAAACATTTTATTCTCATCCATTAGATTTTTCCTCTTAATTTCCATCATTCATTTTTCCCCTTCAATATTCCTTGGTAGATGTGTCAATAACATGTTTCATCCTTCTCCATTCGATCAATATTGACTTTTGTCAGCTGTTAAATCATCATAAAAAAATTATCTTTTACCTTGGAATTATAATAAATCATATAGCTCATCAATTTAGTTGGATGTTATAAAATTTAATTGTTTCTCTTGCTCGGTTAATATAGAATGTGTCGGTGAATACTAACTTGGTTATTACTATTACTCGGTATACACTGCACTAGCTCGGTGTATACAAAAATCTTCAATTACCGACCACATTAACTTGTTTAGTTCTGATCTTTAATACATAACAAATTCATGTAATACAATCAAGTCAACAAAATGATGCCATAGACTCATCAATAAGTTACCTAATGTATACCTTAGTCATATCTCCATATCCATCTCATCTTCATGTAGATATCTCATTCCTTTACCATTTTTTTTCTTCAAATGTTTTTAACCATCATGACAAGTATAGTAAAAACTAGTTGACATCAATGACAATACATATTGACTGATTTAATTGCCTTGCATATCAATTTAGTAGCTTGGTAATATCTAATCATTTTCTTTCACTTGTCCATTCAGTTCATCAAGATATTCAATTAGTTGTAGTTTATCAGATGAGACTGACCCAATGCCTATCCATTTCATGTTCATGATGGTTTATATTTTGCATCATGTGGTAGGAGTTAACTTTGATTTTTCACCTTATGATGCAAGGGAGGACGGGGTGAGGGGCTCAAGGCATACCCTAACCAGGTCCACCTTGCAGAGATCACACACGAAAGAAACAAATACATAAGTGAGAGAGAGAATGCAGATCAACTTCTTATTATTTATCAAATAGATTCATACATGCTGGGCTATAAGGCCTTCTTGATTTAGGCCAAATATTACAATTCAAGTACAAAAGTCCTCCAACATGTGAGGATCTGAAATAATCTACAATCTTCTAACTTCTATCCAAAAACTGACTCCCTAAACTACAACCAAAGATTACAATATATACAAGAGGCTACCAAACAAGTCAGCCTTAAGACCCACCATTAATGGAAGGAATGACCAAATCTAGGCCCACACACTTCCCAATGATAGATACCAATATTAAATTTGTGACCATAGTTAATTGCACAAGTCAGCCTCAACAGGAAACTAAAACAAACACCTCGATAAGAAAGGATAACCGAGCGCTAGACAAGCATCACCAAGTGCCAGGGAAATAACCAAGTGTTAGAGAGATAACTAACCAATACCAGTTAATAAAGGAAACTGAGAAATGCTAAACCAACTCGGTCAAAGTAGGAACTGAGCAACACAGTAAAACACAAACATGTTTTTGGTGACACGGGATTGCCAAGGACCTGAGATGCTCCTGCATCACACACCTGGGGTTATTTGAAATGATTCTTTGAATTATGAAGTAGGTACAACCCAACCTGAATCCAACTTAGATTGTGAAATCCATGAACTGCCTTCAATCAATCTATTCTTCCACTTTACTAGATATTCCATATAATGTTTTCCTCTTGTAATTCTACCAACTCTTTATTCCAAAATCTGCTCAACTTCTTCTATCTATTTCTTAGGATAATCATTCAGGACTGTCATTTCTTCATCTGATGGTACTCATACAAACCAACAATGTTGAATATAGGCAATATATCCATGTCATTAGGTAGCTCAATCTCATAAGCATTTCCACTGTCAAATTTTCTCAAAATCTTGCAAGGACCAAACTTCTTCAGTTTGAACTTCCCATATGTTCCAATAGGAAATCTACCTTTCTTCAAATGAACCATTCATTCATCACTGAATGCAAAAGTCTTATGTCTTCTTGATCTGTCATCTCTGTCTTTGTATTTATGATTACTTTTCTCCATCTTATGTTTCATATCTTCATGCAATGTCTTCATGTACTCAGCAAACTTTACTCTTTCAACACTTCTCTTTCCTTCATCAACAATATCCTCAAATCTACTATACCTCTTGGTTGTATGCCATTTACAATCTCAAAAAGTGTTTTTCCCGTACTCCTATTTATTGAATTATTGTATGCAAACTATGCTTGTTCCAACACAAAATCCCAATTACTCAACATGTCTCCAACTAAACATCTCAAAAGATTTCCCAAGCTTCTATTCACAACTTTTGTCTATCCATTGGTCTATTGGTGAAATGTAGAACTATATTTCAACTCAGTGCTAAACTTTCTCCAAAGGGTCTTCCCAATGTATCCAAAAAATTTACTGTCTTGGTCAGAGATGATACTCCTTGGTAATCCATGCAATCTGACAGTTTCCTTAAAGAAAAGATCTTCTATATGCACTGCATCTGATGTCTTTCTACAGGGTATAAAATGTGCCATTTTAGAAAATCTATCCACAACAACAAATATAGAATCATTACCTTTTACTATCTTCGGTAAGCCGAGAACAAAATCCATACTGATATCAATCCAAGGTTTCTCAGGAACAGAAATCGGTGTATACAATCTAGTATTTTGACTTACACTTTTTGCAACTTGACAAATTCCACAACTTTTCACAAATTTTTGAACATCCTTATACAACTGTGGCCAAAAGTATTTCTCCTTAAGCAAATTCAATGTCTTGTCAACACCAAAGTGTCCAGCTACACCACTACTATGTTTCTCCTTTATCAAATTATTTCTCATTGATCCTCTCGGTATACACAACTGAATGCCTTTAAACAACATACCTCCTTGGATGAAATATTCTTCCCATTTAGTACTCAGTTGATCTTGAATAGGTTCTCTTCACTTTCTCCATGACTTAGAAAAATCAGGATCAAATTCATAAGAATCTCTCATATCATCAAAACCAAGAACTTCAATTTTCATCTTGGTCATTAAAGATCTTCTTCTACTCAATGCACCAGCAACTCAATTAGTGACTCAACTCTTATGCTTTATCACAAATGTATAACTCTATAAATACTCAACCCATTTCATATGTCTCTGATTAAACTTATTCTGACAACCCAAATACTGTAAAGCTTTATGATCGATATACAACACAAAGTCACTCAATATCAAATAATATCTCTATTTCTTTAGGGCTTGCACAATAGCATAGAATTATTGATCATACACATAATATTTCCTTTTTGCATCATTCAACTTTTAACTAAAGAAAGCAACAGGTTTACCTTCTTGACTCAACATAGCTCCTATTGCACTTCCACTTGCATCACATTCCACTTAAAATACCTTACTGAAATCAGGCAATGCTAACATAGGCAATTCAACAACCTTTTTCTTTAGAGTCTCAAAACTTTTATCCGCTGCATGTGTCTGCTTGAATTCTCTTTTATCTCCTCTCATAGTCTCAGTCATAGCATCACAAATTGAACTAAAATTCCTAATGAAATTTTGATAAAAACTTGCCAAACCATAAAATGATCTTACCTCACTAGCATTCTCAGGTGTAGGCCAATTCAAAATAGCTTCAACCTTTTCAGGATCCATTTTCAAACCATCAGCTGAAATCACAAATCCAAAATACACAATCTCCTCTTTCATGAAAGAATACTTTTTCAGATTTATCATCAACTTTTCTTCTTTCATCCTCTGTAATACTTGTTTAACATGCAACAAAGTCTCTTCTCTGGTCTTATTGAATATCAGAATATCATCTAGGTATACAATCACAAATTTACCCAATAATTTCTTCAATACTTCATTCATCAACCTCATAAAAGTACTCGGTGCATTAGTTAAACCAAAGGGCATAACCAACCACTCATACAAACCTTCTCTTGTCTTAAAATAAGTCTTCCACTCATCACCTTCTCTGAGTCTGATCTGATCATACCCACTTTTCAAATCAATTTTGGTAAAATACTTTGGTCTAGTCAAACTATCCATTATATCATCCATTCTCCGTATAGGAAACCTATATTTCATTGTTATCTTCTTGATTGCTCTAGAATCCATACACATTCACCATTCTCCATTCTTCTTAGATTCCAATACAACAAATACTACACAAGGACTCAAACTTTCTTGGATCAAACCTTTCTGCAACAATTCTTGAATCTGTCGATTCAATTCTTGATTCTCGGTAGGTGTCAACTGATGTGGTGCCTTATTTGGTAAACTAGCTCTAGGGATTAGATCCATTCAATGATCAATGCTTCTCTTCAAGGGAAAACCATTAGGTACATTAACAGAAATGATCACTTTATACTTGGTGAGTAACTTATCAATCTCCTTAGGTATGTCATCTTTTGTTTTCTTACTCGGTTTGTTAGGCATTGCAACAAAACATACATCATGCTTCTTCAAATCCTTAACAAACTTTCATAGATGTACAAACACTACTAACAGGTGCTTCAATCAAAGGTAGCAAGACTTGTCTTCTCCCATCAGTCCAAATAGTATATTTATGCAATCTCCCATTATCTATAGCATGTATATCATATTGCCAAGGTCTACCCAACAAAATATGACAACAATCCATAGGCATGATATCACATAACACCTTATCATAGTACTTTCCAATTTTCAAATTTACATAACATTGTTCACTTACCAAGAGTGTATGCTCATCTTTGATCCATGAAATTTGATAGGGCTTTAGGTGTTCCAACCTTTTCAACTGTAACGTTGTAACCATTTCCTTAGATGCCAAGTTCTCTGAGCTTCCACTATCAATGATTACCTTCCACACTTCATTACAAATTATACATCTGGTCTTCAATAAACTTTTCATTACCGGATCTTCCTTATTACTTTCACTCCAAAGTGCTCTCCTTACCATCAAGTTCTTTTCTTTCTCAAGTTCGTTTGGTGACTCTTCTTGCACCAAAGCATTTCTACTACTACCAATCTTCTTACTTGCACGTGTACACTCAAATGATCTATTTTCTTCTTCTCCACAATTGTAACAAGTTCCTCAGAAACCACCTCTGTTATAACCACCTCGGTAGTTATTGCTTCTTCCTCTAGATGAACTTTCATATTTTCACTCGGTCTTGCCTTTATCCAAATTTTTCTTTTCTGGTTCAGATCTACTATTTTCACCATAAGATCTACCTCTTCATCAAGGGAATCTACCACCTCTACCTCTTTTTCTTTTCCCATGTCTTTTTTTCAATTTCTCCTTGGCTTTCAATGCAAATTGATAAGCTTCTTCAATGTTTTCCAACTTAACCAAACTATTTTCATCTTGGATGGAAATTCTCAATCCATTCAGGTACCTAGAAATTCTTTCCACATTATCTTCATCATGTCCTAGTCTGATATCTAATCTATAGAATTCCTTAGTATACTCTTTTACCAAGCTATCTTTCTGCCTCAAACTTTGCATTCACCTAACTAGGATAATATAATAATCACAAGGTAAAAACTTTCCTTTCAACTTATTCACCATCTTATTCCATACCTTAATTTTTTCTTTGTCTTTCCTCTTTCTGTCCAACTGTAGATGTTCCCACCATAAGGATGCATGACTTTTCAACTTTATGCTTGCAATTTTCACCTTCTTTTCCTTAGGGACATTTTGACACAGGGCAGAGATGGAGGATCCAATAATGGACAATCCAAACCTACACCAACAACTATAACAACAATAACCACAATTAAATACAACAATATAATGCTTCAAAATAGAATTTCATTCAACATGCTCGACTATGAGGCCTTTTGAATTTCAACCTTATACAATGAATTTACAAAAGTATTTATGTAATCTCCTAGCTATTCTAGCTCTGAAGCACATCAACAACTGATGGAAACACTAAGGTAGATCTAAACTTGAGCTCGCAAGCCTCAAAGAAATCTCCTTGTCTTCAAGCATGCAAACCACTAGCTCTGCTATTACAATATTAGATAAACCATCTGATCCGCAAGATCTCGCAGGATACAATTATGATTCTTGTTGATCTACTTTGACTCCACTTTTACTACCCTTCCTGCTCCCTCTACATCAACCCAAGCTCCCAATATATAAGCAGCTAAGCTACAAGTCAGCCAGTCAGCCATTAATTACATTATAGGTCCAACGAGGGAAGAGAAATCAAAACTAAATAAATAAATAACAAAAAACTATGTGAAGTTACATTTAGGTCCACACATGATCCAGGAACATGTCCAAAACTTTGCAAGATCCAATTCCCTCATAAGGAACCGCACAAGGTGAAACACTCCATGTTTCATGTGAAACTGGCCAAAAATTGATACCCGAGGAAAATGAAGATAACTCCTAGATCCAAATGAATTAGGACATATGATCTTAGGATAGTGCTCAAGAATAGGTCCACAATGCTACATTAACTTCAAAAACAAGAAACCAACAACAACAATGGCTACAAAAAACAACAACAAATAGGTACATAAAATAGGAAATGTTTTTGACAATACAAGATTGTTCAAGACCCAAGATGCTCCTAGATCAGACACCCCAAGTAAATAAAAAGTTCTCATGAATGTCTTAAGGGAATTAGGATAGGTATACCATATATTTTCTTAACCCATATCTCCTCTTGTTCTTCATTCCATGTTGTCTTCACTTTATCCATTATCACACCCAACAAATTATCTTGTCCTGCACTTTTCTCATCTTTCCTTTCTGCTACTAACATAAATTGACTATGACCATCTTTTCCACTATTGATTACACCAGCACTTTGGTGAATCACATCTTCTCCAGACTTATTAATCAATTCAACACCATCTACATCCCTTTGTGTCACTAGTGCCATCATTTTCTACACTATATTTGTCAAAAAGACCATCTGTCTCTTAATCTTTATAAATTCCTCAGCTGTATCATTCTCTATTCCTTTCAAACTTGCCTTCCTTTCATCCACAGTAATAGGTTCATTGATTCTCTACTCTTGATGTTTGTCACTGTCACAAGGACCACACTTGATAACTCCACATACCCTAGTCCCTACTTCCTACAAAGGTAACAAATTATGCCTAGATCCACCATGCATTACCACATATGTATTTGCATGACCATCAAACATACCATGCCTATCAAATTGCCAAGGTCTCCCAAGCAATAGATGATAAGAATCCATAGGCAATACATCACACAATATTTCATCATAATAAGATCCAATCTGAAAATTAACCAAGCATTTCTCTTGAATCCTAACCTTAGACACATCTTGTATCCAACTAATCTGATAAGGGTTAGGGTGTTTCTTCCTTTCCAAATTCAATTTACTAACCATCTCTTCTGAAATGAAGTTTTTAGAAATGCCACCATCAAGTATAACATTACATACCTTATTCTTGCACTTACATCTGGTTCTGAACAAATTTATTCTTTGCACCGGTTCCTTAGCACATGTAGCCAACCTCCTAGTGAAAGAAATTCACCTTTTTCTACAACATTCTCTATCTTCTTTGATAGTTAGTGCAACTCTTTTTCTAGGACATTGAAAACTTCTATGACCCTTCTCACCACACTGAAAAAAAGTACCTATGAACTCATTTCTCCATCTCCCTCTCTGTCCATTATTGTAGTTATTAGAAGCTTGACCATTGCCAGATCCTTCATCAGTCTTCTTAGGATTCTCTATCACATTACCTCTAGTAATGGCTTCATTAGTCTTACCACCTCGGTTCCTATTATTTTCTCTTCCTTCAAACCTCTTTTTTAGCTTCCCCTCAATCTTTAATGTCATCTGATAAGCATATCCTATAGTTGTCATCCAAACATTAAGTAATTCTTCTTGAATACTAGGTCTTAAGCCATAAACAAACCTATCAACATTCTCTTTATCAGCTTCAGAATGACCAATCCTAATCAAGATTATGTAAAACTCCTCAGTATACTCATGTACTGATTTGTTGTTCTGCTTCAAGGCTCGCATCTTCTTAAACATCTCTAACTCATAATCCACCGAGATGAATATCTAGTGATCTTTTCTTTTCCTCTCATACTTCTTTCTAATTGTACTTCTCTCCAGCAAATATTTGCATGACCCTTCAGCTTAGTCTTTGCAAATCAAACTCTATCAGGATCTTCTATTTCTTCATACTCAAAGTACTCATCTATCTCATTAATCTAATCAATCAAATCTTATGGCCTAAGGCTTCCAAAAAATGTATAAACTTTGATCTTAGGTCTTTTTCCAATTTTAGACATAGCCTTCAGGATTCTAGTGTCTTCTGGATCCTTGGCTTCTTCTATAGCTTTCTCAAAATGATCTTGTTCCTCAGACTTATCTTCACTATATTCTTTTGATGTATTCTTCTTTCTCAATTCCTCTTGTAGATCTTGCACTTGTTTTTCTAAATCCCTAAAATCATCAAGATTGACTTCCCCAGCAGGATCTTCCTTTGAGATCCCATGAGCTCTCCTCGGAGGCATCTTCAATCTAAGGTCCTGGTGCAAACTGCCTCACCTTCGGCGATCTGTCCACACACTCAAAATATTCAAGCTATGATACCACCTATCATAGGGATGAGATGGAGGATCCATTAATGGATAGTCCTATTGGAACTCAAAATGCAGCTTTGAAGTACCATGTAAAATTCTTGATTAGTGCCCATTTTTGGCTTTGTATTGCATGCTAGTCTGGGTGTACTTTGCATTTTATCATGAAATCTATGTTTTCATTGCCTTTCGTACATTCCATTGAGGTATTTTGAGTCCTTAGATGGCATTTCCAAATGGGTTTTCATCAACTCGTTCCTAAGGGGTCTCGAAATCAGAAAATTGCTAAGTATGGAAATCACCGGGAAGGGCCACTTTGAGGTTGAATAATATGCATCCTAGAGAGTATCGTGAAAATCTGAGCTTGGCGTCTTGTTGTACACATTGCATACTCTCTATGTATCCGGTTTCAGGTCCCAATGATGAGTTTTAACCCTGTTTATTCATCCCCTTCCGGAGGTGTTTTCTTAATTTTGCAATTATGCACTTGTTCATTTGTTTGCCGAAGGCCCTGTTTGACAACTTGTATCTTTTTCCCGGTGATTGAAACTGAAGTGATGGTCATATCCCTACATTATAGAAAATTTCTACTTCATCCCTATCAGTTTTCAGCCCATGATGAATCCATTGGATGAGTTTCCCAATGCGATTCCATTTGCAATTTCTACTGTTTGCAAAGAGTGTGAAGTGCACTAGTTTGTCAGAGGTCCATTTTGTGAGGATATAACTTTTGACCAGTCAAACCTATCAGTGAAATTTTTGTTGCTCTACATTGTAGACATAACATGCTATTTCCAGTTTCAGTTGGGACTCTCTGCCAATCCACTCTCTCAGTTTTTGAAGCTGATTCCGATTGCAATTTTTAAGAGTTCTGTGCATTTTATGAGTATGTCTTTGCAAGTACCAGTTTTCACAGGGCTATGTCTTTTGCCCAGTTTACTCTCAGATTGGGATGATGATTGAATCACAATGTTTGCATCTCAGTGTACTTATGTGCCAATTTGTGGCTTCCCAGGGATTCGTTTGGTATTTTTGTCGGGATGTTTTCAGAGGCAATTTATTACTTATGACAGTGTGTTTGTAGGAAAACAAAAGGGAAGCTTTAGAGGTTAATAACTCTCGGCTCAATTGCATTCAAGAGATATCATTTTGCAAAATACTTGTTGGTATGACAGAGAATAGGCTCGTTCAGTGGCGGGGCCAGGTCAGGTGATTATGTCAGTTTTCAAAGCCGATTCCAGAGCTAACTTAAGTAATTTCAGCCAGTGTTTTTAAGAGGGAAACTTTAGTCAACTCTATTTTGTGGCCCGGATCTCTTCGAGATTTCTCCTTTGATCATCATACTGTCATATTGGGGGTCAATGTCTGCTCTTGATGGTGCTCTCCTTTCAGTCTGTTTAGTCAGTTTTTGAAGCCGGCCAGACAAAAGGACATTTCCTTCAGGGATTAAAACACTATTTGACTAGGTTCACGCAAAAGGCATGGTGATTGTATTAAGGTTCTCAAAGTGAATATTGCTATTGGATCAAAAGTATAGGTTGAAGTTTTGTAGCCAAAGGAAGTGTGTTTTATACTCGCATCTTTAAAATGTATTCTAGAGATCCAGATGCAAAACATGGAGGAGTGGATGATATGACTAGACTGGCCTATTTGAACGAACCAGTAGTTTTGCACAACCTTGCAAGAAAATATGATCTCAATGATATATATACATATACAGGAAGTATTTTGATTGTTGTAAACCCTTTTACGAAGCTGACACATCTATGTAATGTCCACATGATGCAACAGTATAAAGGAGTAACATTTGGGGAGTTAAGTCCTCATGTTTTTACAGTTGCTGATGCTTCTTATAGGGCAATGATAAATGAAGGGCACAGTCAATCAATACTGGTGAGAGTGGAGTTGGAAAAGAAGAGAGCAACACATGTGACGTGGTTGGTGTTAGTAATGCACAAGGGTATATTAATACTAGAAGGGCCATGCATATGGTAGGCATAAATCTTGAAGAATAGGAATCAATCTTTGGACTCTCGCAGGAATCTTGCATATAGTGACATTGAGTTTGCTCCAGGGAAAGAATACGATTCATCAATTCTGAAGGGCCAGAAATCTACTTTTCACTTTCAAATTGCAGCGAAATTATTAGTGTGTGATGTTGAAGCATTGCAAGATGTTTTTTTTTTACAAAGAGTGGAAAATTTATTGGATTCATCACAAAGGACTATGAATGGGCATTATTTCATACCATTGGTCTTCATAGCCCAGATGAAAAGATGGTTGCGAATTTTGGGCAACAAGATTTTGTCTTTGATATTCAGCAATTGATTTGAGATTTATTTCAATGGGCATGGAATATGTGCCAAATTTCAGCTTTTGAGTGAATCTTCACTTGTTTTGCAAAAATTGTGGCTTAATTGATGCCAGACACCCTAGTATAAGAGAAACAACTTCTTTGTTACGGTACGACTGGATGAGTCCAAGTGTGTTGGCCCCTCTGCATGTCTCCATTGATGAACAACGTCATATGTGGAGTGACAATAACTGCTGCCTATTTTCCTTGAGACACACTGGTGTTGTTTCAATAGCTGTCATTTTTTATGGCACTCAACACCCCATAAATTCACAGAAAAGTAAGTTGAGTGATCTTGCCTACATGCCCACGATCAGAGCTGAATCACTGCCGCCTAACAACCATGGAGACGAAGAAGAGGAAGATGAGCTTGGGGCTATGATCAACCAGCTTCCTATTAGGTCTACTTCCACATACCCCACCCGCGCCCTCTTCCGGGCAAGATCAAGATGCTTTTCAAATGGAAAATGAGATTTCTCTGTTTGGTTCTGTTTCTGCTGGCTATTCAAAGAGGCAATCGTATAAAAGCCATCAGGATGAAGACGAAGATGTTCAAATCACTTAGTTGAAGTATGTGTATTTTATGCGCACCGTTTAAAAGAAAATGGAGATAGCGTGTTGAACAATAACTCCAACGCTAAATGGGAAGACCTGTGTCCAAAAGACAGCTCAGCGTGAACAAAAGAAGACTAGCATTTTCAAAACAAAGGGAACTATGCAACCAGCGTTTCAGCATAAGAAGGGATAGCATTGTCTATTGTGAAAGTTGAAATGGAGGCATCGTTAGTATAAGGAGAATAACCAGTGCCAATGAAAGACCCCCTGGCCTAAAAGATGGTGTAGAAGAAACAAGCCAACGCGCTGGAAAACAAAAGGGGGCTGTGTGAATATAGAAATCCCTGCAAGCATAAAAGGAAGACACTGGATTTGAAAGTACCAACTCATGCATTGCACCAAAGGGACCTGCGTTTCAAAGAGACCAGCGCAATAGAAAGGAAACAAGTGCATTGAAAAGGCACTAGGAATGTAAAATAAGTTATCCCACATTGGGCAATAAGGGGGAGTTTTTGTCTTTATATACAAAAGCACTCACATAGCAAGTAAAGAAGCCACGGAGGCCCTCTCAGTGGGCTGCTTGACTGGACGTGCGCAGTGGGCCCCTCCAAAAAATTTTGGCAAGCCAAAGAAACCCTTCATCCACCAATTTGCTGAATCAAATGAGCATGTAAGAATATATCACGCGATTCAGCGACTGTGGTCGCTAAGTCGCGGAATCGCTAGTTCGCCAAATGAAACGAGGTAAGTGAAAGATATTAAGCGATTCAGTGGTGCATTCGCATGTTCACCAAATGAAATGAGGTAAGTGAAAAATATTACGCGAATTAGAGATTGGATGAGGTGGCAGGCCGGCCAATCTGAGCTTGTCACGTGTCAGGTGGGTCCAGGCAAGGGGAAATAAAATAATATTTTATTCCTGTGCATCCAAGCAAAGATCAAAATTATAAACATAAATTTATATAGTCTGAACTATTGATAAAATCCAAAATTTAAATGATCAGACCTGTGCACGAAAAATGGCCTGAGAATTCATTTTTTATCCAAAATATCAAGTATCATATACCATCGGAAAGGTCTCGACGCAAGGATTCCATTTTTGGGGTCAATTTTAGTGCAGGTCATGTTGGTTTCGAGATATTTCCAGTTGAACGAAATAGGGGGCTAGGAAGATATTTTCAAAATATCTATTTTGTCAATCCGGTGATTCATATTCAGTTTAAAAAGATGAAAAGAGGTGTTCTCAGGAGGACAGAGGAGAGGGTCATTCAGTTCAGAGTAGTGACTCATCAGTAGGTAGTTCAAAGTTTGACAAGTGTCGAGTTGTGATGCTTTCTGTTGTTTCTCCTCTCCGTATTCTGATTTCTGATCTCTTTGGAGGGGTTCCAATCTTTTTGCATGAGCAAAGCTCTGCAAGTTTGAGTTCCATTAATGCAGCTTCTGGTTCTAGTTTGTGGATAATTCTTGTGGTTTTTTGTCATTGATAAATGTATTGCAGCAGGATGATTAATAAAGCATAATCAGAATCCCTTTACAGCATTCTTATGTCTTCATGGCTCTTTCCATGTTCTTGTACATTTGGTTTGCAAGGTAGATTGAATGTTGGTTTACAAGGTAAATTGTGAGGTTTCCTTTTGAGTTTTCTTCAAGGAGGATTTAAATCTTGATGGGTTATCTCTGGGAATTGGGGAATTTGTTGTGGATTTGATGTAAGAGTGAGGTGATGAGCAAAATCATATGCAAGGCATACTGATTTGGATTTTAGTTTTGTGGATTTAGGATTTTCTGTGAATGTACCCCTCTTTGACTCCTTGCCCAAGGATTAGGCACTGGTTTCCCAGAGTTGCATCCAAAACATTTCAAAATAACTTTCCCTTTCTGTTTTTGGGTACTTTGATTGTTAAATCTAGCAAGATGGGCTGGAAACTGTCCAATGATTCGCTTGAAAGGGTGAATCCAGTTACAGGATATTAGTGTCCTGTCTAATCCATGTTTATACCTGCCTATGATCTTTAGAAAAATTATCATTTGAGGTAGACGAATTGAGGTACACCCGCCTGGGTTTGTGGAGCCCGAAGTAGAAGAAGGATTTCATCCTTATCAATTAGCATTTCTCTTGCCAGGAAAAGAGCATCAAAGGGGAGAGATCAATTTATGGTCTAGTTATTTACCTGTGCAAGAAAAACTGCTAACAAGTCCAAACCTACACCCGCAACTATAACAACAACAACCATAGTGAAATACAAAAATATAACGCTTCAAAATAGAATTTCAGTCAACATGCCTGACTGCAAGGCCTTCTGAGTTTCGGCCTTATACAATGAAATTAAAAAATTATTTCTACAATCTCATAGCTAGTCCATCTCTAAAGCACATCAATAACTAATGGAAATACTAAGGTAGATCTAAAATTGAGCTCACAAGCCTCCAAGCAATCTCCTTGTCTCCAAGCATGCAAACCACTAGCTCTACTATTACAATATCAGATAAACTATCTGATCTTTAAGATCTCATAGGATCCAATTATGATTCTTGTTGATCTACCTTGACTCCACCTCTACTACCCTTCCTGCTCCCTCTACATCAACCCAAGCTCCCAATATATAACTAGCTAAGCCACAAGTCGACTAGTCGGGCATTAATTACATTATAGGTCCAACCTGGGAAGAGAAACCAAAACTAAAGAAAGAAAGAAAAAAACATGATGTGAATTTATATTTAGGTCCACACATGATCCAAGAACATGTCCTAAACTTTGCAAGAGCCAATTCCCACATAAGGAACCGCGCAAGGTGAAACACTCCACGTTTCATGTGAAATTGGCAGAAAATTGATACCCAAGGAAAATGAAGATAACTCCCAGATCCAAATGAATTAGGACGTGTGATCTTAGGATAGTACTCAAGAATAGGTCCACAATATTGCATTAACTTTGCAAAGCAAGAAACCAACATCAACAATGACTACAAAATAAACAATAGACAAGTACGTAAAAGAAGAGATGTTTTTAGCGATGCAAGATTGCTCAAGACCCAAGATGCTCCTGCATCAAATTTTCATATTCAAAGTACATTTCCATCTTGATGATCCAGTCCACCAATTCATCAGAATCCAATTTTCCAAAATACTCAAGAGGATTAAAGTGTGGTGTAGACTTCATATTTGTCAAAGCCTTCAACAATCTTTCCTCATCTTGATCCATCACCGGTGTAGGTTCTACATCAGCTTGTTCTTCCTCTTTGTTGGGCTGTCTCAATAACTTCTAATCTAGCAGTAAGTTGTCTCAAAATATTTTCCAATCCTGGATCCACATCTCACCTCCCACAAACCATCTTGAAACCCTCTATAATTGCAGGCCAGATCGCAATCTGCTACCGCACATAAAATCAACTAGGGTTTGACAAGAAGGAACCCTTGAACCTAGATTCGCAAACCTAGATATAGATCTAACCTCACTTTGATACCACCTGATGCAATGGAGGATGGGGTGAGGGTCCAAAGGCACACCCTAACCAGGTCCACCTTGTAGAGATCACACGCAGAAGCAACAAATACAAAAGTGAGAGAGAGAATGTAGATCAACTTCTTATTATTCATCAAATAGCTTCATACATGTTAGGTTGTAAGGCCTTCCTGATTTAGGCTAGATATTACAATTCAAGTACATAAGTCCTCCAACATGTGAGGATCTGAAACAATCTACAATATTCTAACTTCTATCCAAAAATTAACTCCCTAAACTACAACCAAAGATTAGAATATATACAAGAGGCTACTGAACAAGTTAACCTTCAGATCCACCATCAATGAAAGGAATGACCAGATCTAGGCCCACACACTTCCCAATGATAGATACCAACATTAAATCCATGACCATAATTAAGTGCACAAGTCGGCTTCAACAAGAAACTAAAACCAAAACCTCGGTAAGAAAGGATAATCAAGCGCTAGACAAGCATCACCGAGCACTAGGAAAATAACTAAGCACCAGAGAGATAAATGACCAACGTCAGTTAACAAAGGAAGCCGAGCAACCCCAAACTAACTCGGTCAAAGCAGGAATTGAGCAGAACAAAAAAAAAAAACATGTTTTTGGTGACACAGAATTGCTAAGGACCTGAGATGCTCCTGCATCACCTTACCTGGTTGATTTTATTCACAACGGATTAATTGGTATTGAGAAATTTAAGGTGGATCATCCCTTTGGGTGGTACTTTTGGTAACGCATACATTCTTATTTAAGGGATTGTATTTTGTTGAGAAATAAATAGATTTGGTAAAGTAGAAATATGGGGAGGAACTACCAATGTTATTATGGAGCATGGACTTGTGACGTAGTCAAGGATGGTGGATCCAATAAAGGACAGTCCAACCTTGCAGCTAATTACCAACACAGTGGAATAACACAACACAATATGCAAAAATCAAATTTTCATTAACATGCTCGACTGTAAGGCCTTCTGGGTTAGGGCCAATTACAATCAGAAATAGTTCTGCAAGATCAATCAGATCCAATTCAACACCAGCTAGTCCAGTTTTGAAATAAATCAGAAACTGATGGAAACCCTAAGGTAGATCTCAACTTGTCCTCACAAGCCACCAAGCAATCTCCTTGTCTCCAAGCATGCAAACCACTAGCTCTGCTATGACAACTATCAGAATTCAATTTGATCTGCTAGATCTCACAAGATCCAGATCTACACTATCTTTTCCACAACTTCACTTTTCATCTACCACTCTAGACTCCCCTAAACAACTACCCAAACACTCCTTAAATACCAATCTTCAGCCACAAGTCAGCTGGATGACATAAATAACTCCTACAAACAAATATTAAATGCAATACAAGTCAGCTCACAAATAGCCTAACAATTATTTAATTCTCCATGTTGGCCTCTAGATCTACATAGGAGAATGCAACAAAAGCTACCAACAATAAATGCACCAAGTCAACCAACCAAATCACCAAGAACTCCAGTCGGTAAACTAGAACTACCGAGTGACAGAGAAACAACTGAACACCAGTGAAACAACTAACCAAGCCAAGAAACACCAAGTAACACAGGCATTACTGAGCACAAGTTCCACTAAGCATAAAAGCTTCACCGTTCCTTTAGCGACTAAGCTCCCTTCAATAACCAGGACCATCGGTTAAAGCTACAACTGAGTACCACAAAAACAAAACAACACACCTCCATGCAGATTCACCGAGGACCAAGCATGCCCCTACATCAGACACCCCAGGTTCAAAAATATATTCATATGTTAGAAGAACATCTTCCAGGATTCAACACATAAACCCCGAATTGGTTCTTCACATACAAGTCCTCCAACTTTTCACTTTGCATACTCTTCCACTTCTGCTTTCTCTATCTCTTCAAGTCCTTCCTTGATAACACACAGGTCTATTCTCCATACTGATCATCCATACCTTCAGGATCCACCAACTCAACTCGGCTACCAATACTCAGAATTCTCCTACTGAGTGTTGTATCTAGCAAAGGCATCAGGATAAACTTCCTGTCATCCTTCTCAACAGTAAACACATTCTTCACACAATCATACATAGCTCTACAATCATATTTCCAAGGTCTATCGAGAAATATATGACAACTATTCATCTCCACAATATCACATAACACAAGATCCTTATACTGGTCAATCTGAGTATTAACAAAGTACTGTTCTCTTACTTCTAGAGCATGATCATCTTGCAGCCAGCCAATCCTATAAGGATGAGGATGTTTCATTCTATTCTAACCAAGTTTTTGAACCATGTCCTTAGCAACAAGGTTATCAATACTACCACTGTCAACAATTACATCACAAAGTTTACCTCTAGATTTGCACGGAGTCCTGAACAAGTTACTCCTCTGACAAGGTTCCTCTACACCGAGCAATGTTCGCTGAACCAGAAAGTTCTTAGATTCAGGTTCATTCTCAACATTTTCATTCACCACATTAGCTCATCATTCTCCAACCTTATTCTATGTACACTTGAAAGAATAGTGTCCTTCTTCACCATAGTTATAACAAATACCCTTAAAGATAACTCTACTTGTCTTCTTCTTTGGTTCTATAGGTTTCTATTCATCTTCTGTAGTCGATTTATCCTTCACTGAGTGATCAATATTTTCCTTCTCTTGGGGATTACCATGTTGTTTCCTCTTCAACTTATCTTCTTCCTTCAGAGCATAATGATAAGCATCTTCAACCAAATCAATCTTTAGCATACCAAGCTAATCCTGAATATTGAATCTCAAACCATTCACATACCCGAGCTACCTTTTCCTTACCAATTTCTTTGTGTCCAGACCGAATAGTAATCTTGTAGAACTCCTCGGTATAATCTTCAACAATCAAATCTTTCTGCTTTAGATTTTGCAACTTCTTAAACAAGTCAAGCTCATAGTCAACATGTATGAACTTATTGATCTTCATTTCATCTTCATCTTCTCTATCTCTTTGTAATTCTTTCCACCAAAGAGTAGCATGTCCTTTTAATTTTGTCTATGCCAACCTCACTCAAAGAAGATCTTAAATTTCTTCCAACTCAAAGAAATATTCTAATTCACCAATCTAGTCAATCAAGTTCTCGGGTTTCAAAGTGCTAGAGAAATTAGAAACTTCCATTCAGTAACTATTATTTAACCGAGCTCTAGATCTATGCAACCAAGCAGTTTTGTCTTCACCATATCTATCTCTCCAGTCATCACCACTAGATCCAATAGCTTCAAAATCTTCAGCAGCTTCCTCATAACCATCCTTAGTACCAACATTATGAGATACACTAGCAACAAATCTTATGATCCCAGTGACCATGTCATTCTTCATCAACTCCATCTCTGATCTAACATCTGATTTGACTTTCTCAAAAATATTTGATTCCACAATAGCACAAAGATCTGCAATTGCTCTAGGGTCCAATCTTCTCAGAGGCATCCTTAAAGATAAGAAAACCCTCTGCAACAAAACCCTACAATGACCACCTTTTGACAACCTCCAAGTTGTATGCAAGTCAGATCACAACCTACCACCTCACACAAACAACTAGGCCAAGATACCACAAGTTCAGTGCCATAGATTTGCAACTCAGATCATACGATCTCTTCACCAACAAGATCAACTTCGCAAGATCAGCCTTGCTAGGTCAACCTTCACTCCATAAGATCAACTCAGCTCAAGATCAACCTTTGCTCTGATACCACCTGACATAGTCAAGGATGGTGGATCCAATAAAGGATAGTCCAACCTTGTAGCCAATTACCAACATAGAAGAATAACACAACACAATATGCACAAATCAGAAATAGTTCTGCAAGATCAACCAGATCTAATTCAAAACCAACTAGTCCATTTCTGAAACAAATCAACAACTGATGGAAACCCTACGGTAGATTTGAACTTGTGCTCGCAAGCCACCAAGAAATCTCCTTGTCTCCAAGCATACAAACCACTAGCTCTGCTATGACAACTATCAGAATTTAATCTGATCTGCTAGATCTCGTAGGATCTAGATCTACACTATCTTTTTCACAACTTCACTTTTCATCTGCCACTCTAGACTTCCAGACTCCCCGAAACAACTACCAAAACAATCCTTAAATACTAAAATTCAGCCACAAGTTGGTTGGATGACATAATTAACTCCTACAAACAAATATTAAATGCATTACAAGTCGGCTCACAAATAGCCTTACAATTATTTAATTCTCCATGTCAGCCTCTAGATCTACATAGGAGAGTGTAACAAAAGATACCAACAATAAATGCACTAATTCAGCCAACCAAATCACCAAGAACTCCAGTCAGTAAACCAAAAATACCGAGCACCAAAGAAATAACCGAGCACCAGTGAAACAACCAACCAAGCCAAGAAACATAGGCATTACTGAGCACCAATTCCACCAAGCAAAAAAAGCTTCACCAAGTTCATTCAATGACCGAACTCCCTTCAATAACTAAGACCATCGGTTAAAGCTGCAATCGAGTACCATAAAAACAAAACAACACACCTCCATGCAGATTCACCGAGGACTAAGAATACCCTTGCATCAACTTGTCTTGGGACAAATTGGATGCTAGTTTCCTCAAGTTTGATAAGGTGTTTTCTTTAGGGCTGAGGTTACTTCTCTCGCATGAAAAACTCAAGATCCCAAAGGCCCTGTTGGATTTCATCAAACCCAAGGAGTTTTCTCCTGAGCTAAACATTGTGCATAATTGGGGAGATATTATCCTATACCCTATCTCTACATTTTTTAGGGTTTATGGTTTTAGGGGAACTCCACATATTTTTCCATACCAAGTTCCCCTAAGAATTGGCTTCACAAAGATACGATGGCAGATAGGTTGTCTGCAGGAAAGGGAGTTGATAGCAAGGGGTAGATGTACTATATTTACAACTTTTATTGTGGCTAATCAATTTCTAATTACTAAGGGAGGCTGGGTTCATTTGGGAAAAGTTTTGAAGCCCTTTGGTATGAGAACATCAGTTGAAATATTTTCTAATCTTGAAGGATTATTTCAAATGTTCAGAATAAGAGTCAAGGAAGGGGACATGGCCCATCAATTCCACTTCCCAGAGGATATCATAAGGAACAAATTCTCTCTCTAGGAGTAGGAGATTAGAAAGGAAAAATAATTAGTATACAAAAGGATCCTTGATTTTGTAAATAATTTTGATAGCAAGTAAAACCCTCTAGGGGATATCATACCTTTTGACGAAAAGATAAATAAATTGATGACACACTTTGAGGAGATAATGGGTGTCTTAAATGAAAATAATTCTTGGGTAATTGAGGTCAATCCTAATTAGGCCAAAATTGTAATGCAAAGAATTGTGCCTATACCTAATATAGCCCTAGGAACTTATGTTGTACAACAAAGGGCAGGGTACAATATGGCGAAGTCCAGGCAAGATGTGGATGATAAGGGTAATAAATTTTAAGAAAGATCCTCACCACCTAAGATGCAAAAATTGTACAAGAGGCCTACATATGAGTCACCAAATGACCCTTCACCAAAGAAGAAAATAATTGAGGAGACTGATCAATCTAGTGAAGAGGCATACTCACCTTCTCAGTCCCCACTTAAATTTGTGGATGAGGAATATTGGTTCTTGGATAGGATTTTATACTCCATGAGACACCAATATACCTAAGACTAATTTTGGGAATGGTCAGTTCCAAATATGGGACAAGACTTCCCTCTTCACTTCTGGGTCTACAGAACCAAGTCAGGTGCACCTAATCCAGTATAATAGAACACTTCTTTACAACACCAGGACTGGATTGAACAAAGTAGATAATAGCAAGAAAGTATTAAATGATAACCAATCATTCATTTACTCTCCATTTCTATGAAATAATTGAGGCCTAAATACATGAAACTAAAAGGATTAAAAGGATTTGATTAAACTGTTGCAGAATACAACATATCCCAACTAGACATACATCAACATAAAGTTTACTTGTTTCAGATCGGTGCCTTATCCATTGAGAAAATCATCTAGTACACTGTGGAATATAGAGACTGATTACTATCACTTCATCAAATATCCAAGTCTTAAATACAAATACCCAAAACCATACTGCTTCCAGAAATCTCTGTGCAAACCCCATGAACTTGTGTATCATCTAGAGCATATTTTAATCTGATTACAACCAGAACTAAAGACAAATAACACATGTATAGATAAACTCCATACAAAGAATCAGAACATTCAAAATCTATAAAACTTGACACAGATGGAGAGAAATGGAACTGAAAACTTGAAATAAGAATGAGGATCTAAGCCTCTGCATACACCTTGTTTGAAGATTCAAAGCCACTTGACACAATATGCAAATGATCTGCAACTTTCTACTCTATTTTGATATAAACTGGACTAAACATATCCTACTCCTTAACTGAAGGTTTAGGATATGACCTTGTGAACCATAAAACCAACAACCTCTGTAAATGGTCTTGGAAATCCATATATAGGATTGCAACAAGCTTAGGACCATTTAGGGCATTTTTAGGGCAACATAGTCAACCCTAAGACTATCAAAATATCTTAGATAAATTTGATACAATTTCATTCCAGAACATATCTTTACAAAATATCTGCATCATTACCCAAATTTGACCTCAGATTACATAGTCCATTACTACTCTCACCAACTTTGTCGAATCTGATTTTTAACACCACCATTGGATTCCTCATTTCGCACCGATTTTGAAAACATATAATACTTGTATATTTGGATAAAAATTAAGCCCTTGACATCATTTTCGTGAGTAGACAACATCATTTAAATTTTTGATTTATTGATATAATTGAAACGATACAAATTCAAATTTTAATATTTGCTGCAGATTTGAATTTTGAGGTGGGCCCCATGTGCCATGTGGAACCACCTAACTAGTCTGATAGGCCACCTCACTGCCACATGGCACTTTCCAATTCGCCTATATCGTTGACTGAGTGTCTATCTACCAACTCACCTTCGGACACGTGTCATCACATCACTGAAGCGCTAAGGTAACTGTCATGCATCTTTATCTCTCCAGAATAGAGACCACCACTAGATCAACATGTATCTCGAGGCATCTGACCAACTATTTAAGTTCTGCTTCATCACCGCCTTGCCACCGTCCTTTTCCAGGTGTCACATTCTCACTAGGCTTGCTGATCCATTTGGGCGTCTTAATGCACCATCCCGCCATGTCACTGGGCTGACAGGTGTCGCCATGTCACTGAAGTGCAAGTGTAAACTTCAAGCATCTTTATCTTAGCGCTAAGGTGATGACCGTCACATAATGGGCATGCATCTCGATGCATCGACCTGCTTATCAACACACATTTCGTCAAAATAATCTACCTTGTGTATGTGGTCCGCTAACTACCAAGTCACTATCCAACTGTCACCTCAATCCATGCGTGCATGAGTAGGCTCTTGTCCATGTGTCCACATTTAGACACTAGGATGTCATGGGTTTGGGTATTTGAATATCATTTTACCCATCAACATCGGCAATGTGGGATTAATACTTTTTGAAATATAACATCCTACCTTTCAAAAATTAATCCTCATGATGTGCACCCAACTGGGCCCACCAAATTGAATGACCCACCACACAACTTTCCCTCTTTCTCATTTTACTAAACAAGTGAGTTTTGTTTCTTCTAAGCAACCCTTTGGTACTAATCCCTTCTAATGTCGGATAAATCCCCAAACCTACAATCCATAAAAAACTTCAACCTCCAGCCATCATGCCTTCATGCGTAGACATTTTCCCTTTGTTTGGGGCACACATAGCATGAAAGGAGGCCCTCACAACCTTCATCAAACTGCAAAAAAAATATCAAATGGAGAGAAAATACCTGAGCTAAGACCCCACGCAAGTTTGTAAATTCTATTTATTTTATTATGTTGCAAACAACAACCAAAGAGAAGCTCATGCAGGTATGAGAGGGAGGCTCATGCATGCCTCTGGCGCATACAAAACACCCTCCACTTAATTTGGTGTTGATTTCATCCTCCTTTGCATTTTTGCAGCACCTCATTTGATGTTTGGTGCATATCATAACACAAACCTAAGTGGCTCCCTCAAAACACTAGCAGTATGGTGTGCATATTTTAGTTTGGTGTATGAAGTCTTCATTTGAAACTCCCAATACATATAAAAAACTCACTCATCATTATGATGGCATACACAACAAGTGCATTGGATGAGCACATGGTATATATCACTCCCCTAAATCTTATGCGCACCAGCTCCTCTTTAAAATGGTATGCAAGGGGCTTGCCTAGATGCGTATCCCCTCTTGCTTGCAAATAACATATGAAGTGGAGAATATGTTTAATGAAGATAGCAAGCTGTCTTACGCAAATCCTAGGTAGTTCACGCAAGACTCTAAAAATTCATAACTCCTCACAAAAGCCTGCAAACATATCGCATCCCTTCTTTGGTGCACGAAGGAGTGTCTTGGTGCATGAGAGAGGAGGACCTCTGGCAATCTTCAAAAAGTCTTTGGCACTAAATTTGGTGTGTTAAGTCATTATACAAAAAACAATGCATGACACCAATTTGGTTCTTACACAGGCCTAGGGACATTCACGTGGACAACACCCTCCATGATGCACATATCATAATTTGTTTATGTGCTGTCTCCATGATCAAACTATGAGTCCAGCCTCCTTCGTTGTGCATAGAGACTCCATGTAAGCACTCTTATTAAGACTGGTTTGTGACTGCAATATGGATCACTGATATTATGAACGAATCAAGCTTATGGATGAGATCACATGTCGACTTCTCCTTCTCCACGTAATTCTTTACATCGAGAAAGATCTCCTAAATATATCAAGGAATGATGACAAGAAACCTGAGCTCTCCTCAAATTAGCATACTTAATCTTATAATTTAGAGGAGCTAAATAATCTTTCTTTTGTTGAGAAAAGAGATCAACTGGGAATCCATATTTGGCCTTGGTCTTTAGATTTTATAGATGGTAGGATCAAGTTGCCTTAGAAAGAAAAACCTTTTAAAAATGGATTCAAATTTATTAACTTGTTCTGTTCTTGCAACAATTCTGCATCCCCGAGTCACATTGTTACCACCATTTGCCACAATAGTACTCCTCGTTCAGTTTACAAATGGAAAGATTATCTCATAATAACATTGGAAATTCAACCCTCTCAAAATATCCTTTATCCTCTATAATAATGCCACTTGTTTTGAATGTCAAGTCTTTCATGCCATCATAGATAACTTTGAAATAATGAGGCAGGTTGGACCCCAAGTGGGTCTGGCCTAAAAAATTTTTGAACTCAAACAACTGGCCTTGAAAACAATTTAGAACGACTGGCGTCTACAAATAGATCCCATGTAGATAACCCGATCCTCAAAAAAAACTTCAATTTTAATTACTTTGCCAATCGCCAATTCTTAATAAAACACCTCCAGTCACGACATTGAAACACTAAGCAAAACTAATTTTTGGACGCTAAAAGTTGGCGAGTAAAAACCTTGTACTATAGATAAAAACTCTTTGAAACGGTTCTTTATGAAGATAAACAGGGTGAGATATTTTAAAAGTTGAAAACACCTGTTCAACATTGCCGACAAAGACAGACTAAAAATTACTGCTGAATGTCGTGGAAAGAGATGGATGAAAAATAACAAACGATGAGCTGAGGGCGAGTCACTGAATCTGGTGGAAAATTCACATGAAAGGATCGAAACAAAAAAACCATTAATTAGATATGATCATCTAGAAAAAAGCTATGAATTTCTGAAAATAGTTACTTTACAGAATTATTCCATCCACACTTTTCGTCATCTTTTGAACACCTCTTGTCTGATCCTGCAAATCGATCAAATGAAAACTTCACAAATCAAAACCGTGGATAGATGATCTATCTGATATGTAGAAACCAATTCTATAATCATATTTTAAAAGTGATCAACTGATTATCAAAGATTAATCTTCAAAGTCGGCCACTTGGAACATCCTGAACTAGAAAATATTGAAATAGTAGAAGTTGCATCCAGAACTGAATGAGAAAATGTGTCAAACGGATTGGTCATGATCTAAAACTTATCAAGGAGAATCAATTCCATGTCTATATTATGAAACAACCATAAATTATGTTCTACCTTGAACTGGGTGCAAATGGCAAGACCCCAAAGTAAGCCACTCATAAAATTGAACTATGCAATCCTGAAGAAACTTAGCAATCTGCAAACGGAAAGGCTCTAGAAAACATGTCAAACGGGCACATGGGGGGCTGAAAATTGGTATAGACATTCTTTCTCATGTCTATAGCATGATGCCACAACCCACATGTCATAACCATTAACCAGGTGTTAGATGAAAACCTCCAAAGTAGGCCATTTAGTTAAAACCAGAGAAGATGCAAAGTGTAGATTTGAGCACAAGCCTCCAAATGGGTACCCTCAAAACTTATCCGAACTGGATTCTAAAAGTTGTAACCAATTGTAAATGTCAAAATAAATGCGGGGAACACATGTCCCAAGCACTATGCCATGAAATCCATCAGGCCTTTCTTTGTATGCACTTAAACTAGGGTCTCTTAAACCATTCTTTTTTGAAGCACTGAACCTTGCCTTAGGAAAATTCTCTGATTTAAGGGATCAAAACTATCTGGATTTTTTAGAGTACCAACAATGGCTCTATTTGGGGATGCATGCCCCTTGTGGGCATGCAGAGAATCTAAGAATCTTTGGTACAGCAGACCACTCAAAAAATGAAAACTGACTTCTTGCTCTTTCTCAAAAATAGGGAACCTTACTGAAAGAAACACACCACACAACTGAAAGAAAGAAAATGTACAATATATACATTACTTGCATAGGCCCAAAGCCTCAAAATTGGAACCACTTCTTACCTCTATCATATATATGGTTTTCATCCCCATATGAGACCAACCATCTGAAATATCATGACAATTTCGCTGCCCACATATGTGAACGTTCCTGGGCTGAAAAATAATTTTGTATTTGTTATAGCCCACATTCTTCCAGTTACCATCACTATCATTCTCATATTCCAAGAAATATGGAATGGCTTTTATCTCATCTTGAGAATTGGAAGTATAACATTCATCTAATAATGCATCAGAAGATAAAACACAATAGTTGCCATGCATTACTAGGAAATCACCTGGCTAAGAATGAACTGAATCCTTAGTTTTATCTTTATGGGATACTTCAGCCATTGAGTGACTTGGTTCCTCTAGGATGTACTCACAATTTGAATCGTGAACCAAGTGCAAAATTTCTTCACAGACATCATGACATAAGGATAGCTGACCGGTATCATCATTTTCATCAAGAAATTTATTGTCCCTATTATTAAAGACACTATCCTCAATACTATCACAACCATTATCAAATTCATCAAAAGAAGAAAGAAAGAAAGAACAAAAAACTTGTTCATTACCAGAATCTGAATGACAAGAAAAAACATTGTCATGGTCTTCTTTATCTTCTTCCAAGTCATAAGATGAGGGGATTTCATGCAAACACGAACCATTGTCTTCATCATTTTGAACACATGCCTCATTATTAGTCTCAAAACATATATCATCTAGATGTTGCAAATTAGAAACCGCATTGGAGGCATACCTCTGAAAATCAACCTCTAAGAGATCTTGGATTTCTTCACTGCTTAGTGGATACCGAACTTCATATTCATCTTCTTTGGTTTCTTGTTTGATGCTGCAAACTTCTTCCCCTTTTTCAACAAGGGTTGCAAACTCTTGGCTCATATTATTTTGTGCAAAGCCATCATTGCAACAACTTTCATCTACATCATATCTATCCCTTTTCTGTTTGCACAAATCTTTCTTATACCGAGACAAGAAAGTTGCTCTCTTATGCCAATAAAAAGAAAATTCTACAAACTTAATGGGAACACTATTAACCATATACTCTTCTTCAACATCTTGACATTCATTGAATTCTCTATCAGCATCATAACCAGCATCATCAGTACAAAGGGAAACAACATCATCATCTTTATTTTCATAACGGTGTCCACAAGAAAACCTTTATGTCATATCCCCGCAATCTAATTTTGTATCCACAGCTAATTCATGATCATCCCAAGAACTTATACCTTGATCATTCTCACCAAAGGATTCATACTTATACAAATCCTTTGCAACATTTTCAATATCAAAACAAAAATCAATAGGGACAAACATTTGTTGACTAGGTAGATGTGTACATTTATTATATTTAGCTATCAATAAATCGGAGATCTCATCACTACTGAGAAAAGGAAAGATTAAATCATTTGTATGCATTGCCTCTTTATGACCAAAAGCACTTGCACAATCAATATCAGAATCTTGATCATTTTCATTATTAGAATAACACATCTCCTTACTTGGTAAAGAATCACAACTGATGTAAATTTTGGAATCATGAGAAATGTTGTCCTAATTTTTCAGCACTGGTTCAGACAAGTCCGGAGACAACTCATCCTTGACATCTTCATCAAAATCTTCACTCAAATAATTCTGACTTTCAAATTCAGACTTCTCTAAACAAGTAGAAGACCTTGTATACAATGATTCTGATTTTTTATCACTACTATAATCTAAATGTCCTTCTGACATAACTTTATCATTCTAATAAACATTCTCATCTTTAAACATAGGATGCTCCAGGATATTGTTTGCATTATTTCTTTGCGGATGATCCTTTTTTAACTTATCCCATTCATCATTATCAACAAATTCTTCTAAGAACAACCACTTAAAGTCAGTCAATGAAGATATGTGTTTTGGGGGTAAACTTAAATACCAATCAGCTACAACCCCTTTAAGGGATCTCCCAAAAAATATCATGCTGACATCTTCATCATAAATCTGATATTTCACAACAAATCTAAAGAATGCTAGGACATGCTCTAATGCTAAATCTGACTGATCATCGAAGATCGGGATTAGATCAATGAGCTCACTAGGAAAAGAATTTGGGGGTCCATGAATATGATCGCAACTTAAAACTCTATCCAACCTACTCAAACATAGCCTTCTAGGCTGGATCATTTCTTGCTTATCCATTTGATTTGAAACAAGATGAGAACTATTCATCTTATTTTGTCTTTACAAGAGGTATACCAAAATATTTAAACCTTTATGATAGTAAATTTAAAGTTTCACGACAAGATACTCAACATGGAAACATGAAATTATCTATGTTACTCTTCCCTTCTTATCGGTGCTAAATCACTTAATAGGGAACACAATACCTTACAACTGATCTTAAGGAGAAACATATGAAGATCAAAAATACCTGGAAGTGTTGAAGTTGAAACTCAACTTGCTGAATGGAAAGCTTCTGAATCTGAAGTTTGCTTTATTGAAACAATTGTAGAGTCGCCACCTCCTTGAAGAGGACAAACACCTTAACTGTTGAAAACTCCTTTTGTATCTCTTTCCATCAACACAACAAACTTCAACAGGGTATAGAAACTATTTATCAGGACTGAAAATATATCATTTTATGCACTGATCAAACAAAGAACTCAGAGTCGCCACTCACAACTGGGTGAGATGATTTGAAACTTTTAAAAAATTACTCTTATACACTTCAATGGAAACCACTGGATAACAAATAAGCTGGCCAAGAATCTAGCTCTACTTGTACCCGCATTATTTATAACTGATTTATAACACTAGAGATATCAACTAATTGAAATAAGCAGGTCAGGAGTCCAGCTCAACTTGGAACCTATGTTATTTACTCATGAATTTATAAAACCAGAGATCTCAACTGAATTTAGCATGACTTTGCATCTCTATCCCCAGCAGAGTCACCATTTTGTTGGTTCCTAGATAGAATTTTACACTCCATGAGACACCAATATACCTAAGACTGATTTTGGGAATGATCAGTTCCAAATATGGGGAAATCTATAGGTAACTAGACCAACTATAGGGAGAAGACTACCCTCTTCACTTCTCCCTTTGCAGAACCAAGGCGGGTGCACCTAATCCAATATAATAGAACACTTCTTTACAACACCAGGACTAGATTGAACAAAGTAGATAATAGCAAGAAAGAACTAAATGATAACTAGTCATTCATTGACTCTCCATTTTTATGAAATAACTGAGGCCTAAATACATGAAACTAAAAGGATTGAAAGGATTTGATTAAACTGTTGTAGAATACAACACATCCCAACTAGACATACATCAACATAAAGTTTACTTGTTTTAGATCAGTGCCTTGTCCATTGATAAAATCATCTAGTACACTATGGAATACAGAGACTGATTACTATCACTTCATCAAATATCCAAATCTTAAATACAAATACCCAGAACCATACTGCTTACAGAAATCCCTGTGCAAACCCCATGAACTTGTGTATCATCTAGAGCATATTTTAATCTGATTACAACTAGAACTAAAGACAAATAACACATGTATAGATAAACTCCATACAAAGAATCAGAACATTCAAAACCCATAAAACTTGACACAGATGGAGAGAAATGGAATTGAAAACTTGAAATAAGAATGAGGATCTAAGCCTTTGCATACACCTTGTTTGAAGATTCAAAGCCACTTGTCACAATATGCAAATGATCTGCAACTTTCTAATCTATTTTGATACAAATTAGACTGAACATGTCCTACTCCTTGACTGAAGGTTCAGGATATGACCTTGTGATTTAGAAAAATAGCAGCCTCTGTAAATGGTCTTGGAAATCCATATATAGGATTGCAACAAGCTTAGGACCATTTAAGGAATTGTTAGGGCAACATAGTCAACCCTAAGACTATCAAAATATCTTAGATAAATCTGATACAATTTCATTCCAAAACATATCTTTACAAAATATCTGCATCTTTACCCAAATTTGACCTTAGATTACATAGTCCATTACTACTCTCACCAACTTTGTCGAATCTAATTTTTAACACCGCCATTGGATTCCTCGTTTCACGTCAATTCTGAAAATATATAATACTTGTATATTTGGATAAAAATTAAGCCCTGTACATCATTTTTTGTGAGCAGACAACATCATTTAAATTTTTGATTTATTGATATAGTTGAAACTATACAAATTCAAATTTTAATATTTGTTGTAGATTTGAATTTTGAGGTGGGCCCCATGTGCCATGTGGAACCACCTAATTGGTCTGAAAGGCCACCTCACTAGCACATGGCACTCTCTAATTCACCTATATTGTTGATTGAGTGTTTATCTGCCAGCTCACCTTGGGACACGTGTCATCACGTCACTGAAGTGCTAAGGTAACCAGCGTGCATCTTTATCTGTCTAGAATAGCAACCACCACCGGATTAGCATGCATCTCGAGGTGTCTAACCAACTATTTAAGTTCTGCTTCATCACTGCCTTGTCACCATCCTCTGCCAGGTGTCACATTCTCACTGGGCTTGCTGATCCATTTGGGCATCTTAGTGCACCATCCTGCCACGTCACCGGGCTGATAGGTGCCACCATGTCACTGAATCACAAGTGTAAACTTTGGGCATCTTTATCTTAGCGCTAAGGTGATGACCGTCAGATGATAGGCATGCATCTCGATGCATCGACCCACTTATCAACACATGTTTCATCAAAATACTCTAGCTCATGTATGGGGCTCGCTAACTGCCAAGTCACTATCCAATTGTCACCTCGATCCACGTGTGCATGAGTAGGTTCTTGTCCGTGCGTCCACATTTAGACACTAGGATGTCATGGGTTTGGGTATTTGAATATCATTTTACCCATCAACATCGGCAATGTGGGATTAATACTTTTTGAAATATAACAGCCTACCTTTCAAAAATTAATCCTCATGATGTGCGTCGAATTGGGCCCACCAAACTGAATGACCCACCACATAGCCTTCCCTATTTCTCATTTTACTAAACAAGTGAGTGTTGTTTCTTCTAAGCAACCCATTGGTACTAATCCCTTCAAATGTGGGATAAATCCACAAACCTACAATCTATTAAAAACTTCAACCTCCAGCCATTGTGCCTTCATGTGTAGACATTTTCCCTTTGTTTGGGGAACACATAGCATGAAAGGAGGCTATCACAACCTTCAGCAAACTGCAAAAAAAATATCAAATGGAGGGCAAATACCTGAGCTAAGACCCCACGCAAGTTTGTAAATTCTATTTATTTTGTTGTGTTGCAAACAGCAACCAAAGAGAAGCTCACACAGGTATAAGAGGGAGGCTCGCACATGCCTCTGGCGCATACACAATACCCTCCACTTAATTTGGCATTGATTTCATCCTCCTTTGCATTTTCATAGCACCTCATTTGATGTTTGGTGCATATCATAACACAAACCTACGTGGCTCCCTCAAAACACTGGCAGCATGGTGTGCATATTTTAGTCTGGTGTATGAAGTCTTCATTTGAAACTCCCAATACATATAAAAATGCACTCAACATTATGATGGCATACACAACAAGTGCATTAGATGAGCACATGGTATATATCACTCCCCTAAATCTTATGTGCACCAACTCCTCTTCAAAATGGTATGCAAGGGGCTTGCCTGGATGCGTATCACCTCTTGCCTGCAGATAACATATGAAGTCGATAATATGTTTAATGAAGACAACAGACTATCTTACGCAAATCCCAGGTAGTTCACGTAAGACTCTAAAAATTCATAGCTCCTCACAAAAGCTTGCAAACATATCACATCCCTTCTTTGGTGCACGGAGGAGTGTCTTGGTGCATGAGGGAGGAGGAGGACCTCTGGCAGTCTTCACAAAGTCTTTGGCACTGAATTTGGTGTGTTCAATCATTATACAAAAAACAATGCATGACACCAATTTGGTTCTTACGTAGACCTAGGGACATTCACGTGGACAACTCCCTCCACGATGCACATATCATAATTTATTTGTGTGCTGTCTCCATGATCAAACTATGAGTCCAGCCTCCTTCGTTGTGCACAAAGACTCCATGTAAGTGCTCTTATTAAGACTGGTTTGTGACCGCAATATGGATCACCAATATTATGACTGAATCAAGCTTATGGATGAGATCACATGTTGACTTCTCCTTCTCCACGTAATTCTTTACATCGAGAAAGATCTCCTAAATATATCAGGGAATGATGACAAGAAACCTGAGCTTTCCTCAAATCAGTAGACTTAATCTTATAATTTAGAGGAGCTAAATAATCGTTCTTTTGTTGCCTTAGAAAGAAAAACCTTTTAAAAATGGATTCAAATTTATTAACTTGTTCTCTTCTTGCAACAATTCTGCATCCTCGAGTCGCATTGTTACCACCATTTGCCACAATAGTACTCCTCGTTCAGTTTACAAATGGAAAGATTATCCCATAATAACACTGACAATTCAACCCTCTCAAAATATCCTTTATCCTCTATAATAATGCCACTTGTTTTGACTGTCAAGTCTTTCATGCCATCACAGATAACTTTGAAATAATGAGGCAGGCTGGACCCCAAGTGGGTCTGGCCTAAAAGATTTTTGAACTCAAAAAATTAAGTAATTAAAATTGGATACTAAAAAAAAACTTCAATTTTAATTACTTCGCCAGTCGCCAATTCTTAATAAAACACCTCCAGCCATGACATTGAAATACTGAGAAAAACTAATTTTTGGATGCTGAAAGTTGGTGAGTACAAACCTTGTAATATAGAGAAAAACTTCGTCAAATGGTTCTTTATGAAGATAAACAGGGCAAGATATTTTAAATGTTGAAAACACCTGCTCAGCATTGCCGACAAAGACAGATTGAAAATTACTGCCAACTACCTCGGAAAGAGATAGATGAAAAATAACAAACGATGAGCTAAGGGCGAGCCACTGAATCTAGTGGAAAATTCACATGCAAGGATAAAAAAAAGAAACCCTTAACTGGATATGATCATCTGGCAAAAAGCTACGAATTTTTGAAAATGGTTACTTTACAGAATTATTCCATCTCCATTTTTCGTCATCTTTTGAACACATCTTGTCTTATCTTGCAAATCGATCAAATGAAAACTTCACGGCCCAAAGCCCTGGATAGATGATCTCTCTGATATGTAGAAAACAAGTCTATAATCAGATTTTCAAAGTGATCAACTGATTATCAAAGATTAATATTCAAAGTCGACCACTTGGAACATCCTGAACTAGAAAATACTGAAACAGTAGAAGTTGCATCTAGAACTGAATGAGAAAATATGTCAAACGGATTGGTCATGATCTGAAACTTATCAAGGAGCATCACTTAAATGTCTACATTATGAAACAACCATCAATTATGTTCAACCTTGAACCGGGTGCAAATGGCAAGACCCCAAAGTAAGCCACTCAGAAAACTAAACTGTGCAATCCTGAAGAAACTTAGCAATCTGCAAATAGAAAGGCTCTGGTGAACATGTCAAACAGGCACATGGGCCACTGAAAATTGGTATAGACATTCTTTCTCATGCCTATAGCATGATGCCACAACCCACATGTCATAACCATTAACCAAGTGTCAGATGAAAACCTCCATAGTAGGCTATTTAGTTAAAACCGGACAAGATGCAAAGTGTAGATTTGAGCACAGGCCTTCAAATGGGTACCCTCAAAACTTATCCGAACTAGATTCTGAAAGTTGTAACTAACTACAAATGTCAAAAGAAATGTGTGGAACACATGTCCCAAGCACTATGCTATGAAATCCATTGCACCTTTCTTTGTATGCACTTAAACTAGGGTCTCTTAAACCATTCTTTTTTGAAGCACTGAACCTTGCCTTAGGAAAATTCTCTGATTTAAGGGATCAAAACTATCTAGATTTTTCAGAGTACCAACAAGGAAGAGGTAGCAGAACAGTTGGTTTAGCTAGGCAGTGTGGGGGATGTTTTGAATGAGGCTGAGCTACATGAGGGAATGCTAGAAGAACTGACTGCCCCTCCTATGGATCTAAAAGAGGTAGAGTTTAAAGGTAAGGAGCTTGATCCTATCATCAAGGAGTCTTACAGTATATTCTTATCAAATGACAATTTTGTAAAGTCTAGGGCATTTGTGCAATTTTCTTGAAGAATGAACATATCAGATTTTGAAAGAAAATGTGAGAAGAATGCTAATCTCTATTGAGTATTTAAGGTTGTCATTAGTATCAAAGGATAGTAAACAGGTCGGTCGGTTACTTATATTGAGTTGGTCAGTAACCAGAAGTAAGACAGAGCAGTCGGTAAAGCCTTACACTGAGCATCACACAATTTACCAAGCACCATCAACACCAACACCGATGGTCAGTAAACACCGAGCATCACAGTATACACCGAGCAGATTCTACAGTGTTTACCGATGATCACATAAAATGGCATAGTAATCTAAAATGGCACATTCTTCTATGCAAATGGTTACAACAAATTGTAAAATGGTTTACCAAGATCAAGGAGCATTTATTGTAAAAGATACTCATTAAATGTAATGTTTATCTTATTTGTAATAGTTGATCCTGGTTATTTTGCACCATAGATCTTAGGGTTATGATTATTCTTGTAACCTAATTTTTGCTAAGGCAGAAAAAACATAACACTATATATTTTGTATGTTCGCACCATTTTAAGAGGTTGGGTGAACTAATATATATGAATCACGGAGCACTTGAAGAAATTGCCTATCTTCAAGACAATCAATTTACCGAGCATAACAGAATACAAAAGGATATCAGATTGAGCAGAATCAGAGAAGGCTACCGAGAAGAATAGAGTAGAGAACCATCACAAATAAGGTGATATTTTGATGAGAACTTATAGATCTATTTCAGACAATTGAGTTGTCAACTAGCAGATAATTGCCTATTACTTTCTGACAATTGTGATAGAGTTTTTTTTAAAATCTCTTAACAGAGTAGACTTAACAATCTTATGTAAATATCTTAACCGAGTACACACTTCATTAGTGTTGTTTAAATCCTATAACTAGGTAGATCTAGCTGATCTAATATGTTACTCCTACTAGGGTAAGATCACCAGAAGTGATCAAAACTTGTAGCCTTAACAAGCAAACCTTTTCTATCTACAGTAGTGAAGAATTTGTGGGTGTCATCCCCACCGCAATTTTTACCTTCTTACAAGGGTTTCTGTGTTACCAAAATACTTGTTTTATGTGATTGTCATTTTGATTTCATGTTGTTTACTTTCTTAAGTTAACTAGATCATTGATTTACACAATTATATTCAAGTTATTTTGATCAGTTATCACAAGTATTCAGTTATAGATCTGAAAGGTTTTGCAAGTAAAGTTTTCAAGGCACTGATTCACCTCTCCCCTCTTAGTACCTATCTCTCCTAGTTCCAAAAATTGGTATCAGAGCTCAGTTCTCTTGTTGAACAGTCTAACCACTGAAGGGTAAAGATCTAAGTCATGGAGAGATACAAGCTTGACAAAACTATTGAGAATCAAAAGATACAAATACAGATGTTTGTGGAATAGTATAAACAAGCCAAGGAAGAACTAAAGAAATTACTAGTTGAAAGGAAGAACCTTGCAATTCAGCTGAATGAAATCAGTTATCATGAAGAACCTATTGATGAAATATTTGATCATATTGGATCAAGCTCTGGAAGCATCTCTAACGGATCTGAAAGCATAATCTCTGATTTATCTGAAAAGAATCAGCATCTATCTAAGCAAGTGAAAGCACTTCAAATCGGTCATGAATCTCAAATGGTGAGAATGGTGGAAATCATGAACAATGCTAGACAAGCTGAACAAGATTGAAATCTGGCTATTGAAGACCGAAGACTGATGACTGAACAACTTCAAGCAAAAGAAAGTGAAATACAGAGACTCACAGATCATCACTTCCAAGTATCAAATCAGATGATGACAGTTAATCACGAAATGAACTGAGTAAATGGAGAATTATCAAGAAGACTTGAAGATGTTGCAATACTTAGAGAAGATAATGAAAAACTAAGAAATGAAATAAAGACACAAAAGCAACACAATGAAATGATGAAGATAGCTGAGGATAGTTCTAAAAAGATTGATGATTTCTTGACTAATCAGAGGAGATTCAGAAGCAGAACCGGTATAGGCTACACTAGTGAAGGAGAATAATCACAACAAGCTGAAAAAGTCAACAACAATCAAAGTCTGAAACCTAAAGTGATGACATGTTACCACTGTGGAAAACTAGGACATACATCTAATGTGTACAGAAGCAAAGCACAAGGTAATTAAACCTCTTGTCATTCCTAAATTCAATGGATATTGTTATTACTGTGGTAAGTTTGGACATCTAGCTTATGAATGTAGAGCTAAGAAGAATGACACTGCTAAAAATACTACTGCGGAGAAAATATGCTATACTTGTAATAAGCATGGACACATTGCAAGGCACTACAAGGTGAAAATGAAACAAGTCTGGACACCTAAAGAGAAACTACAACAAAATCCATATCAACTGAAAAGACAAGGTAAGTCATATGTTTGGGATTATAATACATGGACTAATTGTACTTTATGTGGTCAGTATGAACATATTGCAGAAAACTATTTCAGAAAGAATCGAATTGGACGATCAAGAAACTGGACAAATACAGGAATGGCATGTATGCACTGTCACAAGGTCGGTCATGTAAGCAAGAACTGCAGAGACCGAGCACCTGATGAAAACCATATATTTGAGAGTGGATATAACATTGCACATATTATGAAGTTAAGGAACACAATATGGAAGAAGGCATCTAATGAGAATGCTAAGTCAAGTAACATTATCGGTGAAACCTCATCCATTGGATTGGGTGACATCGGTACCTCCACTTAAGATGATAAAGGTATGTATGGAACTGACATTTTAAATGATCACATTTTACATACAATTCCTTATATATGATGTACAAATACCAAATCTACATGAATAAAGATGCACTATGGTTTATGTGTTATAATTTTACAAATGTCACATAGTCAGTAAAAGAAGAAACGTGAGTTGGTTACCCGTCGGTAATCACTATACAAGGTTAACCGACAACAGTGCAAACCGATGAAGAAATTCTATGTTAACCAAGCAAAGGAAATTGTAGACATTACTGAGCTGACAGCTATTTTGTATCAGAAGTTAGGTCACGCATTTAATGCACCAAAGTTTGAGCGAGAATATTGAAAAATCTATAAATACATGGAAACATAGTTCATTATTACATTGCGATTTTAAAGAATAGAGATCTTACAGAGAAGAGTTCGAGCCAAAGATTTTCAGAAAAGATTCAAAGCTACTGTAGATCAAATCGACAATAATTCTTTGATGATAATGAGTAAGTTCATCTGCCTACCGAACACTGGTTATCTATTGTTTTCTGAAACCCTAGAAACAATATATGGCATTGACATCGACTGCAAGAAAATTGCAAAACATTGAGGAGGAAGTAGAATTAATTGTAACGACACATTTTTCGAGGAGAAATTCAAACCTCATCCCAAGGTCACAACTCAAATAGATGATATGGGTGCATTTTCTAGTATTCCAGATAGGGTTTTGCTAACATAAGACGTTAGGGCCTATATTCACTGCAAAATCAGTGAAGTATGTGATTTTGAGACCATTGCTAATTATCAACAAGTCTGTGGACCGGATGGAAAGATTAAATCCAAATACAAGAAGATTGAGGATTCAAGGTTATGATGTTTTACATACTTCCTGCAATCCTTCCAAAATGACTGGATAAGAATCGTGCTAAACAAATTTCATGATGGCAAATTTTGGTTAGATAAACCTATTGAGGTCACGAAGAAGATTATCAGTAGGGTTACTGGGTACCCTACAATCGACAAAGCCAAAGCCTTTAGAAGTTCATCTCATCCCGACGTAGAAAAGAACACTAGAGCTCAATGGGATAGTAGGGCACTGAAAATCTCAACTATCAAAGATCCAACGGTAAAATTCACAACTCATGTCATCAGGTACAAGATATATCAATCTAGAAGACCAAATAGTGTGCCCTACAACGCCGTGGACATGGCATATAAAATTGTGAAGAAAGATCACCAGGTAGATCTTGCCGAATTGCTACTACACCAACTGCATGATAATATGAAGACAATAAAAGAAAAAAAGTTCAATACATGTAAGTACGGATCACTGCTTGTCTGTACATTTTTCTATCTACAAATATATGTATCAGGTATCGGTAAAGTAAACTGGCAATCGAACAAACCGATAACTGCACAAATCGGTGAAATGATGAAAAGTCTAGGAGATAATCTGAATAAGGAATTCAATGCATATTTAAAAGAATTTCAGGCAAAAATGCAACAAAGGAGTAGAATTCCAAGAGAATTAGTAAGTAAATTTGAAGATGACATATGTTTTGTAGTTAGCACAGACCACTCAATGATAAAGGCAGTAGAACCGAGAACAAAATGGTCAACACCGATGGGATACGAAATGAATCATGATTTCACTTTGAAATTTATTAATGCATTGCTAGCATTACCGACAAACATCACAACCAGTAGGTTTGGTGTATATGAGGAAAGGTAAGTCACGAATCACTACAGACATAGAGATCAGAAAAATGTCTAGAAGAGTGAAGAAAATGAGAAAAGATCTCACAGCAAAATATGGAAATGCATTTGACTCACCTAAGGAGTCACCGGTTAAAGAAGCAACCGAAGGTTAGTTACAGTTGGCTGACAAGCCCTATGATAGCGAGGAGACTGAGTCAGAAAAAGAAAAGGATCACACACCGGTTCCTCCCACAAATGATGAACAAGAAATGCAACTACCAGAACCTGAAGGAATGAAGACACGTTCGTCAATTGCTGCACAATCCACCAAGCAAGTAGAAGCAATAAAAGTAGAAAAAAGAAGAGCAGCTACACTGACACGAAAATATGTTAAGAGAAAGACCAAGAAAGTAGCTGAGACATCAAAGAAAAAGAGGAAATACATAAGAAGTAAAGAAGATATAGAGGAGACTGACACTAAAAATGATCCTGATCAATTCAAGCTAGTTCATAACAAGGAAAGTACAATAGAAGAAATAATTGAAGATATAATTGAGAATGGAAATCTCAGAGATCTAGGCATAGGCAAATTTGACAAAATGTCAATTGAGGACAAGACAAAGCTAGAACATGTCGTCATCCAGGTGATGATTAAATTCAAGAGAGTACCAATGGAATTTGCATGTCAATTGCCGAAGGAACTTGATGAAAAAATAAGTGAGAGATGGGCTATTGCACTAGATACAGAGAAAAGGAAAAGAGAATGATCACTAAGTCGTGCAGCCTCACACTTTAGCTATGTTGTGGTAAGTGAATACATGACAAAGTATCAGGCTAGATTTCTAGTCAAGAATAGAGCTATGTTGATCATGGATGAGAATGTGGATGATATGGATGTCATATGTGATTCTCTATGGACATCTATTTTGAAAGCAGAAGAGAAAGTTGAATAGGAAGCATTCCTGAAACTGTCTAAGAAGAGACACAGTTAAAAAGGTAAAGGTATTTTCATCGATGATGACAAAGGAAAGAAAATAGAGGACACCGATATATCAGTTATCGAGGTAATTGATATCACCAAACAAAAGGAAGAAATCAAAATTTCACAGGATGCACCGGATCAAGTAAAGATCCACTTGCAAAAGAAAACCGATGATGATGCACTCATTGAGGACATCACTAATGGTGATCCTGATGATGAGGATGACGAAGATGTGACAATTGCACCAAATAAAGATGAAGACTAGACACTGATAGTGTGTTCACATCTCTACCAAGTGAACTACCTGTAATTGCAGAGGTAGTTGAAATAATTTCACAAGTACAACCCGATGCTTCTCATCCTGAGCCAAATAAAGATACAACTGAGATACAAGCACCTAAGCAACCTGCAGATACAAATGAGCCTAACAAAATAGAGGCACAGTCTATAGAAACAAAGGAACCATAAGAAACAAAGTCAACCGAGGTGAACCCACCTGACACTACAATTGAGACTCCTACAGCATCTACCGAGGAGTAGAAGAAGGATGATACGGTGTCAACTAGGAAAGATACTCCAAAAAGTGGAGAAAAAGCTATTGTTGTAAGTGAGAAGAAGTCACCTCTTGCACAAAAGAAGAAGAAGAAGAAAGCCAAAGGGTCGGTCACCATTGATGAAGTTATCATTATACTAGAATGTGACCCGAGAACCCTAAGCCCTAAGGAACTAAGTAGATATGGGGAATTATGTTCAAGGAAAGTGACACAAGAGAAGTTAAGGCAAGAACACAAACGTAAAGAAGTGTTAAATGACATGAGTGATATTCTACAATAGATAGTACTAGAGACAAATATTGATGAGAATACTCCCATCTTAGATCAACTTGCTAAAGTCGCCGACAAAATCAATGACCCTGATATAGATGCAAACAAAAGAATAGAAGAACAGGCAGAATCAAAGATTCAGAACAAATTGGCAGAAAGGATTAGCATAGAAGTGGCACTGAACAAGGTAAAATTATATGAGGTCATTACCGAGGTAAAATCTATTACCCAGATAATCTGTCAATTTCTCATAAAGCTTTGTACTTCAGACACCTTCACTGTAGAAGTTAGTGAAAAGATAAAAGGTTTAGAAGCAGAGATAAAGTTGAGTACACAAGCAGCTATCGCTAAGCCAACTGCTTTCTTAAAGCATATTAATCGAATTCAGGAACTCTAGCGGCTGATAGAAAATTTAAGGAAACAAGAAGCACACATCACCGATCAGGTTATAGATTTACAAAAAGAACTCACTCCCTACCTGAAAATTTTTGAAGCACATATTGTCAAAGCTGAACAACTTGTAGCAACACCAGAGATTTCGGTGTTGGATAATATCTTTGACATGCATGCACAAGTCGGTCTTGAGCATATTGCTCTTACCAACTTGAAAGAGGAATGGGACAACCTCTTGGAGTCTGTAAAGAAAACCCATCAAAACATTTTTTATAAGATGTGAGTATACATTATATATATTTTTTGCATTTGGCATTATTATCAAAAAGGGGGAAACCATGTATATGCCAAATAAGTATACTTTGATATGTATATTACATACTACCAGGAGCATGCACCAAGGGGGAGTACTTTGTACTTAAAAATTTTTTGTGGATATGTATATGGTGGAGACATAAGGAATATATAGAAACATTTTGTCTATATACATTCAAAGTTTTGATACTAATGCCAAAGGGGGAGATTGTTAATCTCTATTGAGCATTTAAGGTTGTCATTAGTATCAAAGGATAATAAATAGGTTGGTCGGTTACTTATATTGAGTTGGTCGGTAACTAGAAGTAAGACAGAGTAGTCGATAAAGCCTTTACACCAAGCATCACATAGTTTACCAAGCACTAGTGACACCGACACCGACGGTTAGTAAACACCTAGCATCATAGTATACACCGAACAGATTATACAGTGTTTACCGATGATCACAAAAAATGGCATAGTAATCTAAAATGGCACATTCTTCTATGAAAATGGTTACAACAGATCATAAAATGGTTTACCAAAATCAAGGAGCATTTATTGTAAAAGATACTCATTAAATGTAATGTTTATCTTATTTGTAATAGTTGATCTAGGTTATTTTGTACCATAGATCTTAGGGTTATGATTATTCTTGTAACCTAATTTTTGCTAAGGCGGCAAAAATAGAACACTATATATTTTGTATGTTCACACCATTTTAAGAGGTTGGGTGAACTAATATATATGAATCACGGAGCACTTGAAGAAATTGCCTATCTTCAAGACAATCAGTTTACCGAGCAAAATAGAATACAAAAGGATATCAGATTGAGCAGAATCAGAGAAGGCTACCGAGCAGAATATAGTAGAGAACCATCACAGATAAGGTGATATTTTGATGAGCACTTATAGATCTGTTTCAGACAATTGAGTTGTCAACTAGCAGATAATTGCCTATTACTTTCTGACAATTGTGATAGAGTTTTTTTTTAAATCTCTTAATAAAGTAGACTTAACAGTCTTATGTAAATCTCTTAACCGAGTACACACTTCATTAGTGTTGTTTAAATCTTATAACTAGGTAGATCTAGCTAATCTAATATGTTACTCCTAACAGGGTATGATCACCAAAAGTGATCAAAACTTGTAGCCTTAACAGGCAAACCTTTTCTATCTGCAGTAGTGAAGAATTTGTGGGTGTCATCCCCACCACAATTTTTACCTTCTTACAAGGGTTTTTGTGTTACCAAAATACTTGTGTTATGTGATTGTCATATTGATTTCATGTTGTTTAATTTCTTAAGTTAACTAGATGATTGATTTACACAATTATATTCAAGTTATTTTGATCGATTATCACAAGTATTCAGTTATATATCTGAAAGGTTTTGCAAGTAAAGTTTTGAAGGCACTGATTCACCCCTCCCCTCTCAGTACCTATCTCTCCTAATTCCAACAAAGAAGAGAGAAGAACAACCTGATAAAAAGGACTCTTCCATTAGAGAGAAAGTAAAGAAAGAGATGTTGGATAATTTTGGAAGCATTACCCATGAAGAGGGAAGAAAAATGATAATGGATGTTGGTGTTTTGGTTCTGCTAGAGTCGGATATTACAGATGCAATGGTTTTTGATGTAGTTAGAAAAAGAACTGACATTGCATATAACACAGAAGAGGAAATTGTTGCAGCATCTAAGGGAGTGGTCTTCAATGATGACCATGCTGCTCTTGTAATATGGTCATTACAAAAGTAGAATAAAGCAAAGAGGGATGAGGGATCAAGTACTGATTTGGTGGGTGGTTTGATAGTTAGGAAGGTGAGTGAGACCTTAGTGGTGGAGGCCACTGACATAACTATATAGGTAGAAATTTTTTCAAAGGCCAAAACATTAAAAGAAAAACAAATTATGGATGAGCTTAGGCTCAAGTGTGAAAATATTATGGAAGTTTATGATGCTAAAAGGAGAAAAATAAGTGAGTTAATGGGAAGGCTTCATAGGCTAGGAGACACATCACCTTTTCAAATGGAAATAGGTGAGTCTTCAACAAGAATAATATCATCATCCATTGCACCACCACCAAGCTCAAGCCCTATAATCTCTATTCCCCCATCTCCCATGGCTCTGGATGCTCAATTTGAGGAAGACCTACAAGATAAAAAGGTTAAGCTTAAGGCATTAGAGGTAGAAGTTGTAAGAAGGTATGAGGAAAACATAAATGGCACCATTTTGCATCTTCTCAGTACCATTGATACCATATTTCTTTATTATAGGATCTCTAAGCTTTTAGATATTTTAAAATCTTTGAAAGAAGATAAGAGTAAATTGGAAGAGATCCTTAATAAATGGACTAGTCATTAGAATATAATGGAAGAGATATACTTGATGGATAAAGAGCTAGCAAAGGTAGATGCTATAATGCAACAAACTTACGACCATATAGTATGACTATTGGAATTGGCTATTTGTAGGGAGTCAGTGCAGAGTGAGTCTAGATTTCTTCTCTTAGAATATTCTAGTAAATTTTTTGAATTGTTCCCTTGCATTTTGAAATGCCTAAAGGAGATCAAAACCCTACAAGAATGGATGGAGGAATTGGATGCAGCTGTGAGACCTACCAGACAATCATACTATTACCATTATTTTTTCATGCTTTTAGTACTTATTTCACAGACATACTAGACTACTTGGACACCTATGTATTTGAGGATTTGTTGAATCCTATTTTATATGTCAGTACCTGATTATGTAATCAGGGTACACTTGAGATACTACATGTTATGTTTCAATTTCAGTTACGATTATGTTGCATGTGATGTTATATGATGTTTTAAAACTATTGCGATGAAAAGTTGGTTTAGGAAACCGAAGTTATGTTTAGTTGACTAATTTACAAACATAGTTTTAAACCATGCAGTAATGATGTATTATGTTTATATCATGTTTATTGGACCTATTGATGTGTGCATTGAGTGTGCAGGACAAGTTGACCATGGATCTAAATGCGGGGATCCAGTATTGGAGCTTATGTTTTATATCGTGCAATTTCAAGGTCCTCTTTGTAAAAGAAACGTGGACCTCGTTGTATAGTCTTTTATTCGTATATGTGGTTTGCATGAGTGTATCTAATTTAGCAAATGTCTATGTGTATTAGCCATGTCTATTGTTTTTTTTAATGTGCCAAATTTGGAAAATTGTGGCTTAAGTGTTGGCATGGTTAAGTATTTTAATATTGTGTGGGTCAAGGTTTTGACTAAGGTGTAACCTTAGGGTAGGATCAACTAACATTGAGTTGGGAAGTTTCTAGAAGTCAACCAAGACCATAAATCTGTGCATAAACTTTAGGTGAGGTTTAGGAGAGTCATTTGGGCTCCCATAGGTTAACTGGGGTCATTTTTAGCTACCCAAGTTGATACCTTAGGGGTTAGGGGTCATTTTCAACCCATTAAGAGCCTTAAAACTCATTAATGACCCCTCTAAAGTCAAAGTTTTCATTTTGGTCGAGATTGAAGAGTTGTGAGGTTTTGGATAACCTCTCTCTTCTTCCCAAACTTGCATTCAACTCCATTTATGGTGAAGGAAGGCAAGTGGGAAGAAGGGAATGAAAGTTTCTTTCCCTCTTCTAATTGGCTCCTAGATTTTAGGAGGTTTGCCTATTTAGGGAAGGTTTTAGGAGGAGTTGAGTGTTCACCCACTCTCTATTCTTAGAGATAGATTCAGAATTGAGGAAGCCTTTTGGAGGAAAGAACTTGGAAGGAAAGCTCTTCTCAAAAATCACAACCCACCTTAGCTTTGGAGTAAGGTTGGTCTTCTATAAAGTAAAATTCTTTATTTCTTAATGTTCTTGAGCTTGAAACTCCATTAATGGAGTCCTATGTAAATTTCTAGTTATTTTCAAGTTGATTTCTTGAGTTTTAGTTTGTTGTGTTTTATTTTGTGTATAATTTTGGGATGGGTTCTTCAAGGCTTACTCACCCTAGGGAGAGTGGAGTAACCTTAAAGGGGGTAGAAGGTAGTAGACCCAGGTTGTGCAGAGTCTCACATGCATGGAGTGATAAATATGGGGTTTCATGATACCCATGATGCCAAGTATGGCCTCCGGGCATTTGGGGGGGGCATAAGGAGTATAGACTGTATCTTCTTGAAGATGGTCACCTCAAGTCCATGTGTGGCTTGGGAAATCTGTATTGTACTATGGCTTCTCCACCTGGTAGTCCACCTCTACCCTATTTATCAGAAAGGCCTCTAGGAGACCTTCCGATTGTTATACCCTGTTGGGAAGTATGTTGAGTGTTTTCATGCTTTGGTTGTTTCCTTCATGCATGTGTACCTGTTTGTTTTCCGTTCCTTATTGGATCCCCTAGCTCGGGGTGGCCTTGAAAAGGCCTAGGTTGGGAGGTGAGCCTCCATGGTCAACTTTGCTTATACAGGTACCCAGTGACGCAGGGCTTGCAGGATTAGCGGACTTAGAGAAACTCCAATTTTGAAATCTAGTTAATATTTTCCATTTCATGTGTAAGTTTAAAATGGAATCAAAGATTCCTTGTAATTTTAAATGTTGGAATTTTGTAATATATTCATGGAATTGATTTATGGAAACTTCACAGTTATATTATATGAATGATTTTGGCACATGTGTAATTAAATAGATAAATAAATAAATTTTATGTTTAAGTAAGAGTTATTTGAACTTAGAAATTTTTGTGAGGAAAATTATACACTATTGTGAAAATAAAATTAGAGGTATATTTTGGCAAGAATTTAATCAAGTATCTTAATTATTTTATCTCAAAATAATTGTTATGTGTTGCACAAGTAAACAACATGCTATATGGATAATAGTTTGTATCGTTGTTATAGAATAATTTAAATAAACTTTATTGTAAAGTATATGAGGAATTTATTTTAAATCATATTTTTATAGTTAGAATGATTTTGAAATTTTTGCCAAAAAAAAAGAAAGATCAAAATTAATATTTTCTTTGCTCATATTGTTATGTTCGAATTATGGATTCCAAATATGTTTTCAAATTAAAAAAATGTTGGGGCTAAATGCCCGCTATTTTAGTATTCAGGGATTTTTTCCCTTCACCAGTAAATTTATTTAGTTTAAAATAAATAGTTATATTGGACCGTATATTCTTTATGTTTATATGCAAACATAAAAATAATATACATTATCTTTATTTTAGCATATGTTTCTTTTAACGTTTTATTTTTTATTTTTTATTTTTAAAAAGGAGTATCGAAATTTGTTTAAGCGCTGAGCGCTGTTTCTTTTCTTTTTTTATTAATGGAGGTTGAGGGCGGGCCGAAGCCCTAACCCCCAAACCCTCCCGTGCAGGGCGGGAGAGGCGGTGCTCCTCGCCATCCCCCACTCCCTGCACTGCCGTCCCAACCGTCGGCTGCTCTCGTCGCCACTCCTCCGCACCGGCACCGAGCTCTGCGTGCACGGGGAGGTTCTCTGCCGCCCCTCCCTCCACCTCTGAGCCCAACTCCACCTTCTGCTTCCCACCCGCCGTCACCGTGAGCGGCGCGGCTGTCACCGCCGCCGCCGTTTCCTCCGCCTCCGCTCTGCCGCTGTGCTCTGTGTGCGCGCGGGAGCCATCAACACTCCAAACCGCCGCTTCTCCTCCTCCCCCTTTCCGTTTTCTCTTTTCCCTTCTGCCGCTCGGCTCTGTGTAAGGGAGCTTTAATGGCCGCCGCGGCGTTTGGAGAAGTTATTTTAATATACCAAGTTTGGTACATTATGTTGTTGATTTTTTTTTAAAGTTGTGTGGTAATTTTATTTTAATATTAAAGTTTGGATTTTTCGTTATAGAATAGTATAAATCTAGAAGTATAGTTATTTGTATTGAGGTTTAATCCGTAATAGCTAATGACAATATAAGTAAATTTGTATACCGAATTAACTTTCATATACGCATATCTCGATAAAACTCATTGCTTAATCAATTAGATGTAATTTATAGGTTGTTTTATATAAACGTTTAAATCTATTTATTTAACGTTAAGTTTTACGTTAATGAATTTCTATCCAAAATAAAAATTAAATGTTATTTTAATTATTAAGGAATATTTATGGAATATTCATATGGGTTTATTTTTATTTTATTTTTATCATTGGTTGCACTCATTAGATGTTAAGAGTAGTTTTATTAACTTGCATGGATAATAAATTATAGGTGAATATTTCATTAATAAAATATATTATTCATTTTTAATAATTTAAATAAACGTTTTATTTGATAAGAGGGTCATGACAACCCCTTATCATCGCGATAAATATCTAGTAAGGGTATTATCACTACTTTTGACGAGCGTCATGCTCAGTTGACTTTTGGTCAACAATGGTCAAACTACCTTTGTTCGTCTCGATTTTTGAACCAAGTGTTTCTTTCACCCCCTAGAACTTAAGTTTTCAATTCCGCACCATTCGGTGATGGTTGACTTTTGGTCAACCTTAGTTGACTTTTTTTGGTCAATTGTCTCGATTGGCGTACATACGCCTTCCTTAGAGTTTAGCAGGCCCTAGAAACTTTATTCCACGTAATTTAGAGCATAGTTGACTTTTAGTCAACATTGGTTGACTTTTAGTCAACTATCTTGATTTGTGTGTCGGTAAAAGCTAGTAGCTTAAGGGCAACCTTATAACTTATTTTAATGTTGTTTAATGAAGTTTGACTTTTGGTCAAACTTGGTCAACCCTTTTGATTGACCTTTGAACTTTAGTCAAACTCCTTTAATTTCAATTGTCTACTTTATCTTGCATTGTTTTGCGTGCACATAGGGTCTTGTGCTAGATAGTGCTTCACTTCCTAGTTGCGTAAGTGAGTTTAGTTTAGATGGTTAGTAGGTTTTTAGAAAAATTTTGTAGTTGTGTTTTGCTCAACTTTTGGGCATGACAGCAGCCCTCACATCAAAGATAAATAATATTGTCATTAATGATGATAATTATTTGTTTGGAAGGGTGATTGAGGAAATAGTGACTGCAAGGATGTATTTTGATTCCTTTGGAAAAAGGGCCAAATAATTGAAGGCTAGGTGTAAGCACCTGATTGAAGAAGGGAAAAATGTTTTGCAGTTTGATTGGCCTAATGATGTTGTTTTCAATGACTAGGCATCAAAGTTAAATCAGGAAGTGATAGGTGTCCAAGTGGGGCTAGAATCAACGCAAGAATGATGTTCATGATTGTGCAGCTTCCTTGCTTTCTATTAGAGGATAATTTTTTTAAGTGAACTTTTTTTCATGTTGTGGAAGAGTATATTATATCCTATTGTAATGTGACATGTGTACCTTCCCATGTTATGAAGCTTTTTGCAACCCTATTCTATAAAGGGTTTCCAATCCTGGGAAGAAGGGTCCAAATTTTTATTTTTGAAAGCACTTTTTGTGTCATAGTACGTCAGTCCATACAGTGTACAATGAAAAAATGTTATTGTCTGTATTTTTTATTTCAAGATTTAATGAAGAAATCTATTAGTCTTTGTCTCTGAGTTATTTTATCAAGTTTTACAGAGCATTATAGTGAATGTACTTCTCTCAAGGAGATTAATAAAAAAGCATTTTAGGAATATTTGTGTCAAATATCTTGTCTCATTTTATTACTATTTTGTTGATTTTATGAATATTTGAGCAAGTCTTGAATTTCATCTGCAACTCTTTCAGGTTGTATGTCATTTCAGTGCTACTATTGGTTCAAAGAACTGAGTAAAATACTTCTATGATTTGATAGGATCACAAAATATAATAAAGTATATTATAAGTATAGGGTCTTTTGATAACAATTGATATATTTAATTATAAAGTGAGAAATATATCACAATCTTCATTATAGCTCTGTGACTCTGTGATAGTAACAAATGGATAAGGCACTAGTCAGTATTTAAGCAGTCAAAGAAAATGTTCTAATGTTGTTCATGGTTAAAACAAAAAAAATCAAAATCAAATTTAATCATTACTTAAAAGATAGAAAGGCTTAAAGAATGGTCATCTCTTAATACTATGATCAAATAGATGCATTGTTGGCTAATCTGAGATCTACTTTGTATCATTTAGTAAACAAGTTTTATATGAATGAATCTACTTTAAAGGGATTTATAAACAAGAATTTGTAAGGAAAAGTATCAAATCCTAGGTGCACCCACCTTGGTTCTGCAGATCCAGAAGTGTAGAAGGAATTTTTTTACTTTTTAGTTGACCCAAGGTAAGATAAAGTAATCTAAAAATGGGAAATATCTGATCCCTAGGTGTACTTTTTTTTTTTTTTGTCTCTTGGTTATTCAAAATTTGTTGAATCAAAAGCCAAAAAAATGGTGAATCTGTTGGGGACTCTACTATAGGTAGTGCAATACTTATCAGATTAGTGTATGTTCGGTTAGTAAAAATTATTCTCACTAGTCATTCTATTCACATGTGTCTCAATTTTCTTGGGACTCTGTGTTTTTACTGTACTGTTTGAGTTTTCTATGGATTCTCAAGGTTTGTCTATTAAAAATATTCCCATTAAGGTGGGTGGTGACTCAAAGGGTTAGAACCAGTGTGTATTTAAAAGTTGCAAACCATGGATAAAAGAAAGAAAACAAGGGATTTTGATAGGAAACATCCAGAAGTAAATTTAGAGGAGTTACACTGGTCAAGAAAGAAGAACTAGGTAAGAAAATGTGGTGAATCTACTAGTGCACATGTGAGGGAAAATAATAATGAAGGAGATGGGGTATTACACACATCTTCCAATGAGAATGAATCTATACACGAAAGTTCAAAATATGATAGTGCTCTCTACCCCTGAGGTATTATATCAAGACAAAATTATACCTCTTGTAAATCAAAATGTGAAAGTGGGAAATAGAAGCCATATCTCAGGTTTACATCAAGATGTAGTTATTTCTAAAAAGAAACCAATGGAACCAAGATGGGTCCATTTCCCTTATCAAAATATCATAGATATAGATGTATCTTCAAGCTTCGATGATACTATGATTAACCCAACCGATTTAGGTGTGTTGAGGTTACAACTAGCAGAGAAAGATACCATATACAAACATTTGCAAAAAGAGAGAGAGGCTAAAACCATAAATGCTTTGATGGAAATAGAGTCTCTACTTAGAAAAATTATTGAATTAAAGGAAAGGAACAAAATATTTTCTTCTTCTCCTAGAGCCTTACAACCTGACATCTTTGGTGACCTTTCTGCCCTAAGAAGTGAGAAAGAACGTCTATTAAATGACCATGAATTTGAAAATGAAGGTCCTGTGATTAGGCAAGTAAAAATTTATGTGCCTCAACCCAATGAAAGGGAAGGAAATGAGTTTACTAAGCCTACTATTGTTGACAACAAAAAGGGTAAGAAAATGGTGGTTGGGATCAAGATAAATGAGCATGTGGTCAAACCAAAGATTCCACCACCTGTTTCAAGCTTTGATATAGAGATGGAAAAAAGAAGAAAAGAAAGAGATGATTTAGAAAAGGAATTGGAGAAAGCTTAGGTTGAAGCATCTATTTCAGAGACAAGAAAGAAGATACAATTCCTAAAATCTTCATCTACAAATATTTATGGACCATCTTCAAATGAAATAGGTATGTCATCTAGAACCACTCATGCTACCTCACTTGGTAAACCTAATTTTTATAATGTACTTTCTATTGGAAATTTGGCTAAGTAGGATATCATGATGTTGTCATTTTGGCAACATATATTTAGTATTAAGATAACATGATCTGAGGATGAAGTTCTAGATGAGAACTTAATAAAATTGTCTAAGTATAATCGTGTTTATCTGTCTACACAGAGACTATTTTGATCAGCAAAGTTCACAGAAGTATTTTCAGTGCATGCGAACTTGAGCACATATTATATGAGGTATGTTGAAGCTACATCTAAGAGTGTAATACTGTACGACATGTACAAACTGAGATATTAATGTTTTATAGAAACTATGTTGAGCTGACTAGAACAAGGCAGTGATTAGTAAATGATTGTTTTGAGTTAAGGGATTATTTTGTTTATCAAAATAATGACTTAACTAATTAGGGAAGATGTCCTAGATATTAACCCTAAGGAAAAAAGAATTAATATTATGTTTTGATAACATGGAAGCCGATTGGAGATCTTACTTGTGATAGCTAGTATAAAGGAAAGCATTATGTTATGTGAAGTCTTAAGACTAATGCGAAGTTGTAAAAATGATTTTGTATTGATGTATAATGTTGTATTATGCAAAATCTAATATATGATCAAAGCAGTGTGAATTGATAACAAGTTTTGTGAAGAGCCTACAAGCTAGATCATAACATTGAAGATATTCAATAGTAGTAAAAGGTTTTTGTATTCTATCGTTTGTACTGAATGTTATTATTGTATATTGCATGTTTGGGTAGTGGGCTCATCTTGCATACATTCATATTTTGTAATACCAACTCCTAATAGGGTTGAGGCTTCTAACAAGGCCTAAGTCCTCTAACAGGGACCGAGACACTATACAGATGTAATATACTCCTAACAAGGTCAATATCTTTAACCAGATAGTTTTGATTAGTGGATCATTTTTGGGTATCATCCCCACTGGGGTTTTTCCTTGGCTAGAGTTTCCTCAAGAATAAATATGGTGTTATGACTTCCTTTATTTTATGGTTGTATTTATTATTCAGTTTATTCATTTTAGTTTCTTATGCAAGTTACACGTTAATTACATATATCCATAAGTAGGAAAAAGTAAAAGTTTGTGAAATACCGATTCACCCCCCCCCCCCCCCCCCCCCCCCCTCTCTCAGTATTTCCTATTTCTAACAATTGGTATGAGAGAACAGTTACTCAGAGATGGCCTAACAACTTGAGTAAGATCTCTATGGATATGGATCAGTTGTAGAAAAACCTAGAAGAAGCTCTTGAGAAGATTGATATTCTTACTAAAGAAAGAGATACTTTGAAGAACAAATATGAAAGTGCGAAAGACTACATTGAGAAACTAAAAGACAAGATAGAAGATCTTGAATCAAAGAAAGAGCCTGTAAATCAGATCAAGGATAGTGATGAAGTTTCAAAACTAAAAAAGGAGAATGAGATCCTAAAGCATGAACTAAAGATTGTAGATATAAAGTTAAGCTTGAAAGATGATAACAAAAAAGTTGAATCAAATCTAAAGTCTGAAAATGAAGATCTAAGGTCTAAACTTACCAAAGTAACATCTGAACTTGAGACCACAAAGTTGCAGTATGCTGAACTTGAGAAGTACAATACAATTGTGAAAGGAGAAATAACTCAATCCAAGCAACATCTTGAGAAACTGTATTCCAACAATAAAAAGATTGATGAACAAATTTCTTATTAGAAATCTTCTTATGATAAAACTGGTCTTGGATATTTCAAATAAAAATTCTCAAAGAAAACTAAAGAATGCAAAGAACCAAAACTTGAAATTCAACAACCTAAGAACAAAGAAGAAGAAAACCAAAACAAATTTGAGTCTAACCAATATGAAGATGTACCTAAGAAACCTAAGCAAGATGAATCACCTAAAGAAATGAAAAATGAATTCTAAGGTAGATTCTTTAAATGGAATTCATTTGGACACATGACAAGAGATTGTACAAGTAAGAAATTCAAACCTATCTCTAGTTATTGTTATAATTGTCATGGTTTTGGTCATAGAGCTATTGATTTTAAGAAACCTAGATCTAATAATAAAGATAATAGTAGAATGATTAGAAATAATAACCCTGTAGATAAAAGACCTACTAGAGCAAAAAATAATATAAGAAATGGAGTTGTGTGTTATAGATACAACAACTTTGGACATATTGCCAAAAATTTCAAATCACAGATCAGTTAGTCTAGACCAAGATATGGAAACAATATCATAGTTTGTCTGATTTGTAACAACATGGGTCCCACAACAAGATATTGCAGAATGAACAACATAAGGGATTCTAATCCTAGAAGAAATATAAACTACACCAAAAGAAATATGGATAACAACAATAGTCAAAAGGGAAATAACAATAACATCGAAGAATTTATATTTGTCAAAGCTACAGATCAAGCAAGTGCATCCACAATATCAGAAAGTCAGTAAGGTGAAGCATTTGAAAGTAAGTTGGAATCAATTCTGAACCCATCTCAAACTGATTGAGCATCAAATTTTAGTAATTATGCATCAGATTAAGCACCAAAATAGTATAAAATTTAGCAAAACTTGAATCAAGCCTTGCAAAGTTAATATGTGATAGTAAGTGATGTAAGGAACCTATGGTTAACAACGCATAGAATCACAAACATGTATGAGAGCACACGAACTGAAAGAATTTTGTAGACAACCAGGAATAACTTTTTGGTATGAATACATTTATGCAATTAATGCGATGACAATGTCTTGAAGGATTTGATAGATAAAAGCATTTTATTGGATATCATTCGATCATTCATGAGTTTAAAAGAGTTTTAGAGAGCTATTCAGTCAATATTGAAAGTAGTTTGAAGGATTTGAAGACAAATTTTCTCCAAATCTACGTGGAAGCCCTAAATCACAATTCTAATGTCCTTTACTAAGAGCTTACAGTTAGAGCAGTTATTTTTCTGTTCAATCATGGATGTATCCCTAGTTCAAAACATGAAGGAAACACCTAGACCTAAGGTGATAAGGGAACCAATAGAACCTACTGAGGATGATCCTAGCTTAGCTTTATCATCTATACAAGAAATAGTATTGCATTTGGAAGATGTAAAAGGACATTTGAAGTGAAAATTTGAGATTGTAGGAGATAGTAGCATGAATGAAGAATATGATAAAATCTATAAATAGGACATGACCTATAAGGAAGGGTATAAACATTTAGGTAAACTAGATATTATCAAGTATATGTTTCACTATGAGTTCCAGAATGATGAATGGAATAAGATTATATTGAGAAGAATTCATGATGGAAAGTTTTGGTTGGATGATAAAGTGATAGATATCACAGCTGATTTGATTCATGAAGTAATAGGTTTATCCAAAAAAGGTGCAATTCCACTAAATGAGAAAAATGTGAAGAAAAAATTTCTAGATAACACTAAGTCTTCATACAATGGAAGAGGAATTGTAATAAGTAAAATTGAGTAGAATGATGTTAGGTATGTTTGTAAGATAATGGCTACCAAGTTATGTGCCAGTTCTAGAGAAGATGGTATAGCAGTAGGTATGGTACAAGAAACCTATGTTATGTGTGATGATAAAGTTGATGTTGATATGAGTGAAATCGGAGGATTCAAGTGATTGAGAATCTTGAGAAGATCAAGAAGACAAAGAATTCATAATTCAAATTTTCATCCTTAATCACGTATATGTTTTTCCAACTTTTGAGAAGATTTTCTTATACTATAGGAGCTGATTAGAATGATGACAGATATACAATGGAAAGAATCAACAAGGTGTATCTTAGACACCCAATTGATAAAGTAAATGAGAGTGACACACTAGTTATTAAGACTTTTCAAAATGAAATGAAGAAAATATCACAAATTCCACCCTCAATGGTTGAGAAATACAAAAGTGAGATATGCTTTTTGGTTGATACAAACTTTACATACATTAAAGTGGTAGAACCAATAACTAAATTTATAGACCCTCTAGATTATGAAGTGTCTGAAGAGGAAATTGAAGGCTATGCGAGCAAAATTCTGAAATGCAGATTAGATTCCAAAAGTTCTAGATTTGGAAGAATTGAGGACATTTAAAGCACACCACACCAATCACAGTTGTAGAAGTCAACTAAGAAAAGGGTAGAGATGGCTATTAGGAAAATATTAAAGGAAATAGGTATGACTAAAGATGAATTTAATATTGCAAAGAAGACAACAACAACTATGATAGATATTGGTCAGAAGGAAGTGTTAACTATACCACCTTTGGCATCCAAAGAAACCCCTATACCAGATATTCAAAATATTGATGAAGATGTCACTGAGCCTAGTGAAATGAGTATATCATTGGATAAGCCACCAGTAGCAGCTACAAGAAAATCTACAAGATCTACCTCCACTACACCGACTAAAAGAGTAAAAGAAATGGCTAGTGGACCAGGAAAAAAGAAGAAAACTATCTTTACTCCTATGGAAAGAAAAAGGGCACAAGAAGAAGAATCCACACCTATTAAGAAAATGAGACGTCAAGTTCAAAGTCAATCTCAAGGAGAAGAAGAGGTAGGTTTTGGAAACTGCAATTGAAGCAATTGTTGTATTTTCATTGATGTCAAACCTTAACTGGTAAGACTATTTCTATCTAAGAAAGTACTATATCTATTTGATTGTTGAGAAGGATTAGGGCAAGGGTGATAACACTAGAACCTAGAGAAAGGCTGATTTATTTGATACTTCAATGAGTACTTGATTATGTGGCACAATGATAAGATAATGTATTATTTATCTAAGTAAGAAGCAAGGCTAGACAAGTAGTCTTAACCGAGCAAAAGTGAAGAAATCTAGTTTAAGTCGAGCGATGTTAGTGTCGACCGAGCCAGTATATGGTGAGTAAATTCAGTGTTGACCGAACATCAGTGTATTGCTGAGGGAGACAACATTAGCTGAGGGAAACAATTTCAAGTGGTGACCGATCTATGTAGTGATGACTGAGGAGTTGAACACAGTATTGACATAGTGTCATTAATTTACATTCGAGGAAGAATTAAGATTCCTAGCTGACATGTTTGAATTCTTGGATTATGTAAATCATGTTGACTTTATTTATTGAATGAATGGAACATTTAATGCACAATAAATCATTTTATTGTGATTCCAATAAAGAGATTAAAGATGTTTCTAGAAGGATGGATGAAGAACATAATGTTGGAAGGATTCGATGAATCTAACCTAAACCTAAGATCTATGGAGGAGATTAAGCGAAAAAAGATGGATCTACCTATCGAAGAGTTATTAAGGAAACCTAAGTGTGAGGTTGAAGGAGAGATGTTGGAGTTGTTGTTATTGACTGAATAAGAAGAAAGGATGAAGGAGAAGGAGTTGATCAAAGTTGTGATTGCTTGAAGGGATTTCCAAGCAGATCAATGATGGGGATGGAAATGGAACTCAGTCAGTAAGCCAGCATATATGTAAGAATTGGATCTGGTATTTGCAAAGTGAGTTGTATGTTTTCAGATCAACTATTACTGTTACTTTCTAATCATTGTATTAGTCAAAATCCTTTAATCAAGGTTGACCTAATAGTCATTGTATAAATCATTTAATCAAGGTTGCATTCTAATGGAATGTACTTAAGTCCTCTAACAAGGCACACTCCTAACAGGGTGGTTGAAATCCTTTAATAGGGTCACACCTAGCAGTGTGTTTGTAAACCTTTGATAGGGTTGGATTTTCACAGAGCTCACTTTAGAAGACTGAATATATTAGTAGCATGTTACAAAGTAGTTTTTCGCAAATTGGGTCTCCACTATAAATCTTGGTGTTATTACTTGTGTGAATGTTTTGGTTTGAACATTTCTATGTTTTGCAAGTTAAATATTGTTGGATAGTGGACTGCACTATTTTATGTTTCTGATATACATTCAGTAATGACTGAGTAGTTGTTGGTTATTAGATCTGAGTTGTTGAAGTGTTTAAAATTTTAATTGATACATCTGGACCTGAGAACAATTGATTCACCCCCCTCTCTATTGTTCTAAATCATATTAATAATAGGCAGTAGCAAAAAGAAACAATGGAAGCCTAAGATTGAAAAAGTGAATCCTTTAATCATAAATGATGGAGATTTCACTAAACTAAACAAATATTCATATGTACAACAATTTTGAGAAACTAAATCTTGATAATATAGATTTTAGGCACATGATCCTTGTAGACAAGAAATTTGAAAATATCAAAGATAAGATAGCAAATGATCTTTATGATAAACTGATAAACAAGAACAAGAGAGAAATAAAAGAAGATAAAGGTATAAGAGAGAGGTTTGTAAGAAAACTCTGCAAAATCAAAGATGAATAACAATTCAATGAGATAATGAAGAGTCTCGACACCCATCTGAGGAGAAAAAGAAGAACTTTTCTAATTATGGGATGAAACTATGAGGAATCCAACAAGGAAACAAAGGAAGCAGTTATAAAAGTGATGAAATCAGTACTAGGAGAAGCCTTAAGTGAATTAAAACAAGACACTCTAATAAGAAAAGAAGCTACACAAATGAAAGAAACACCACCTAACATACTAATTGATGATGAAACCATACATGTATAAGGCACTAGCATCACTATTGACAGAGACGAAGATCCTTTTGAAGATAAAGAAGATGATGTTGGCAATTTGGGAGAGATGGTGAATGAGGAAGAAGAAAATGGAGAAGATAAGGAAGAAGAAACAAAGGCATTAGAGAAGACACAAACATAAGTTAATGAAGAATTACAAAGGAAATGGAAATCAGTTGAGAAAGAAGTCACTTTAACCTTATCGAGGTAGAAGCATATTGGAACTGAAGAAGCAGTGCAAGAGGAAAAAGGAAAAGAAAAAGAGGTAAAGCCTATAGAGATTATATCTCAACACATTCATTTAGACACACTGCAGAAGGTCATAGCAGCAAGTTAATCTAAGTCACCTATTGATTCAGTGTTAGCAAATTTGGGAGCTGAAGTTGATGATGATCAAGTAGAGTTGATTTCATCTTTGAATAAGATTATTGGAAAGAACAAGAAAGTAAAGATCTTGGAGGGATCACTACTTGAGGTAACAAATAAGATTCAAAATGTTATGTCTACTTAGATTAGTGAAGTTGATCCACAAGCTAAGGAAAAAGAAGTAATCAAAGATTTTGACAGTGAATTCACCACATTATTAGACATTTCATCAGTGAAAGCACAAACACTTCATGATGCATAGTTATTTCAACCCACTTGTCAAAATATTAAGAATGATTTAGATAACCTTAATGTTTTCATTAAGGAGTTGAGAAAATGTTTGGAGAAAGGAAGAACATTGTATAGTCAGTGTGCCTTGTCACACAATTATATCTCAGCCATTACAAAGAAGTTGAAGAATAAAGAAGTAGAAATACAAGTCACAGTGAATGAGCTACATAATCCTAGCATGAAGATCACTGATATTGAGAAGAAAGTTATCAAGATACATGATGAGATAAGATTATTAGAGAATTAAGAAGAAATAAAGTTGAAGAGGTTTACACTACTTAGAGAGCACTTAACTTTGAAGATCAGTAATGTGAAGAATCAAGTGGAAGAATGTCTTTCCTCAAAGACATCATATAGTAAATTTTCCTATCCAAATCTTAGAGTAGTTGAGATAGCGTCTTATGGGCTGTGTGCACTACTTAGTGTATTAGATTTTGTTAAGGTTATATGGGATAAACAGATTGAAAATTTGAAGGAAAACTTTACAGATTGTATTCCAAGCCTTCCCTCTTTACATAATTGAAGACAAAAGGTATATCAGAAATTTTGACCTATATATATATATATATATATATATATTTTGACACCTTTGTAGTTTTTGTCAAAGGGGGAGTAATAGTATGAGAAAATTTATTGTATGTATAAGGTATAGATATATGAAAAAAAGGATATGAGTATGTTCAAGATCATAAGGGGCCAAACTATGCCCTTAAGTGGCAATGAAAAATCAGAAAATCAAGATTAGTCAACTTGACGTGAAAAAATGAACTAGCTATCTACCTAATATCAAAAACTTGTAACAACATAATTTGTAGGAAATTGAATATAGTTTCTAAACTAATAAGCCTTTTTTGAAAAAAAATTAATATGATTGGTAAAAAGTATAGATTGCAATGCAGCACTACAAACATTTCAGCAAAAAAATAAGAAGTATGTGTATGTCTGACCACCCTAATCAAAAGAAAATGATAATATTTTTTCATAATATTCTATATATAAGTAGCTGACTCATGCCCGGATGTGACACATATTTTTTGGTATTTTTATTCCAAACAGATAATTAATTATGATTTTTTTGCTACAACGCTTTCAGAATTTAAAAACTCTCGTGTCTGACCACCTTTACTCATTGAAAAATTATCATAATTCAATTTTTAAAAAAATTTTCTTATAATAGACGAAGCATAGAATGTGACGCATCTTTCGAATTTCAAAAATGTTATACGGTTTGAAAGTTATAGCTATTTTTCCATCAATATGTCAATCAGGACTTTAGACGTAAGTGAACTAGAAAATAACTAATAAATACTTAACGAATTCAAAATCTGATAGCACTTATATCGATGGAAAGCTGACAATCATCCAAAGAAACCCTTTTCATTTTATCGAAATCGGGTGGAAAAAAAGTCGTCAACCTAATGGTCGAAGTGTCGATATAAGAAAAATAGAGAAAAAACACATTTTTTGCACACCTTCAGCGTTGACCATGGGGCTTTGGTTTCCAAAGCTATTACCAAGCCTAATCGGGTACCCAATTTTTTCATGTACCCGATTTTGTTTGAATTTGAATTTTGAAAAGTTTCCCCCTCCCACTCTTTTTTTATTTCCTTTTAATTTTGATGTTTTTTTCTTTCACCCTAACAATCAATAATTTATATATTTTATATTTATGTTTTATATTTTATATTATATATTATATAGTATATATATTATATATATTATTTATTTATATTATATATTCGATAATATCAATTTAAACGACCTAAGTATATAGTCTGTTTAGATTTATATTAAATGCAATATTTTTATATTATAATATAAATGTTACATAATATATATATATATATATATATATATATATATATATATATATATATATATATATATATATATATATATATATATATATATATATATATATATATATATATATATATATTATATATTATATATTAAATATTGTTGCACGTATATAATATAATGTCTAATATATATAATATATAAAATGAATAGGACATTAATATACTGTATATTTGATAATATATATTAAATGTAATATCTAATATATCTTATAATATATATTATATATTTAGTCTATTAAATAATATATTTTTTCAAATATTTTATATATTATTTTAATATTTAATTTAAGTTATAACAGATCCTCTCATGAGACAACAGGTCGAATCGGGGTCGCTAGACGTCTTAAGGGGTAATTAGGGTTTGTGAGGAAACTTCAAATGTACAATGACCATTTGGAAGGCAATAGGGCATGTCCAAGGACCAATGTACCAAATTTTAATGACTTTTTCCTAGTCAAACTTGAAAAGGGTCCATGGGGTGCTCTCAGGAGACCACATGTCCAATCAGTGTTGCTAGGCATCTTAAGGGGTCATCAGGACTCATGAGACAACCTTTGATGCACGGTGACCATTTGGAACGCATTAGGACATGTCAAAGGACCTAACTCCACAATTTAGATGAATTTTGATTAGTCAAACTCGAAAAGGGTCCATGGGGTGCTCTTGGGAGACCATTGTGCGATTTAGGGTCGATAGGTGACTTAAGGGGTCATCGGGGTTCCAAATGAAACTTTCGATGAACGATGATCCTTTGGAATGCATTAGGACATATCAAATGACCTACGTACCAAATTTGGATAACTTTTGCCTAGTAGAACTTGAAAGGGGTCCATGGGGTGCTCTTGGGAGACCACATGTCGAATCGAGGTCGGTAGGCCTGTTAAGAGGTCATTAGGGTTCCAAATGAAACTTTGATAGAATGATGACCCTTTGGAATGCATTAGGATATTTCATAGGACCTATGTACCGAATTTGGATGACATTTGCCTAGTAAAACTTGAAAGGGGTCCATGGTGTGCTCTCAGGAGACCACGTGTTGAAATGGGGTCGGTAGGCCTGTTAAGGGGTCATTAGGGTTCCAAATAAAACTTTGATGGAATGGTGACCCTTTGTAATGCATTAGGACATGTCATAGGACCTACATACCAAATTTGGATGACTTTTTCCTAGTAGAACTCGAAAGGGGTCCATGCGGTGCTCTTAGGAGACCACATGTTGAAACAAGGTCGGTAGGCCTGTTAAGGGGTCATTAGGGTTACAAATGCAACTTGGATGGAATGGTGACCCTTTGGAACACATTAGGGCATGTTAGAGGACCTATGTACCAAATTTGTATGACTTTTTCCTAGTAGAACTCAAAAAGGGTCCATGGGGTTCTCTGAGGAGACCACATGTCGAATCAAGGTCGGTAAGCCTGTTAAGGGGTCATTAGGGTTCCAAATGTGACTTTGATGGAATGGTAACCCTTTGGAATGCATTAGGACATGTTAGAGGATCTACGTACCAAATTTGGATAACTTTTTTCTAGTAGAACTCAAAAGGGGTCCATGGGGTGGTCTCGGGAGACCACATGTCGAATCATGGTGTGTAGGCTTGTTAAGGGGTCATTAGGGTTCTAAATGAAACTTGTATGAAATGGTGACCCATTCAAATTCATTAAGACATGTCAGAGGACCTATGTACCAAATTTGGATGACTTTTTCTTAGGAAAACACAAAAGGGGTCCATGGGGAGCTCTCGGGAGACCACATGTCAAAATGAGGTTAGTAGGCATGTTAAGGGATCATTAGGGTTTGAAATGCAAATTATATGGAACCATGACCCTTTGGAATGCATTAGGACTCCCTAGGGGTCAAAAGGGGTCAAGGGGACTCCCTAGGGGTCCTAACGTGTACTAGGACCCCTAGGGAGTCCCTGTGACCCCTTTTGACACATTGAAATGCTCAAGTGTGTCTTAAGAGGTCCTTTTGACTCCCTAGGGTTCCTAACGCATGATAAGGCATACTAGGATGCCTAAGGAGTCATCGTGACTCCTTTTGACACATTGGAATGCTCAAGTGTGTCTTAAGGGGTCCTACAACCCCTTAAGACACACTTGAGCGTTCCAATGTGTCAAAAGGGGTCATGATGAATCCCTAGGGGTCCTAGTACGCTTTATCACATGTTAGAACCCCTAGAGAGTCCCCGTGACCCCTTTTGACACATTGGAATGCTCAAGTGTGTCTTAAGGGGTCCTACGACCCCTTATGACACACTAGAGAATTCCAATGTGTCAAAAGGGGTCACGATGATTCCCTAGGGGTCCTAGTACGCTTTATCACATGATAGGACACCTAGGGAGTCCCCGTGACCTCTTTTGACACATTGGAATTCTCTAGTGTGTCTTAAGGGGTTTTAGGACCCCTTAAGACACACTTGAGCATACCAATGTGTCAAAAGAGGTCACGGGGATTCCCTAGGTGTCCTAGTATGCGTTAGGACCCTTAGGGAGTCCCCCTGACCCCTATTGACACATTGGAATGCTCAAGTGTGCCTTAAGGGGTCGTAGGACCCCTTAAGACACACTTGAGCTTTCCAATGTGTCAAAAGGGGTCACGGGGACTCCTTGGGGGTCCTAGTATGCTTTATCACGCATTAGGACCCCTAGGGAGTCCCCCTGACCCCTTTTGAAACATTGGAATGCTCAAGTGTGCCTTAAGGGGTCCTACGACCCCTTAAGGCACACTTGAGCATTCCAATGTTTCAAAAGGGGTCAGGGGGACTCCCTAGGGGTCCTAACGCGTACTAGGACTCATAGGGAGTCCCCATGATCCCTTTTGACACATTGGAATGCTCAAGTGTGTCTTAAGGGGTCCTTTTGACTCCCTAGGGTTCCTAACACGTGATAAGGCATACTAGGACCCCTAGGGAGTCATCATGACCCCTTTTGACACATTGCAATGCTCTAGTGTGTCTTAAGGGGTCATACGACCCCTTAAGACACACTAGAGCATTCCAATGTATCAAAAGGGGTCACGGGGACTCCCTAGGTGTCCTAGTACACGTTAGGACCCTTAGGGAGTCCCCCTGACCCCTTTTGACACATCAGAACACTCAAGTGTTCCTTAAGGGGTCGTAGGACCCCTTAAGGCACACTTGAGCATTCCAATGTGTCAAAAGGGGTCACGGGGACTCCTTAGGTGTCCTAACGTGTGATAAAGCATAATAGGACCCCTAAGGAGTCCCCGTGACCCCTTTTGACACATTGGAACACTCAAGTGTGCCTTAAGGGGTCATAGGACCCCTTAAGGCACACTTGAGTGTTCCAATGTATCAAAAGGGGTCACGAGGACTCCTTGGGTGTCCTAATACATGTTAGGACCCCTAAGGAGTCCCCCTGACCCCTTTTGACATATTAGAATGCTCAAGGGTGCCTTAAGGGGTCGTAGGAGCCCTTAAGACACACTTGAGCATTCCAATGTGTGAAAAGGGGTCACAGGGACTCCTTAGGGGTCCTAGTACACTTTATCACATGTTAGGACACCTAGGGAGTCCCCATGACCCCTTTTGACACATTGGAATGCTCAAGTGTGCCTTAAGGGGTCGTAGGACCCCTCAAGACACACTTGAGCATTCCAATGTGTGAAAAGGGGTCACGGGAACTCCTTAGGGGTCCTAGTACGCTTTATCACATGTTAGGACACCTAGGGAGTCCCCGTGACCCCTTTTGACACATTGGAATGCTCAAGTGTGTGCCTTAAGGGGTCCTTAAGGCACACTTGAGCATTCCAATGTGTCAAAAGGGGTCACAAGGACTCCCTAGGTGTCCAAACGCATGATAAAGTGTACTAGGACCCCTAAGGAGTCCCCGTGACCCCTTTTGACACATTGGAATGCTCTAGTGTGTCTTAAGGGGTCCTTTGACCCCTTAAGACACACTAGAGCATTCCAATGTGTCAAAAGGGGTCACGGGGACTCCCTAGGTGTCCTAGTACACGTTAGGACCCTTAGGGAGTCCCCCTGACCCTTTTTGACACATTGGAATGCTCAAGTGTGCCTTAAGGGGTCGTAGGACCCCTTAAGGCACACTTGAGCATTCCAATGTTTCAAAAGGGGTCAGGGGGACTCCCTAGGGGTCCTAACGCATACTAGGACCCATGGGGAGTCCCCATGATCCCTTTTGACACATTGGAATGCTCAAGTGTGTCTTAAGGGGTCCTTTTGACTCCCTAGGGTTCCTAACACGTGATAAGGCATACTAGGACCCCTAGGGAGTCATCATGACCCCTTTTGACACATTGCAATGCTCTAGTGTGTCTTAAGGGGTCATACGACCTCTTAAGACACACTAGAGCATTCCAATGTGTCAAAAGGGGTCACGGGGACTCCCTAGGTGTCCTAGTACACGTTAGGACCCTTAGGGAGTCCCCCTGACCCCTTTTGACACATCAGAACACTCAAGTGTGCCTTAAGGGGTCGTAGGACCCCTTAAGGCACACTTGAGCATTCCAATGTGTCAAAAGGGGTCACGGGGACTCCTTAGGTGTCCTAACGTGTGATAAAGCGTAATAGGACCCCTAAGGAGTCCCCGTGACCCCTTTTGACACATTGGAACACTCAAGTGTGCCTTAAGGGGTCGTAGGACCCCTTAAGGCACACTTGAGTGTTCCAATGTATCAAAAGGGGTCACGAGGACTCCCTGGGTGTCCTAGTACGTGTTAGGACCCCTAAGAAGTCCCCCTGACCCCTTTTGACATATTGGAATGCTCAAGGGTGCCTTAAGGGGTCGTAGGACCCCTTAAGACACACTTGAGCATTCCAATGTGTGAAAAGGGGTCACAGGGACTCCTTAGGGGTCCTAGTACGCTTTATCACATGTTAGGATACCTAGGGAGTCCCCATGACCCCTTTTGACACATTGGAATGCTCAAGTGTGCCTTAAGGGGTCGTAGGACCCCTCAAGACACACTTGAGCATTCCAATGTGTGAAAAGGGGTCACGGGAACTCCTTAGGGGTCCTAGTACGCTTTATCACATGTTAGGACACCTAAGGAGTCCCCGTGACCCCTTTTGACAAATTGGATTGCTCAAGTGTGTGCCTTAAGGGGTCCTTAAGGCACACTTGAGCATTCCAATGTGTCAAAAGGGGTCACAAGGACTCCCTAGGTGTCCAAACGCATGATAAAGCGTACTAGGACCCCTAAGGAGTCCCTGTGACCCCTTTTGACACATTGCAATGCTCAAGTGTGTCTTAAGGGGTCAAATGACCCCTTAAGACACACTAGAGCATTCCAATGTGTCAAAAGGGGTCACGGGGACTCCCTAGGTGTCCTAGTACACGTTAGGACCCTTAGGGAGTCCCCTTGACCCTTTTTGACACATTGGAATACTCAAGTGTGCCTTAAGGGGTCGTAGGACCCCTTAGGGCACACTTAAGCATTCCAATGTGTCAAAAGGGGTCACGGGGACTCCCTAGGTGTCCTAACGCGTGATAAAGCATATGCGTTAGGACACCTAGGGAGTCCCCGTGACCCCTTTTAACACATTGGAATGTTCAAGTGTGCCTTAAGGGGTCTTACGACCCCTTAAGGCACACTTGAGCATTCCAATGTATCAAAAGGGGTCACAGGGACTCCCTGGGTGTCCTAGTAGGTGTTAGGACCCCTAAGGAGTCCCCCTGACCCCTTTTGACACATTGGAATGCTCAAGGGTGCCTTAAGGGGTCGTAGGACCCCTTAAGACACACTTGAGTGTTCTAATGTGTGAAAAAGGGTCACGGGGACTTCTTAGGGGTCCTAGTACATTTTATCATGTGTTAGGACACCTAGGGAGTCCCCATGACCCCTTTTGACACATTGGAACACTCAAGTGTTCCTTAAGGGGTTGTAGGACCCCTTAAGACACACTTGAGTGTTCCAATGTGTGAAAAGGGGTCACGAGGACTCCTTAGGGGTCCTAGTACGCTTTATCACGCGTTAGGACACCTAGGGAGTCCCCGTGACCCCTTTTGACACATTGGAATGCTCAAGTGTGCCTTAAGGGGTCGTAGGACCCCTTAAGACACACTTGAGTGTTCCAATGTGTGAAAAGGGGTCACGGGGACTCCTTAGGGGTCCTATTATGCTTTATCACGCGTTAGGACACCTAGGGAGTCCCTGTGACCCCTTTTGACACATTGGAATGCTCAAGTGTGCCTTAAGGGGTCTTACGACCCCTTAAGGCACACTTGAGCATTCCAATGTGTCAAAAGGGGTCACGGGGACTCCCTAGGTGTCCTAACACATGATAAAGCATACTAGGACCCCTAGGGAGTCATCGTGACCCCTTTTGACACATTGCAACGCTCAAGTGTGTCTTAAGGGGTCACGATGACTCCCTAGGGGTCCTAGTACACTTTATCACGCGTTCGGACCCCTAGGGAGTCCCCATGATCCCTTTTGACACATTGGAATTCTGAAGTGTGTCTTAAGGGGTCCTATGACCCCTTGTGACACACTAGAGCATTCCAATGTGTCAAAAGGGGTCACGATGATTCCCTAGGGGTCCTAGTACACTTTATCACGCGTTAGGACACCTAGGGAGTCCCTGTGACCCCTTTTGACACATTGGAACGCTCAAGTGTGCCTTAAGGGGTCGTAGGACCCCTTAAGACACACTTGAGCATTCCAATGTGTAAAAAGGGGTCATGGGGACTCCTTAGGGGTCCTAGTACGCTTTATCACATGTTAGGACACCTAGGGAGTCCCCGTGACCTCTTTTGACACATTGGAACGCTCAAGTGTGCCTTAAGGGGTTCTACGATCCTTCTTATTATTGTATCTTCACTTCATACTTCACTTCATCTGTATTGCTACAGCAATCTTTCTATTTGTTACTTGTATCTTCATTCCTTCTTGCATTGTTTCTTGGGTTAGGGTTTGGATGATAAGTTCCATTGTTCATTCTACAAAACCTTGCCATATGTCCAATCCTGTTGCATATCTGATAAACAATTCCATTGTTCCCATATCTCTATCCTTGCTGATTAATCTGTGACCTGTAATTTCTAGCAATGTGTCCAACTTTGTTGCATCTATAACACACTACTTCATTTCTTCTGTTCATGTCTTCAGTAGGTCTCTTATCTACATTGTTAGTATTCCTAAACATTCTATTACCATAATTATTCTCAATAACTTTAGGTCTTCTACATTCAATAGCTCTATGTCCAAAACCATGACAATTATAACAATAACCATTAAGAGGTTTAAACTGTTTACCTGTGCAATCTCTTTTCATATGACTAATAGTATTGCAAGCAAAACATCTACCTTTGAATTCTCTTTGCATACCTTTGGGTGATTCCTCTTGCTTCGTTGATTCTTCTTCTTTAGGTGCATCTTCAGATTTGTTGATCTCATCAGCCTTCTTCTCATCTATGCTTTCAGATGTCTTCAGATCTGGTTTCTTGCTTTCATCATTTTTTCTGAATATATTAAATCCAAGTCCAGTCTTATCATAGGATGGTTTCCCAAAAGAAACTTGTTCATCGATCTTCTCACTATTTGAATATAGCCTTTCAAGTTTTTGTTTGGATTGAGTTAGTTCACCTTTCACAATCTTATTGTACTTCTCAAGTTCTGCATACTGCATATTTACTTTCTCAAATTCAAATGTCACTTTTTCAAGTTTAGATTTCAGTTCTTCATTTTCAGTCTTTAGACTTTCATTCTCAGATTTTAGATTTACTTCATTTTTGCTATTTCCATCTTTCAAACTAAGCTTCAAATTTACTATCTTCAATTCATGCTTAAGGATCTCATTTTCTTTTTCCAAGTTGTTATCACAATCTTCAATAAGAATTTTGGATTCCTTTTCATATCTCATATCTTCTATCTTATTTTTCAATTTCTCAATAAGGTTCTTTGCATCATCATATTTCCTTTTCAGAGTGTTTCTTTCATCAGTAAGCATATCAATCTGCTCAAGAGCTTCATCAAGATTCTTCTATAGTTGATCCATATCCATAGAGATCTTACTCAAGCTGCTAGGCTTTCCTTGAATGATTCTTTTCTGAGTAACTAGGCTCTGATACCAATTGTTAGAAATAGGGAATACTGAGAGGGGGGGGGTGAATCAGTATTCTAAAAACTTTATCTTTTTCTCAATTATGGATATAAAAAATTATCTTTATACATGCATAACATAAGAAACTAAACAATATGCATAACAATAAAGAACTCATAACACCTTATATGTTCTCAAGGAAACCCTGGCCAAGGGAAAACCCCGATGGGGATGGTACCCACAAAGATCCACTAATCAAAAGTATCCTGTTAAGGATGTTGACCCTGTTAGGAGTCTATTACATATGTATAGTGTATCAGTCCTAGTTAAGGGACTATAGGCCTTGTTAGAAGCCTCAACCCTATTAGGAGTTGTAGATACAAAATCTGATTACAAGATGAGCCCACTGCCTAAACAAGTAATATACAATGTATACTGATTAAAAAATAGATTAAGGTACATAACCTTATATTTCTTGCATCAATGTCTTCTTCGCTACTCTTACATTTGCATCATTTCATATCATCACCATATTACACCCTTTTTGTTTTTCATTTTCTCATACTTACAATTACAATTACATATATACAAGTTATTAAGTCTAATAACTTTACATGGTCGGCTTCCATATATCTTTATCTAAAGGTAAACATCTAGGATGTCATCCCTTTATATTGTTTAAGTCATTATTTTGGTAAACAAAATAATCCCTTAACTCTTTACCAATTCTATCTTCTTATTCTGTCATGTCGGCTTCACACTGTCTTCGGAAAAACTGTCATAAATAATTTCGTACATGTCATACTAACTTGTTCTCTAAGATGGGTCATCAGTAGCCATCATAGTATCTATGTTCAAGTGTGCAAGCACTAAACTTGCTCCAGTCAATGTCACAAACCAAAACTATATCCTGGTACACTGTGAAAACACTGTCTCACACTTAGACAAATTTGCATTGCGATCTGCCATACTTGCTCTCTGACCTGTGCGCTCTTAATGTGGATCATATGTTTCCTTAATGACAACATCTATGTACTCACTTTAGCCAAATTGCCAACAATTGTATTGGATCTATTGTGGATCTTGCAGAATTATTTCATTTTGTAATTGGCCCTAACCCAGAAGGCCTTACAGCCATGCATGTTAATGCAAATTACTTGAAACATTTGTAGTTTTATCTATTGTGTTGAGTTTTCCATTATGTAATTATGTTGGCTATAAGAAGGAAAGGGAAGAACCTAGTTTATTGGTTATCAGTTGGTTAATGGCCGGCAACTCTATGTTAGTAAAATTTTAAATGTACGAGCCCTTACAATTGAGTATTATCATATCATGAAAAAGTAATGGTATCACAAAGAGAGATGGTTGGAAGCAGGGCATGAATATCATAAAAAATTGCTTGAAGATGAAACAAACAGCTCATATATTATATCAATATGTTCCAAAATTATCATTGAGTGGTCTCATAAAAAGCTAAAGTAATATTTATCCATATGGAAGTAACCAACATAAACAATGATAATAATTAAGGAATAAAATTGAAGTTAATAGATATCACAAATATACAAGATAAATTTAGGAGAGATATTTTCCATCAATCAAAAAAATGATCTAATACATAAAAATATTTTGCAAGAAAGTGACATGGAGAACATGATCCAAATGATACAACAACAACTATAGAGACAAATCGATTCAATATCAACAATATGGATAAGAAACAAGTAATAATAGTAAAATATTGAGAAACAAATAAAAGTGAAATATGAATAAGAAAATATAATCCAGCTATGATTGAAAGTGGAGAAATGGTTTATTGGATATAGACCAACATATTAAGAAATTAGAGGATGCTTGTAGTAAGATATTTGAATTATAAATTAGTACCAAATTAGTTTGGAATACATTGTCAGGAACTATAAAACGGATTAACCAATAGTCACTAGAAGATCAATGCAATAGAAAATAATATCTTTGTGTGTGTGTGTAATAATAATAATAATTGTCCATAAATGTGTATAATTTTTTTAATCTTTAGGTTATGAATATGTTATTTACACACTATTCTCATTGCATCACTCTAGGGTTAATTTCTTTAACATAAATAATCTATACCTTAGGATTATGTTTTCCTATCAAAAAGTACCCTACAAATATCTTAAGACCCTCTTAACTATACCACTGCTAAAAGTGCCATTCCAACTTCATCAACATTATCTTTTCCATTTTAAGTGTATACCATTGCTTTTGATGCATGTTGAATGCCCTCCCATTTAGCTAGTGTCTCCTCTAATAGTCATCTTTGAATTTTGGCCTTTTATCTCTACTTTTGTAGACAATGTCATTCTCTGCCTTATCATCTATGTCTACTCTTTGCTTTGACATACATTCTTGGAAGTTACTTTGAATGTGGTGGATCATGTGTTCTACATAGTATCATTGCATGCTCTTCTCTTTTACAATGACTGTCACTGTTCTTCACAAGAGTGCTTTTGTCACTTACCATGACTGCCAAAGATCTAAGAATTCAAAACTCTTAGAAACCCTTCTCAAAATAGTAGAGATTTTATTTTCGCAAAACAAAAGATGTATCTCCCTATGAACATTTTAATGAAAACTACTTCTCTTTCTTTGACATCTGCCATTCCTTGTTACTTCCTTCAACAATTTACTATTTTTCTATGTCTTAAACATGCCTTTGAATGTCCAAAGAATGTTGCTATTCTTTACATGAAATCTACATTTCATCTTTCACTTATGCAAGACACTGGTGTGTACTCTATGCTTTCTGATCTACATGCATACTTCTCTCCACCAGTTATAGCCTAATCTGCCTGATGATTATAATAGTCACCAACTTGTGAAAACAATAGTGTGTCTCAACGTGTAATCTAGTCCTCTCCAACTCATGCTTGAGGAGCTTATATAATAATCAACTGATTAATGTTTTTGGTTTTGATGTAAATTCTATTAAGACATTTTGACCACCAACTCACTTATTTTTGGAGTTTTCTCCATATTCCGTACTCTTGGCCCAAATTTATTTATCTCACCGATAATAATTGGAAATGAAATGTTTGTATTTCATTGCTTACCATAGTTATTTGCCGAATATGAATTAATCCCCTTCAATGATGATAAATGTTGATGGCAGTCCCAAGTATAGCCTAAACGAATTATTAATCCCTCAATGTGTTCCTCTCTTTGAGACTCTTAAATGTTTTTGTTTTAGTTTCTAACTTTTTAATTCAAATTACTCTTTATAAAGTTAAATCTTAAATGTCAAAGATCATATCAGATAGATTTAATTTTATTTCAAGCATAGTTAGATAACCTACAAGATTCAAAATGAAAATTGTTCATCTTACTTGGGAGAATTCTTGAGTTGTTCATAATGATTAGCAACAAAATCCTTGAGAGACTAATTTTGAAATGTAGTAATCTAGACAACACATTTATCTCTATAATAAAATGTCATTCAATTTAACATTTTGCATGTTAGTTTTTATTTGTTGATTTCTTCAGATCGGGCCTATACGTTCCAAGCATTTCTCTTCTTGCAACGTCAAGAAAGACCATGTTTGATGATATCAACGCATAATAAAATAGGGAGACAATTGCTAAACTGTGGTCTAACTTAAAAAGAAAAGGTGATGAAAAATGTTATTGTCCTTGAAAAATTTGTAAGGGCTTAAAGACTCAAAGATATCTAATCAAAACAGCTGAGGAACATTGTAGGCAGCATGGTCACATTGAAGGGGAAACGAATTTCGTCCATTGGTATGTATTTTAATAATTTATAAAATACATAAGACATGATTTGATGATGACATCATGGTCATGGTTAATATAAGGTCATCATTTTTATATAGTTCAACCTCCCTGGGTTTCATGTTATGGACCATGACAATCCGGAGAATGTGGATTTCCAAATGAGGGAACATGGAGGTGTGAATATAGAAGTAGAAGGTAATGATCCCATGGAAGAAGACCATGATGATCAAGAAGATCACGATGATGATGATGATGATGATGATGATGTTGACGCAGACCTTGATGTACCTATACTTGAGAAGGCACACGAGCCCCTATATGAAGGCTCCCAAACAACTCTTCTTGCCGTTGTATTGTTGTTGGTGAACTTGAAGGTTATGAATGGTTTATCCAATGTAGCAATGACACATATGTTAAGGTATGTCATCTTTTTTCATTATTTTAGTCATAATTCCCTTATAATTAACATTGGGTGAATCGTGTAGTAATTCATATTTTTTAAATTAACAAATTATATTTTTGGTCGTAGGTTGATAGGTGAGTGTTTGTTACCACCATCAAACATTCTACCTCACTCGTACTGAGAATTATTTGCCATTATGAAAGATATTGGAATGGAGTATCAAACAATACATGCATGTTTGAATGATCATATTATATATCATAAACAACATGAATTTGCAACAGAATGCCCTGTTTGTCATATTAGTAGATATCGATCAAATCGAATAACAAAAAAGGTGTCTCGCAAAGTTCTTCGGTTTATTCCCATTATTCCACGTTTGCAACGATTATTAAGGTGCAATAGCTTGGCACAATTTATGGATTACCATGCACGCAATAGAAGTCAAGATGACATTATGCGAATGCCTGTGGATGGTCCAGCATTTAAGGAAATAGAGGGAAAATGGCCACACTTTAAAGAAGAACCTCGTAATCTCAAGCTTTCATTGGTAGCGGACGGTGTCAATCCATTTGGAGAGATGAGATCTACTTACTCAGTGTGGCCTATTTTTGTTATCAACAATAACATTCCTCCTTGGATGTCCATAAAGAGGAAGCACATAATGTTGGCACTGATTGCTCCAAGTATTTTTTATTTAATAGTCATCTAAATTAATTTATTATAAATAATCAATCAAAATGGTCATAATAATTATGTAATATTTTTGTTCATTCAACTAGGTAAGTACCAAGTTAAAGATATCAATGTATATATTGAGCCCCTTATCGACGAGTTGATAGTGTTATGGAATGGGGTCACTATGTATGACATCTCTAGACCAATAGGACAAAGACAATTTCAATTCCATGCAATGCTTGTATGGACAATACATGATGCCCCTGGGCTAACACATTTTTGTGGTGTGTTCTCTTCTTAACACCTCTTTTTTGGTATGTTATAGTGCTAACACAAAGTTAACATATTTAATCCAATTATACACGATCTTGTAGGTCTTCAGACAAAGGAAAAATTTGCATGTCCAATTTGTGGTCCAAAGATGAAATCTCGTCATTCAAAAAGTTTAGGAAAGCAGGTGTTCGATGAGAATAGACACTTTCTCCACATAAACCATAAGTATCGAATTACCGAAAAATATATTTTCAATAGGAAAGAAAAGACTACACCAAAGCCACAGAGAATGACACCTCGCCTATGGAAGTTGGAATACAATAAAATAAATCGTCGAGGTAATGTCATTCCATCTAATGGTTTTTGTTTGAAATTTATATTTTGATATTGTGTTTTGTTTACTGATGATGTAATTGATGCTCATGAAGGTCGTCAAAGCATTAATGACCAACTTCCAAAAGGACTAAAAAGTTATCCTACGCAATTTAGTAGGTTATCGTACTACGAGCAACTCTCAATTGTGCATTTGTTTGATCCTATGCATATTGGAAAGAATTTAATAGAGACATTATGGAAAATCTTGGATGGAAGATGTGACAAAGAATAAATTGTCAAAATTTGTAGTGACATTGAAGAATCCAACCATGCAATGAAAAATGTCATTCGATCAAATAACAATAGAGACCAGATTGATACAAGTGCCCTTAGTTGGTTATTGTCGGAGCAGCAGAGCAATGTTATAAAAGAAGTTATAAAAAAAATATGATTTCCCACAGGATTTGTTGCGAACATAAACGATCTCATATCAAAGAAAAGTGAATTTGGGCCAGGGATGAAAACACATGATTGGCATACATTTATTAAGGTAATTCATGTTATTTTGTATTCACTATATATTTGTATACTGCATGTAGTTTTCATTGCATTCTTTTATAAAATATTGATAAGATCATTTTACAAATAGTGCAGTGCGTTCTACCTCTATCTCTCCCACACCACTTCGCCAACAGTGTCAAACAAGTTATATATGATCTTGAAAAATACATGAGGTGGTTGTCATCAAAAGAAATCAATAAAGAAGATATAAAATATTGGAAGATAAAAAGTCCTCTTCTTATGTGTGAAATGCAAAAGTGTCTACCTTCAATTTTTTTCAATGCACAAGAACACTACCTCATACATCAAGTTGAGGAGATCGAATTGTGTGGACCTATACCAACTAAGTCAATGTGGATGGTTGAAAGGCACTTGAAATTTTTGAAAGGTTTGGTTCGACAGAGAGCACATCCTGAGGGTTCTATGGTGGAGGGATATATGGTATACCAGACCATGGTGTACATTAGTGAATATCTTCCTAAGTTTGCAACAAAGATCCATGTAGATCGTATTTGGGATCCCAACTCCATTAACAAGTTTGAAGGGGAGTACTTGATGGGCAAAGGTAGATTGAGGAAAGTGAGAGGTAAATATAAGATGTTATTATAGTTAATTAATTCTTATAAATCTTCAATATAAGTTATTTATAATTGGTGTATTTTTTTTATACAGTTGGTCGAGAATGGGATGCAATACATTTGTATATTGCGAACAATCTTAATTGGATGACGGTATGGATTGAACAATGTCAACAAAATAGTTTCTCATTAACATGAGAAGGTGTTGCTTCATTGGTTAGAGAAGCTCATCGTAATGGAGATTCCAATGTTACGCCAATGGTAATTGATCTAGCATATGGTTTAAAAAGTAGAGGTACATACAAATTTATTAATGATCATGACTCGTATGTTTCATATCAACTCACGATGCAAATAATTTTCACACACTTGAAAAATTGCAGGTCAAGCACCACAAAGCTATGTACTATCATGGCCACAAATTTTTCATAAAAAAGTTGGATGACATGAAGAAAACTTGTGATTCTAGAATAATTGTAATTTTTGAGGTCACTAATATATCATCTAGAAACAACATACACCCTCAACAATCTCAAAATTGATACTATGGCATCTTTGATGATATAATTGAGTGTGAATTTAACTCCTTCAAAGTAGTTCTATTCGTCGTCAAATGGTACAGGCTACGATTGAATCAAAATGATCCAAATATAACTGTTATTCAATATGATAATAGATTTACAATGATTAATACAAAGTTGTTTGAGCCAGTTGGAGATGAGTCATATGTTCTTCCAAGCCAATGTGAGTAAGTGTTTTACTCAAAGGTTTCACATAAATAGAGTTAGTCATTTGTTGTTAGACATGATCCAAGAGGAAGGTTGATAAAGTATAATGTTATGGAAGAAGAAGATATTGAAGATGATGAAGAAGCAGATGATGAAGATCAAGATGACGATGACGATGACGATGATGATGATGATGGTGATGATGATGATGATGATGATGATGATGATGATGATGATGATGAGATGGATGAAGAAGATGATCAATGACATGATTGAAATGTATAAGGTATATATGTGATTTAATTGTTTATATATATTTATATTGATTAGTATATATGTTTAATATTGATTTATTGGTTTCAATTCTAATGATTACATATTTAGTGTGTTCAATTCTAATGATTACAACATATGTGATTTATAATTACCAATGTTTTGCTTACGATGCTCAATTAATTGCTGCTGATACATGTATATATTGTGTTTGATTATCACCCTTTTTGCAAACAGGTCATTGACTACAGACATTGTCACCTCTTTTGTTGACGATCTTGCATTTCATCTATAAGGTAAATTTGTTCATGTTTACAATGTTGCATATTGTTCATGTTGTCTTCTAAGTTATTTGTAGCATATGTATCATGTAATTTTTAGCTAACTTAAGATAAATGATTAACATATGCAAGAAATTTAATCTCTTTGGCGTGGATCGTGCACAGTGACATGGATCAGTAGGTATAAGTCAATAAATAGACAGAATTTTCTTATATTCTTCTTGTTTATCACTGAGCACATATGTTATAAATAGACATATTATATAATCATATAATGTATATATAGACAAAGAAGAACCATATAGACATATAATTATATAATCACTTTCAACTTAGTACATTTTATATCTCCCATGTATAGACAAAGAAGAACCGTACGTATGGGTCATGACTTGATTATTCTATATATATTATTTAAATATTATCAAAATTCTATTTGAAGAAGAGACGTGACAATATCTCATTTGATGGATTGCAAGACCCACCAAATAGGTACTTGTCAGATCTATCTACATTGAATGAGGGAAATGAGGGAATGGTAGATGAAAGTTCTACATGTAGTACGGCTAAAATGGGGAGATCAACTAGAGGTCAAAAGATTTAAAAAAAATTTGATAAACACATGCAATTTTTCCTTGCTAAAGGGGGGTCATGTTCTTATGATGATGAGACCAAAGGCAACATCAAGGTGCCCTTTCAGTACACACATATTGAGAAAGAATAGGTACCCAATGAGCTACCTCCAATTAACACTGATTTTTGTGTTAATGAGAGGATATATCGCATAGCTCCATCCTCATTACATGGTTTGGGCCTATTTTCAATGGATGGGATAAATGTATGTTACAACAAAGTTGTTGAATTGTTCAAGTATGTCGGTCCATGTTACAATTACAATGATTGGATGTGGATTGTTCAATATAAAAAAAGTATGCGTAGGTATGCACTATCAGCAAATTATATACAATGGAAAGAAAATGATCAAAGTAAAAGCTTTGCAATGTACATTGATGGGAGACCAAAAGCAACTGGTAATATTGCGGGTTTTATAAATAGTACGCGATCTTCCTCAACTAATAAGCAACCCAATTACATATTTGAGGCGTGTGAGGGGAATCAAGTTTTTGTATGTGCGATAAAATCAATAAGTGTAGGGGAAGAACTGCTAATAGATTACCATTTAAATTGCATAGATACAAACAAAGTTACTATCATGAGGGTGGTAAGTACTATATACCATTTTATTAATAAGTTTTTTTTGCTAAGTCTATTGCTTTCAGTTCGCTGAAGTTTTTATATTTAATCTTTGTCACAGGACGATATAGATCCCCCACATGATAGAGGCCATGAGGATGCTCCTCCCACCCATTCTTCAGCAACGATAAACCTTATTGAAATTGTACAAATTAGATAGTTGAAAAATGTTATATTATTATGTTATTTTATTTAGGGTTTTGGAGTTTTTATGATAGTTTTACTGATATTCCTGTCACAATTTGATGTTCAAGATAGGGGGAAAGCACCTATAGCAACAGAGGCAATAGCTACCCCTTCTAATGATGATATCGTAGAAATGCCTAATATAACAATTATGTTGAGGAAAAAACTAAAAAAAATCAATTTAAAAATTATGAGCATTTTGGATGAAGCAAATCCAACTGAGGAGATGCTGAAGAGGCTATCTAAATTGATGGCGCAAGCACGTCATTATGAAGTAAGCAGTAATGAATCTTTAGTTATAACAAAAGTTCAATAAAGGTTTATATTTTATACTCTTTTATAACTCAAGTACTTGGTCAAGGACAACGCGGTGAGGCCGGTAGTAGCAGAGCTCTAGCCACCTCAGGTAAAATAATCCTTTAGTTGACAAGTTACAAGAAATGTTTTCTTTGGAACATTCAAAAACTTCTTAAGTTAACTCTTACTTTTATTATTTCAGAATGTCTTTGCTAACAATGTATTGTTCAAGTCGTCAAGTGCAGGTGACTCCTCCTAGGAGGTTGACGGACGTCCATCAAAGATTGTCGAGTGCAATGTCGGCAACAAGGAGCATGCAAACATCGATGCCTTCACAGTCTATGCATGGTAAATGCTTGTTTTGCTATATTTGGTTTTGTGTTAATTATGATTTGATAATTTGTACTTTAATCTTGGGTGCATCACATAGTGGATTAATTTTGTGGAGTAGGAGATACACCAGCGCCGTCTGCTATGCCAGATACCGATCAGAGTACATGTATTGGTGATAATTCACCATCATTTCCTAGATCTACCTGTCTTTCTAGCACGGGAGTTATGCAGACGTCATTGTTGATTGACAATAATGAATTGATGCCTTTAAAATGTCCTAAGCTTCCAAGTACTTTAAAATTATTATTTTTTATATTGTAATATGCATTTACGGAACCAAAAGACCTATCCAAAAGGAAAGCTAGCAATGTCTAAGAGAATTTTAGACATGAGGAATAATTATTCACAGGTATGAACAATTTAATAATCTGTCTTTGGTTAGTTTTTTGTGATATGAAATATTTTACAAATTCAAAACTGAAAAATCTTCCATTCTATTGTAGGGTTTGACAAATGGATTGTATACTTAATATGCTTTGATATGTTATATGCATCTTTTCATAGACATACATGACAAAGATGATGATGAAATATTTGAGGATATTCCTTTTCTTTCTAATGATTATCATGAACCAAGTTCCTATTTAGAAGGAACGATAACAATATCTAGTAGAATTTTAGAGAGGGTGAATAAATAGTCACGAGGATGAACAATTTCATAATTTCATAATGTTTTATGTGATAATATTGGTATGCTTAATTTGATTATATATATATATATATATATATATATATATATATATATATATATATATAAACCAAAAATTATTCTTGGTCAATTAATTGACGTGTAAATAATAGTTCTTTCGACGAGGATGCTATGTACTCGACGTCTATTCTGACCACATGTCGTCGAAATTGCGACGAGATTTGGTCACATAGATAAAAGGTATGATCCAGGTTGAAGCAATCGCTTCAACAACGATTCGGTCGATAATTCAACCACTATGGACGTCGGAATTTCGATGATGATTTTTCCTGTCGTATAAGCGACGAAAAAAAGTTCGACAACAGTTTGGTCATTTGGTCGACCAATTGGTATCGAAATTTTGACTAATCCTCATCGAAAAAAAGGCTAAAATTTACTAGTGTTGTATTGATATTTTAATTATACATTCCATGAGATGTATGGTGTAATTTTACTTATGATGATGGATGTTGTACTTATGTCAATGTAAATGCAATTATAGTCATGATGATGTTATAGCAATTAAGATCGATGACATTGTAATTATGCTTTGATATAAAATTGTGATCATGTAATAAATGGATTAAAGAAAGGATAGTTTAGAGTTAGATAGATTGATGTTGGTATCGACTATCCATACAAGGTTGTATGTTATCTTTGCTATGTTGGAAAGTGAACTTAGGAACATTGGGAATTGGTGTTTAAAATGAACCTAGTGATAATGCTAATTATAAATGAGAGGTATTTCATTATTGGCTTTAGTAAGTTAAGAATGATTTGATTTTTGTTTCATTGCAAAGTAGCAAAGTTAGCGAACCCATGGAGGATATATTTTCTTAATGTAGTTTATCTTCCACTTGTACGTTTTTATGAATGAAATCATGATGTGTAATTATACCTTAAATTTTGCAATCTTAATGTATAAATGAAATCATAATGGTTAAAGCAAGATGTATTTGTTCTTAAAAAAAAGATTCTTGTGTTCTTCTAGATGGTAGTAGTTTCCTCTAGGGTTCTTTAGTGGGGCATTACATATTTCCTCAAGGAATTTGATGCTCTTTCACACCAATTTCTTTAGAGTGATAATTTTTATGATTCTAAGTGGATCTTAGTTAAGAGGGAATCTATGTGTAGGCCAAAGAAAGAGGGGGAGCCTTAGTCTTCATTTTGCAATTTTGAAGATGTATGTTCTTGCAGCAAAATTATATTAGCGATGGTGTGCCAAGAAGGATCAAGTTTGGGCACACATTCTCATACATAAGTATTTAAAATGAGCTACCATTTTGGATGTTCCTTCTTGTCATTTGGAGGGAAGAGGCTCTATGATTTGGCATACTCTAAAAACAAGGGTTTAGCTTATTAAAAATGAGCCTTTTGGATTTTCAATAAGGGCTCATAAGGTATTGTTTAGCTTGATTTCTAGGATGGTAACCCTCCTATTATTTTCATGTATTTGCAACTACAATCCCTTTGTGATACTTTTATTACAACTGGTTGGAATATGGTAGCAAATTATAGGACTATTTAGAATTTAGGGTTGGCTACTAGTTACATATGGAGAGATTCCACTAAATAGCCCCTAGGTGGTCTAGAGGAGGCTCAAAAGGAGTTGGCTCAAATTCTTGTTTCTTGTGAGTGCAATTCCTTGGTAGTGCAAGATATCCATGCCTGAGATAGGGATTCGTCTAGTAAGTACCCTGTTGTTGCAAGCACTTAGAGATTGATAAATAGTTGTTTGGAGGTATAGGGGTGCCTTGGTAGAAAACAGTGTGGAACAAATTTTCTTGGCCCAAATGCAACTTTTTCACATGATTGGTGGTGTGAAATCGATGTCTTCTTAAAATAGTTTGTGTAAGAGGGGCTTCCATGGTCCCTCTTGTGTCGTAATAATGAGTGTGTTTCTCATCTTTTCTTTCAATGATTTGTCTATAGAGAGATTCAACACTTATGGTGGGGAGTTTGGAATCGAGTGTGTTGGCATGTATCATCTCTAATTGAGTTTTGGGCCTATTGGAGTAAGCCTCCATTTAAGACTTATTTTCATTAGGTTTCATTGGTTCTTGGACCCACTTTCACTATGTGACATATTTGGTTAGAGAAGAATTGTAGGATTTTTCATGATGCTAGAATGGTTGTTCAATAATTGTGGAAAATTATTCATTCTCTTCAAGAGATTGTCTCGAGAAAGTGTGACTTTATCGAAGTTGTGGATCCTGGATATGTTGATATCTGCAATTGGTTCAATTTTCCTCTTTATGGAGATGATTTTTCACTAGGTTGAGTAGTACGTAGATCATGAAGAATAAATGTAGACAACCTTTGTTTAAGATAAATTGGGAGGGTCATTGGTTCCCTCCTCCTTAAGGAGTTTTGAAAATTAACATTGATGGTTCTTCTCAGGGGATCATGATCATGTTGGTATTGGTGAAGCAGGGCGTGATAGCTCTGGAGATGTTTAGTTTATTTTTTCAATTTATAAGGGTCTTCATACAAATAATTACATGGAGGCTTTTACCATTTTGTATGTTGTGGAGTGAAGTTGTGTTCTTTGCTATAAATGACTATTTGTGAATCCGATTCTTAGGCGGTGGTGGCTTTGTTAAATGAGTAATGGATAGATGGTGTCAATTGACATTTAGTTTTGGTTGTTAGACAAATTCTAAGGTTGTGCGGCTCTTTGGAATTTGTTACTTTTATTCTCTTTCCTAGTGAGTCAAATGAAGTAGTAGATTGTCTTGCCAAATGAGCTTCTAATCAAATGCAAAGGTGGAATATTGTGGATAGGGAACAATTATCTTCAAAATTGTCTCACGTGTTGGATCAATTAGTGGATAATAACAAGGTTGTGTAGTGCTCTTTTCTCGATTTGGTGGTTGGCCCTTCTTGCTTTGTAATTCTCTGTGTTGAATAAATTTTTACCCCTCTTTTAGTTAAAAATAATGATTGAGGTATGACCTTGAATTTTATATTTATATCTTAAAAAATGCACACAAACATATTAATTGATTTACTTTATCCTGATTTGATGGATTAAGTCAAAAGGATGCAAATGTGCCTCAAACCTCCACTGTACCTTTCAGAAGAGAAAAAAAAAACATGTGCAAATAGCTATAGGAATGTATATTAATGTAGATTAGTTATCTCTTCTACATTAAAGAGGCATAAGAAAAGTTATTTTGTAAAGCACATTAATGCAAATAAATTGTTTGTCCATGAGCTAAGATTTCTTGTAAACAAAGAAACTAGACTCCTATGTTCTTTGAAGCTTCACACTTTTAAGTTCTAGCATCAAAAGAGAAAGAAATAAAGAAAGATTTTTTTCTTAACATCTACAATGCTAAAGATGACCTATGGGATAGACCACCTCACAAACTGATTTCTTCATTTCGATCATTTTCTCGTGAAACTCGATGATAAGTGTTCCCAACAGCTCAACTATTCATTTGCTGAATAAATCGACCCAAGAGTTAGCTGTCAAGATATTAGCATAACTGTTCTTGCTTTCGTTCAAGACATCACTCTAAAATGAAATGATTTTCTGTTTCCACTTTTCTCAAAGTGCAAAAAATACACTTTCTTACCAAGCTTTTTTGTTCTTTTCCAATGCCCGGTTTCACAACAAAGTTGATGAGAGCTAGTTCTTAACTAAGTAGTAAGAATTTTAGATCTCTAATAGATATTGACCCATGTGTACACTTTTTGAATAGCATTTTATTTATTTCGTCCAAATAAATGTTCACCACAATAACATTTTACTTGTTCAATTGCATGTACATATGTGAAACACAATTTATAGATGATCACTTTATGCAGGAATTTGGGAGCTTCATGTGTTTGATTTGAAACATTAGAACTCATAAGTTTATAAACCTTTATTATATTCTATTGACAATTTCATTTTCCTTAAATAGCCTACGTAAAGCTGTGAATCCTATACTTCAAAATGCAAACCCCAAAGTAGTCTCAACCAGGAGCTTGTTAATATAAGAGTATATTTGTAAGTACATATCCAATGGGAAAAACAAGAGCAACAATTTTCATATAATGGGGAGCATTTATAACTTTCAAATTGAAAAGAAATAAGATATAGCTCAATGGAATATTATGATAAAAGGCCCTTGTATGTTTCAATGATCTTCTCCATGACAGAAAAAGACCATAAAACATGACGGTGGAAACTCAACCACCATAAATAACAACAAAAAAAGAAAGACCATGTCTATAGACTACAGTACTTACACACAGTAGCATTGATGCATACAACATTTCCTTCCTGCATAATGTGCTTATTTTACAATAAAAGAATCACCATTTGATCAAAAGAATCACCAGTCTACTCATCATGTATCATCAGGACTAAAGAGCTCAGCTGAAAGAGAAACAATGAACTAAACGGTACAAAGTCATTGCAAGTAATCCAGACCACCACTCTTAGCTATGTAGATGAGTTCATCCCAAATGCTCAATATCTGTTGACAAAATTATAAATTAATACAATAATCATGGAATTTAAGCTTTCAAAAGATTGCAGCAAAAAATCTGTATTGAAACTGTTCATTTATTAGCTTTTGGTTCAGTAAAAATAGTGACTATAATGCTTTAGGATACTGGATCTTGGTTCTAGAACATCTATTATCAATTTTTCTTGCACATTAGGATCATAATTGACTGAAGGGAAAACTTTATGGCTTATTTTTCAGCATTCAACCTAATTTTGTAAGAACATCATCCAATTTGTTAAGTGTCCAAATTATGTTTTACAAAATGTACAAATCTAAATTGCAATTTCCATTTTTTCACATTCTATGATGATAAAGTTGTAGGCATTCTGGTACACAAGGATATAGTTCTCGTTATAGGTGTACATGGAGCTAATTCACTAAACAAAAGTATCTTTCTTTGAACCAGACCTAGCCAAGAACACAAGCTTTAGGGCTCTAAATAGGAACCTCTTATGATTGTTTATTTTATCAATTGTGTGTTTTCTTAATGGTAAACACTGCCATATATAAATGAAAAATTTCTGACCATGAAGCTTTCACTAGATGCAAGGTGTACTCAAACAAAAAGGTGATTCACAAACATGCGTTGTTCATCTGGTATTACTTTCTAACAAAATACATATTATCCATTTTGAATTGGGCAGCTTTCCATTTTCCTATGAAGATTATCCACTTCTCCTGTTGGTAATACTTAGCAGAACTTCCTTGGGCAATGCAGGGTGCTTATTGAGATGAATCTATATTATGACATATAAGATGTCTCTAGATCTTTATTCTGGTGGATTTAATGGTCCATGACTCCATATTAGGGCCTCATTATTTCCATCAAGACTTTAAAGAGCTTAAGTCAGTCTATATGTCATTCTGGGGAACACATAATTTTAATAATTAGATCAGAACATAGGAGAGAATAGGTTTAGAAAGAAAAATGAAGAGTCCGACAAGGTTTGGCCTTCACTCAAACATGGAATCCTTTCAATAACTCACAATGTCAAAACAATGTGATTTCTTGCAAGGTCAATTGAAATTTGAGCTAGACAATCTAAAATGGGCTAGATATACAAGCAATATGTATTCGGTAAATGTTAGCTATAAGCTCCTAGTTCATCCTGCTTACCCAAACCATGACTTTCCAACAAATAAGTCAAGGATGAAATAAGGCATTCCTAAGGAAAAGTCCTACCTGCAGTTAGTCACTAGAAGAGATAGGATAACTCAAGATATACTTTTCCATATTAGATTCCTCAGACCTCGTCACATTTTTTGTCCAAGCAATGAAGGGTACCTTGACCATCCCCTCCTTCACTTCCCCTTTGATTCAGAGACTTGGATTTGATTTTCCCCCAAAAGTTAAAATGGATACACTCAGTTGGACTTGCTAACCTTCAACATGGTTTACAAATTCAATACAGGTCAATTGTGGCTAAGGGATTATCGTGTCCCTGCCGAAATTCAAATTTAGATTGCAGCAGCATGTGAGCCACAAAGAAGTAAATGACAAGTGGCACAAATATCATTGATGAGATAATGCTAATAAAAGCGGTACTAGTTTCATACTAGCAATATAAGATAAACCTAGTCAAATTAAAATTAAAGAATAATTTACCAAAGGGCAGCGCTTGTGTGAGAAAGGTTGTCTCTTCCAAAAATAAGATACATATGGGGGATCATTCCATAAGAAAAAGACATCAATCAATCAATCGGAAGAAAATATGAGGTGACTTTGCAAGTAAATAATTACAGCCAAACAGGACGAAAACCCTCCAAGGCAAATTCACGAGATTTAAGGACAAAAACCCTCTAAGGCAAAATCAAGAGATATAAGGACAAAAACCCTTAATTTCTCTTATCAAGTTAATGGATGAAAACCCATTACTTGTCTAGTAATCAAAGAGAGACATCATTTAAGAAAACAGCTGCAAATTGGAAGAAGAAACATAGAAGAAAATCAAGATAAGATTATTTTCAGAATTATTTGAATATTATAATAAATTCATGGTTTTGATTTAAGTTATATTTATAAATATATATACAATTATCATTTCAAAATTCAAAATAACGTTCTAAGGCAAAAATAAGAAATGCTCTAGAATGGGACATTACAGGGACTTTCAAAGATGACTCAAGATACACTATTGCATATTGGATTCCTCAAACCTTCTAATTATAATTTTGTACGTGCAGTGAGGAAATCCCTGGCCATATTCTCCTTATTGCCCCTTTGCTTGGAAGAACTGAGTTTGGTTTTCCCCGTAGTAGCATTTCATTTACACAACATTGACACAGAAAACTATAAATGTAAATGGATCGCACTAACACACGTTTAAAATAGGAAGAACTAGGCAAATTGATTCCTAAATGTTAAACCCTAAACCACAGCAGAGCTTTTCTGAAAAAGGTGCAGGTTATTCTATAAATTGTATTTTAAACAAAGGATTTTATTGAATAAACCTTGAATTTTAAATTTTTCCCAAAAACAAAAAAATCTGGGTTTGACTTGATCAAAGGTGTGTCAATTTGACACAACACACCCTGACTATCAAGCATCAATTGAATGTGATTAATTGAACTCTTTTTCCATTTAATGTTTCAATACTTTTCCATAAAATAAGTCAGTAAGGACATGTTTAGATAATCTTGCTCACCTCCTGCAAGGTTGGTAAGCTCAATATAGGTCAGTTGTAGCTAAGGTATTCTGAAAGATGTTCAGGAATGCAAGGACCTTTTGAGAAAAACATAAATTGTAGGAGCAGTCCAATTCTTGTTTAATGGGAAGCCCCTCATTTTTGTCCACTTTTCCCACTAGAAGGTTGGCAACACTGTTGAATAGAAGGAATAAAGGATCAATAGGCTCCTCCCAAGATAGTGTGCTAAGTCAAATTTTTATGAAGCCCCGAAGGGAGGCCTGGGATTGCTGAAGTGGGAGGTGCAATTTGATATTATCTTGGGGAAAGCCTACAAACATATTCCCCAAGCTACAAACACCATGCCAGAATCTATCACCCTGGTGGAAGCTCTCAGATTTGCATTAAAGAAGAACCATACCATTGCCAAAGTAGAAAGCAATCCATACAACATTATAAGGTTTATGAGATCAAATAACTCTGATGGGCAAATTGGTGTTGAGAAGTCTCCTAGAGGAGCCCCTTATTTTCAAATGGATAAGTTTCACATGCTAGCACCATGAGGCAAGAAGGGCTACTGATTTAATGGTCAATTGTGCAGTGGGTATCATCCAAACTGAAATCTTTCACTTATAGGACAACATACAGGATTTGTGTGACTTTTTTTCCTTGGTAAGGGATGATCTAGAAACACCCCTAGGAATCTCCTGCTCTTATATGTGACTCCTCTACTTATAAAAGGCCATAAGATACATCACACACCTCATCCTCTTGAGTCTCTGTTGCTAAGGTGTAAGCAATGGCATCCATGAAAGCTGAAAAGGGTTTGAAATGGAAGGTTATCAATGTCTGGAAGCAAACAATTCAAACAAAAGGACTATTGAAAGAAGGTGGAAGATAAGTTGTAAATGCAGGTAGAAAGGGACGCTAAGGTGAACTCTTTGGAAACCAACATAATTCGGCGTGCTGCCTCAGGATTATGCACCCTATGCTTGTGGATAAAGGGCATCTTTCTGTGGCGAAAAATACTCTTGTAATTATGGGACATAGGTCCTGCATATAGGTTGAAGATGACGATTCTGATCTTTGTGAAGGTCAAGCAGTTGTGATACAGAGATGGCCATGTGTAGAGATACAAAGTAAGCTGACCTATTTTGGGATTTCAAAAGAAATAGTGGATTGTTAGGGAAGTCTGATAGTTCACAATCAAACCTGCCCTCCTTTGACAGGAAATCACACAGAGAATCTGCAGAACCTACCTTGGAACAACTCAAAATGATTAGTTCTCGTGGAACTAGTTAGGATTAGATGTGAATTACAAACATGAAAAGGAAATGGATACTAGAATATAGTTTGACATCCCTTACTAAACGGGTATTATGGACTGGGTTGTGTGCAAGGCACATATACATCAGACAAGGTAAAGAGACACTTTAGTTTGTTGTGGCAGTGACTTCACTGTTAGACATGCACAGAAGGCATATATATGGACTTGGTTAGAGATTATTTCAAGTTCTTTAGGGCATACAAATGTCTGGTATACACACAAACTCTACACACTTGGCTAGTAACTCTGAAAGATTTCAAAGAAAAAACAACTTGCAACAGGACAATCAAATTATCTACGCACAGATCCTTTAGCATTTTAGAGCTGTGAATGCTCTCATTAGATGAACACATTATGGTAATTTACGGTATTACTAATATTTAAAAAGAGGGTTTATTCAGTTGGTAGGGGCTATATTTGAGAAAATGCCTCTATTATTTTAAAATGATGGTTTCTAGTTTCTTTGGCTATTGTGACGAACAAAAATCTGTTATTGCGGTCAGGGTATTTCTGATTTTCTTTTTCCTAATTTTACTAAGGATAGAGAACCAATTTTCTAGTCTCATTGATCAGTTGGGAAAAAAATTTAAAATAGTACAAAATTGCAACTGCTATTGCAGGCCTGGGTTGAGGTTAGTTGTAACTCTTGTTTTTCGTTTCTAATTGCCTCAGTTGTCAACAAAATTCAATTCAATTTCCTCTTATTTCTTTCTTGCTTCAAAAAAAATAGCACATGGACCAAATTGACTTAAGGCAATACAAAATATGTATTAACAGAAAATTTATCGATCCTGAGAAAATAGTAAATTAAGATTATGTAAGCACCAGTAGATATACTATGAAATGTTCCACTAGAATGATTCCATAACACAGAAGGTTAGAACTATACCTTGGTTCTCCACCTCATTTCCCAACATTTCTGTTATAAAATAGCTACTCTTCTTTTATACTTGGGTCGTTGCCATGGATGATACTACATCTGGAGAAGGGGCCATAGAAGTTCGTGGCTTTCGGCCAAACATCAGAAATCTTTTCAAACCTTTGGCACTGTTCTCTGAGTTCCCCCATCTTTTACGTGAATTCATTGGATCTGACTTACTGTCATCAGCTACAGGATTTTTTTCTGGTGAAGACTTGTGTATGCTCTGTAAATCTGGACTTGCACTTGGAGGAGTAGAAGAAATGACACAAGGGTCGTTAGATCCAAAAATATTTATCCTTGGAGTAAACACTTCTTCACTAGGAATATCATTTTCAGGTGTGGCAGGTACATTGGAAGTACAGAACTTGAAACTTTCGGAAGGTGAATCATTAAGAGATGAGACAGGGGCATTTAGTGCTTTAACATTTTCCTCAGGATTACATCTTTCAAGCGCAAAAGATAAAATTTTGAAGCTTCCTTGTTGATTTAATTGCTTGGAATTGGAAGAGCCTGATTTAGCCACCTCAGTTGGCGAATTTGTATAAGCTTCAGAGACCTTAATAATTTCAAATCCATCATCTACTAGACCTTCCGGTGTTGACTGTTTATTCTCTCCTGGATGCTTAACATTAGTAAAGGTAGATTTTTGAGTGGCAAAATGCCCTGAATTGGTTGTTTTATCTTCTTTCACTCTAGAATCATAATCCTGTACAGAAACTTTTACATGGTCTTTTATTTCTGTTACCTTGGAGGAGTCTGCTTTCATAAGCTGAGGATTTCCTTGAATTTGTAATCCAGAAATGTTATTATATATATTTGTAGCATGGCCATCCGTACTTTTTACAGACTTAGTATTTTCAACACCATTATCCATATTAATTCCTCCACTGCTGGGAAGGGCTTGCTCTCCTACCTTCTTATTCAAATCTGGATGATGTTCTTGGGAACCCTCTGTTGTATTTGTTGATTGTGTGCTTTTTCTTGCTACAGCTGACTTTTTCTTCAAATCAGAGTTATCTGAAGGAGTTGAACTCGGCATGGTCCCATTGGTTTTACATTCGCCAGCTTCTGTGCCCTGCTGAAGATTCAAACCTTTGTTGTTGCTCTTCTTGACACTAGACATACTGCCATTTTCTTTGTTTTCTTTTTTATTTTGAGCATGTTGGTCACTATTATTCTTCGTGTTGGGTCGAATCTGTTTTGTTTGAACAACTGATCGTACTTGTTTGGAGACATTAGAACTTTCCTTTCTGAGCACCACCCGAGCAGAAACAGGGTGACTAAGAGCGTCCCCAGATGCCTTTGATTTATGTGAACTCAATCTATTGATTGCTTCATTGGAAATCTTTGTGATTGGACGAGGGAGAGAACGTGCAGTACTAAGATTATTTGAAACTCGGTCTTTTTGCATACTTAATGATAACTTCCCAGTTGTCATAGGCTTCCCTAGTTGCTGCTTTAAGGATTGACTGTTAGGTGTTGATTTACCTCCAATTGAACTTGTTCTCCCTGCAATTCTTTTCTGCCTCTGCATCTTTAGATCTTCAATCCGTTTCCTATCCTCCTCTTCCTGAATACATTTAATTATCCAAGACAGAGCTTGTTAGCAATATGCATTATATGTCTTCGTGAGAAAAAAAATATTAAAACAAAATGAACAACAAAACATAGCTAGAACAAACTGGCTGTTGACCTTCTATCACACTCCATATTTTACAAAAAGAAATTGTGAGATGGAAATCAAAGGATACCTTCTCTTTTTTGGTCTTTTGTAAGGTAGCTTTAAAGGCACGTAACTTTTCAGCACGTAATTGTGCTTCAGCCAATGGACTTGGTTTTGTTTTCTTTCCACTCCGTGTAGTTGTGCTAGCTTTCCTCTTTGCTAAAGCTTCCTCAGCTGCTTTCAATTGCTCCTCCTTGCTTTTCATTTCAGGAAGTTCTTTGAGAATGCCCTTCTCCCCCACATCACCATTCAGGTCTGCATCGGGATACTTTTGATCAACAATGTTGACTAGTTCCTGGATATCATTATCAATGGCAGGATTCCATGATTGACCTAGAGAATCTCTTTCAGCATTTCTCTCTGGCACCATTAACAAATCAGCTGGCTCCCAGCTAGTTGCAGTTTCAGACTTGATTTTGGGGACATCATTGGAAGAACAATCTCCTTTAACAATGGGTGGAAGCTCAGAGTCCATATTTATCTCCGTCTTCCATTGAATATTAGCCTGCTCCTGTGGTACAGATCTGGTTGAAACCATGAAAGAATCATCCACTAAATATTGTCCATGCTGTATCCCTGGGTGCAAACGATCATTCCTACTAATTATGTGCTCAATATTGTCACCTGTATCCCATTGTCGAACTGTTTGAGCTAATTTTAATTCACTGTGTTGTTCAGAAATTATAATTGAGTCATCTATAACAGGTTTCTTTTGATTAGATAATTTCTCTCTCTCACCACCTATTACAGCATGTTTTTCATCCCAGGTTGAATAACCCCTTTGCGGTAGCAGAGACGGTTCCTTTGACATACCACTCCGGACTCCTGACTCGCCATGGTTAGCTTCTAGTTCAAAAATGGTTTGCATATCAGAGTTATCCGTGATCATATGTTCTTTGATTTTCACATCCATTTCAGGCTCAACTGAAGCTCGTCCATTTACATGAATAGCACTGCTGCTGTCATTCTTTGGTTTATTTTGTGATGATTCACCGTCTTTCAGTAAGCATGTCTGAAAGACTTGCCAGCTTGAATTGTCATCTTCACCTCCATTGTCTGTGTTCTCTTCAAATTTTCCATTTTTATCACTAGAATTATTACTTTCAGAAAATTTATTATGAGACCCTTTTTTTCTTGAAAATCCCCCTTCATGCTTCTGTTTTATCTCAGAAAGATCAATTACGATTTCAGGATCACTATCACTCTCAGGCTCTGATTTTTCTGATATTCCATCATGTTCCTTCGATGTAATATAGTTGATATTTCGAATAACAACCATGCCAGAGTGCTTATTACCTGATCGGTTAGAGGATCTTCTGTTTGAGGTCTTCAGAGGCCGAGCTTCACATTCTTTCTCCAGCTCAGAATGTCTGCCTTGGTCTGTAAGGCCTTGAGATTGTGAGGCAGATCTCGGACTTCCTGGGCTTCCCACTTCAGTAGACATGCCACTTGATTCTGACCTTTGGGTTGGATGAAATAGAGGATTGAATTGTGGCCAGTATGAATTTCCAGAATAACTTTGATAATATGGAGAACCAATTTGAATTCCTTGAACTGGAAGCCCATGAAAACCTTGCACTGTAGGTCCAGACCCAATCATATGAGATTGGAAGTTCTGGACATATTGTGGCGGCTGACCTGACCATACAGGCATTGTAGGCTGTTGAATATTTTCATTACCTCCAACTATTCCCATAGGAACCTGTGCTGATGTGAATATCCCATTATCTGCTTGTCAAGAAACCCTTGCAATTAATAAGTGATTAGCTAAAAGTAGCTCATTCACAATGCATAAAAAGAGCAAGCCACGTACCTCTATTATGACTTAAGTTTGTGTAGTTCCCATTTGGACCTTGGATGGCTGCTGTTTGTCTCAATTCATTTATATTACTTGGATCATCACTGGCAGCATGAATCTTAGTCTGACAAACAGAGTTACTGTTCAGCATAAACTCAGAAGCTCCCGCAAAGGACACCTCAGATAAAGCAGAATTATCCTCCATGGCTGACATTTCCATTTCCTCCAACCAAAGCCCAGCTTCTTGTTTTCTTTTGTACATCTCCATGATGTTCAAACATGATTTTCTGTTGCAGATGCAACCAGTGAATTTCTCAATTTCAAGATGCAGTTCCAACACCCACAGGAAAAATATTTGCTTCCAATCAGAATAGTTGTGAATTCATAAAATATAATTTATTTTAGTAAAAACTTAAAAAATCATGCACATCGTGCATGGAACCCTTCTCTCTTGATTTGATACGTAGTTGTGTCCTTGGCTAGACAAGGATTATTTGTGAATTGGATTCTCATGTGGTGGTGACTTTGCAGAATGAGCGGCAGTTAGACAATGTTAGTTGGCACTTAGCTGTGGTGATCAGACAGATTCTTTGATTGTGTGGCTCCTTGGAATCTGTTACTTTTATTTACATTTCTAGAGAGAGGAATGGAGTTGTAAATTGTTTGGCCAAATGGGCTTCTCATCATCTGCAGGGTTGGAATATAGTGGATAGGGGTCAGTTATCTCTGGAGATGTCCCATTTGTTGGATCACTTAGTGAAACTGACAGGGTTCTGTAATGTTCATTTCTATGTTGGGCGTGTGGCCCTTCTTGCTTTGTTCCTCTTTCTCTGATTGAATAAATTTTAACCCCTGTTTTAGTAGAAAAAAATTCTGCCTATCATTACAATAGAATTCATTGATATTCATACAATAGTACCTCAAACGAAGAGCTCCAAAGTACTCTGCAAATGAGACTAGATCGGCCATGTGCTCATTATCAAAGCCAGCGGCTGCTGCTTGTGCATAGGTCATTCCTTGTTCCTTCTGTAAAACTATTTTTCGATTCTCCAGTATTTTTAAAAGCTGAACTCTGACAAAAAGAAGTGTATAGATGGTATTAGATACATATCCCAAAATTGTATCATAGCAAAATCAGTAGGGCAGCGCAATTGCATTAATTTACATAGCATCTGCAAAAGTATTGAAGTTCTTACTTTGAATTTTCTCCTGGTACAGGTTGGGTATCATTAGCCAACTCTCTTCTTGGCTGACATAAGATTACACCCACATTATAAGCTGATCATATCTCGAACTTGTGTATAATCCTTAACCACATATTTATTATAATGGATTGGCTACTTATGCATTGCTAATAGATCACATAGATACAGACCTTCATGCAAATTATAAAATCATGTGCATTGAACATACCTTAAAAGGAACAATTGATCTCTCAAGGTTTAAATCAACCATAAAAATTTTACCTGTTCAAGTTCACATAAACCATCATATCAAATAAGGAGATTAACAAAAAAATTCGAAGAGTGGTTTTTCTGTAACTGGTTGAAAGTTCATATCAAAATTTATTACAACAGCTCACAAATTAATGACATGTTCTGACTTTAATCATCATGCACAGTGTCTACATATAGATGAGAAGAATTCAACAAATCAATGACTGCAATATTGACAAACTTGCTGAAATCACCGAAAGCTGATTGATAAATGTACAATATACGATAAAATCTCCAATTCAATAAGATTGAAGCGAGTGCAAGATCTCCAATTTAATAACATGGCTCTGAAGATGGTAGTAACACCTCCCAATATTAAACCCTTATGAAGCTCTTTGAATTCTTTACAAAAGTTACTAAATGCTAATTATGGAAGAAGACAAATGATGCATAACCGAGGAACTAAATGGAAGAGGTACAAATACCTTCCGCACCTACTTTTAGAAACGTCAAATATTATTACATACAGTGCTATTGGCACAATCTAAACAAGATTACAAGCAATTAGCTATGTTCCCAAGGGATTCATCCCTGGCATTTTTTGACATATCCCTGTAACAGGGATGTTTTGGGGACTTAGGAATGCCTTGGAAACTTTCCCCCAGCATCCCCAATCAAAATGTTTCGGCCCTAACATCCCGTAAATGCGGGGACTTCTTGGGGCCATCCCCAAGACAGTTGGAAATGTCAATATGTCCCCCGACTGTCCCAGGGACAACCAGTCATCCCCTTCCAATTGCTCTCATTTTTTCAAAAAAATTGATAAGATGGGGCCCAAAATATATTAAAAAATATTTTATTGTTCTTTTGTGGGCCACCACATCACTCTCAGCACTAAATAAGAGATTCTGATCTGCAAAACAACAGATTTTCAAGCTCTTTAATGGTTTATGACAGTCACATGTTGTTAAGGTTAACTTTGCATGATTTAAAAGAATTTTTCAGCCATTTCAGTTGGTAGAATAACAGGGTTTTCAAGACAAAAATTAGGCAAAATAATGCCTAAGATTTCAAGCTCCATTTTTACCCCTCACTGAATTTCTTTCACTGAAAACAATAATTTTAAGTTGTTTTTGCAGTCACAAAATTGCAGGTTTGCAACATATAGTGGCAGACTTTTCAGCCTTATTGAGGCAGCCTCCTTTCCAAACTCAATACAAAGTCAAGAACTTGTTGCTTGTGTCAACCACAACAATTTTGAGACAAGGGAAATAAGCTCATTGTTCACACAAGTTATTTGGATGTTCAAGGGTGGTAGCATATTTAGTTTTTCATTTTGTGGTTGGAACTTGCAGTCTTTGGGCATTTGTTGTAGATGTTATGCATTATACTATTAAGGATCTATAATGTATATGATGAATATGCCTTATCAATGTTATTATATGAATATTTGTAATTCCTCTTTTTTTTTTTATAGCCATCCCCTTTTGCTGTTCCCTTCCGCACCCTAAAATGACCTAAAAAAATCCACTCCTAAAACACATCTCCCTGATCCCTGTCATTTTTTTTCCAGAAACTTTGTGGAACATGGGTTATTAGATGTAATGATAGTAAAAAGGAAGACTTTGTAACAAAGTAACGAGACATAACTAGTAACTATGAGAAAGAGATGGACAAAGTTCACGCTTACAAATAATTGTCACATCAAGAAATAGATATAAATAAGGAAGAAACCTAAAAACAATTCCCTTCGAATAAAGACACTAGTATAACATAACCATAATCAGGAATATGTTCAAGCTCCCAAAAGATCACTAGAAGCATTAACATGAAAATAATTCCCCCAAAAGGGGTTGTCAAGCTAGCCAGACAAAATTAAAAGTTGGAATCCATATGGAGTCTCATGCAGTTGTAGGGATTAAACTGCTGGGGGATGGCAGGTCATTTTCATTCTTATGTATGTCTCCCAAATCAGATTGTGCTGGCATTGTTGATGCTCATTATCTCTAATGTTAGATTAGAATCACTCTTTGAAGATTACGGCACTTCTATTTTTAAACTAGTCATTACCTAACGCTGGAAATGCTACTCATTCACAGCAGTGCAGGCAAGTTGTGTCTACCAAGCTATCACTAATGGTGCTGTGAACTAGTGCTATCACGTAGGACCTGGCCAGCTGTGCTAAGGCACTTCCATGGGCAACGAGCAAATGTACAATAATCAAGCCAATCTTATCAACTTGGAACTTGATCTGCACAATAATGTTTACAATTAGAGAGAACAAATTTTTTTTAGAGCATACAATAGTAGCAAGCAGATATACTTTGAAAAGTCCCTGTATTGAACCATGTACATTAATAATATAATATATTGGTATGAATCAAATATTGTGCTTGTAAAATTTGTTGATCCAGAAAACAAGAAATTCATAAAAGAGTCACATTTTAGGAGACTGAAAGCATAGAAGAGCCGTTTACAATCTCCAATCCACTGATAACTCATTTAAAACCTAGACTAAACACCTGGGGATAGCAATACCTGAAAAGTTTTAATATATGATTCATTAGATTTGAACAGAAGAATGAAGAACAAGATGCCGATTCCATCATCATTGAAAAGTAGTAGTATTACAAGAATATGCTGATTGCATCCAGGAAGACAAGTTCTTTAAGGCATACAAAACTGTTGATAAAAAAGTTGATAACTAGATGGCACGGAAAACTGGTGCTGAGAAGAGAATTTTCCATGTTGGTAATTAAAAGCCAAGAAGTGAATTGTTGTGATTTTTTTATTGTTATCCAAATGAAATGAGCCATTCACATGCCAGCTGTCTGACAAAGTCTATATTATATTTTGCAAGGTAGCCTAAGACTGCTATTGCCTGCAAGTTGCAAGGAAATGGATTAATTCTTTTTTAATTTGTTTGGGTTATTCATTGTGGAATGCTATTTGTTTCCTACCTATTCTACAGTCATGACTTTCCTGTTCATGTTTACCAAAGTGTGGAGAGAGTGCTAGCACATATTGACATTGTTAACATATTCGTATTCAACAATGTGGAACAAACTTAATATCATAAAACTATACCCTGGCAACAGTTACCGCCAAATATAGTAGCATTGTCAAAATCCTTCTATGTACACCTTATTATATTTTTCGCTTGTAAATTAACAAGTTTATCATCAATTGCAATGTATTGGAGTTTGGCCATTTGCATTAGAAACCAGAAGCTATGGAACTATACATCCTGACAACTTCATGAAGTTTTGACTCGAGAATAATCATCTCTAATGTATATCAAATTCAAGAGACCTGTGATTTTGAAGGCTATTTTCCAAAATCCATCCTAAAGTTATATATCTGAGCTACGTGACATCTACAAAGTTCATCTGAACTTACATCAAGGAATTGATATTTATGCATTTATCCATGTTCATTCTCCATTTCTATTATATTGACTACCTAAGTTTTATTCCAAAAAGCACTCAAGCTCTTGCATAACTTTTATCCTCCTGAAGAGTTAATTCTGCCAGAAGCCTTAGGCAAATGGAATGATAAATGAATTCCTCTTTGGTGACTTCTTAATTACTGTACAAAGAATTAATATGTGACTCTCTCGTTAAATGTCTAGACCTGAATTATGAAAATAAAAGATTAAAAAGCCTATATTTCCTAACCCCACAAAATGAAAAGCACAATGTTCATGGCTCCCAACTTTAAAAGGGTTTAATGCAAACAAAAGCCGGTATACCGCATGGGAAAATCAAGGTAAATTCTTATCTAAGTTCCCAGTTTGATAAGTGACAATGACACGGCATCCATAACTGATTATTAGAAATACCTTTAGAAAGTATACCCAATAGTCAGTGGTCTTAGATAATGATCTGAAGTGACCTGTGATAAACATTTCATCATAAGGGTATGGTATTTATCCCACATAATGTTAATCACATCAATTTCTTCTGACACACTTGATCTTTGGAATGAAAAACAGACCTTGGATTTTTATATTAAATTACAACAACACTATAGTGTCTCTGTTAAGGCAAAGTGAACAATCAATCAAGATAAGAAATCTAAAAACAGAGAATTTTATAGCATAACTAAAATGTTCCTCGTGACCAGCCTAAAGGGGACAGAAAAATGAAATGACTAGTAAAAAAAAGGAAACAGTTTATGCAGGAACCATCATCGCCTTTAAACTCCGAATGGCAGACAGAATAAAAGGGAAATTCAAATGAACAAATAGCCAAAGATGGAAAGAAACAACAGCAGAGAGGCAATGCAGAAAGGAAAGTGAACATATGGTCTACAAGTCACTTATTATGCTAATGTGCACACTTGCCATTTGGGCCAATCAGTATATACATACCTTCTGTGGATCCGTTTGCATTCGATTTAGGTGGTTTATCAACAACCTGCAAAAGGATTAATATTAACAGAGTTATTTTCGTACATGAAAGACGAATTGCACCCAAGAGTGTAATAGAAGAAGTACTTAAAATCCTCACCGCCAAAGAAGCTTCATTACATTGGACACCAATAGATTCCTCAATCTGAATAATTTCAACTTCAATTGTCGTAATTCTCTCAAGAATCTCTGGGGTGCTCACAAACCTAACGAACCTATTATAGATTAAAATTGAAGGCATTGTCAATAAATTGATTGAATTAGTTGCATCAAAGGCTGTAGATTGCACTCATTACTCAAATGGACAGATCCGCAGTAATTATAATTTCTTCACCAAATCTACATAATTAAAGTAACATCTTTCTTTTCTTCACTTCAATCAGCATTAAGAATTGGTTTCTATAAACTACAGGAAGGCTCGCATACCTTTGAAGTGTGCCCTTGGTAAACCATGAGTTTTCATCTCCACTAGCAACTTCCAACACAATGGAATAGCCACCCTTTTCAATTTGCTCCTCGGCCGTCTTGAGATGCAACAGAAATGGCTTCAGAAGTCCAGATGCCAACTTCTCAGTCACTCCACCACTCAATATAAGTAGTTCACACCTAGCAAATTCAGCCCCAAAATCATGCACCACAAAAATACTCTAAATACAGACACATTATACAACACAGCTAATCCAAGACAAATATACTAAAATGATGAACTTTCCAAACTTCAATATTTTAACTATATAACCCCAATTCCATATCAGATCTCCACATGTATATGGATTCTTAAACCTAAAAATCAAACTAAGGTCTTATTCAAGTGACCACTATTACCACCTATCTCCTCATCTCGGCACAATACTTGAATCTTGATGCAGAAGATGTATCATGGAACTCATAGAAGGCCCAAGGCCACGAGATCTTAGGGCCTTATATGAAGAATTTGAGGAAAAACAGCAGAACTGCTAATTAGTAGAAAATTAATGGCATACTTGCCTCCCATGATGTCATGCATAAATAGAATGGAGCTATGGTAGTTAACATTTAAATTTATAGAGGGGAATTTAGGCTGTAGATTTAGGCAGGGGAAAAATGCTCTACATTAGTCGGTGGCTTTTCTCCTTCTGTGTGTAAAGTCAAAAGTAATTACTAGTAAAAGAGATGTTTGAAGGTAATATTGGTTTCCAGCTCCGAGTGAGCTTAATTCTCCATTCCCGCTTGAATCTAGAATATTTACAATTGCCTGTTATAGAGACACAGCCTTCTATATTTGGATGCAGGGCATTAGATCTGCAGCTCCGTCCAAGAGGCAACTCACTGAGTATTTTGGAGGCAAAGTAGCAGTAAATGTTGCTTTCAATCTAGTCCACGTAGCACTGTACCTGATTTTTTCTTTCTAAGTTCCCCATCTTTGCCCTCCACGATTAAGAACTAATTTTATCATATATCTAGATCTCCTCGCGCTAATGAATCCTTAAGCAACAGACCAGATAGACATCATCTGCAAGGTACCCACTATCACCACCCGTCTCCTAGGCCAGAAAATTTACAGTTCCTCTACAATTGTTGACACGTTTTTTTGTCTGTCTGCTCTAAGCAAGTCGAAACCCACTTAATTGAACGCATCAGTACTCTGTAGGAGCTATAATTTGTTAAATCATTAGTATAATTGACCCCGGCAACAATGAGCTCACATAGATCTAGTTTACCGTGACTCTAATTTGGTCTCTTGCATTTCTGTTTGATTCACAATCTGGGTACAATGTGATGATGGATGCTTACCTTGTTCTAGTAGGAGTGAGCTGAAACACAGCAGAATCCAGAAGCGTGGTTTCTTTCATTGTTGAACCTCCTCGATTTCAACTTGTGACACACATCCACAAGGATCTTCACCTCAATTGATCCAACTCCAAAGAAAAACAGGAAGAATATAAAATAGAAGATGGAGAGCTTGAGCTAGAGATGAGCTTGATTGCTCTGTCAAGTACCCATCTTGGGATTACAATCAAATGATTGAAGTGGTCTTTGAGGAGTGTCATTGCCAACTGTATTGATTTGAGAGCAATTAAAAAAAACGAGGGGGCGCATCCCCACCAGGAATCCAACAGTCCAAACTGACAAAAACTACTGTTTCACTTTCACATTTTTCTACTGTCAAATTCGTTCCTTCTTTCTCACTCAACATCTATCGATGACAGAAATTTGTCCGTCAGGTAAAACAGAGGTGTTTGACAACCGCACACAGTGTTTTCACATTTTGCTAGTTGGCAAACTCGTGCCGACACTTCAGTATTGCAAAGTCTCGAGACTTTTGCCCGTATGGCTCGGAATTTTCTCGGATGACGGAAAAATGTTGTCAGAATGGGGAAGTAGTTTTCTTGGATTAAATTTTAGGGTCTATTATAATATTTTATTAGGTTTTATATCTTGTTCAGAATTATTTTAATATTTTTTATTTATTCATATTTTAAACTAAATAGTAGTAATTTTAATTTTTAAACAAGATTAAAATTATAAGTTATAAATTATTTTTTAAATTTTAAATTATGTTTATAGGAGTCATTCTATAAGACATGATTATCAATGTCTTAAAATCATTTTATCTATAAAAAGTTTTGACAACACATAAAATTTGTCAATCACAAATTTAAATGTATGATAAAAACAGCTTTGTTATACATGAGTATTGACAACATCATTCACAATCATTCTTAGTTTAATTATTAATTTAGTATTGAAACTTGATTGAAGTACAAAATTGTTTCAACCTTCAATCTTTGCATAGCAAGTCCCATAGTACTTTGTTAGAACCACTACATTTTTCTTCCAAATATTAGCATATTGTAAGTACTATTGATTGAATTTCACTTAAGACATGAATCTCTAAAACATGAAAAGATGATTATGGAAATTTTATTCCTTATTCTCATATACTTAAATTCTACTTGTCTTGACGTTTAATCATTCTTAGGGCTGTTTGTTTGTAGAATTAGACTGGAATTGGGATTGTCAAATCCTAGAATTGACATTTTCGATGTCCGCAAAACCAACATTTGAATCTTTTGTCTAAATAGGCGAATGGGAATCGGGGTAAAGCAAAATTTATAATAATTTGAAATCCATATGCAAACAATATTTTCCATCTTCTCATTATGAATACCAAGTGAACCAAACTGTTCCAACCATATTCCAAAAAACTATTTTCCAAATTTAAAACTTCCAAAATTGTCAAAGGTTAGAATTTGACAATTCAAATGTTATTTCCCTTATAATTTTCATTTTCTATCTACCATTTATTATAGTTTATCACTAATTAAAATTTTAATCTTGAAAGACAATCTTAATCACCTCTCTTTCAACTTAAAAGGAAGTTTATTTCTTCTAAATAAAAAGTGAGGTAGAACAATAAAACTAATTCCACCATATATCTAAGTAAATAAGATAATTTTTCACATTTTAATTTGATCATTTTAGAGCGTATATGCATTGCCAATAAGATGATGAAATCTATTTGATCCTTTTTATACATAAAATATAATAATTACCTAAACAACTTACTATACATGTTGATCTTTATCATCCTTACAAAATATTTATTTGTAACCACAAATTACAAGGATGCTCACAAGCACATAAGACCAAATTTGAGAGAATCCAATAAAACTAAAGATCTTTTAGGGTTTCTCTAACGTGTAGAAACATGTGCATACAATAAGTAGACAAATTTTATGCTTACATCACTTTATTCCCCATAAAATTAATATATTGCCCTTGGAATTATTTGCTACACTTTATAGTGGCATAAAGGAGATTGCGCGGGCTAATGCTGAGCCGCTCACTGGCCATGCTTTTTTAAATAAATAAAAAATAAAAATAGTACAGCATCATTTTACATTTTTTTCCTAAAAATAATATAATATAGTTATAGGATTCTCTCAAATTTGGTTTGATATGCTTGTGGGCATCCTTGTAATTTGTGGTGACAATTATTTAATCACCAATGCATGAACTATCCTCCTCGTAAGGCATATTTTCCTACGAGGTTTGCCCTCCTATACAAGTAACAAGTGGAGAAGCACTAACATTGAAAAGCTCATTTATTTATTCTATGTGGAATCTTTCAATTGAGAGATTAGCATAAACAACAATTTAACAAGGTTGTATTTTATGGATACCAACAATTTAACCAAGCTGAATTGGTGTGTAGTGGTTGACAAAATTTATTGTCCATTTTAAAATTTAAGTTTGAAATCCTCATATATTTAGAGTCCTCAAGTGAGACCTAAAAGCTCATCTTCCTAAAGGTGTTTAATGTTGCATGCCCATTTAGGGCAAAAAAGCCTTACTATTACGTGCTCTCCATAAATCTCTCTATTTATAAATGTTCAATATTCATATGATTAATTTTCTATCTTCTTTTAATGTACATGCATGCAAGACATGCTTAGGAAAGAAGTAGGAAGTGTGGATTAATGAATGGAACATGATGAGACTATTTTTGTTAGAGCATTTAATCATCTTGAACACCAAGAAATGAATACAATATTTGGTCAAAGTGTTACTTTATTGAGGCCATAAGTCCATATCAATCATGCTACATCATGGTAGATATATACTGTTTTTAAGTGAGGGCTCCATAAATATAGTACTATATCAATTTATAAAGCTTTAATATGAATATTATTATAAGAATTGTAAAAGTAGAGTTTATTTTTAATAAGAAATATTGTATATATAATTTATTTATTTTTTGGTTTTTTAAATTTGAGTGTTTTTAATGTAATGAGTAGTTTTCAATAAGGATATTCTTGAATGAATATAATTCATGATATTATTATATATTTATTATTTTTATCACTTGTTTAAGATATTAGTTTTAATCTAAAGATCTAGTTTTTATCATCTTAAATTAGATATATGGATTCAGACCAAACTTAGGTCATTTCAACAATTATAGATTTGAACTTTCAAATTTGATGATTTCACATCTTTTTATGCCCTATTCATAGCTCTCAACCCGCACAACCACTTGCAACTTCAAATTATGGGAGGCTATGTTGTTGAAAGCAACTCATACAAGCTTATGAAATATCAAATATCACTTGTTGTAGGTGAAATTGACAAATAATATGTCTTGCAGTATTACATTAAGAGTTTTTTTTTTTTTTAAGTGTGAACATACCTATAGAAGCATATAATGCATAACACATCTCATAGGGAAACTAATTATTTTGGACAAACTCATGCCAAGGATTGAAACAAAATCACATGCACATTAGGAATTAGGGGAATCAACTTAAATGAAGGTTTTTTCCTTTGTTAACTAACAACATTGTTTATAGATTCATTATACAGTCAATAAACATGTGTGAGCATACATTTACAACCTCCCCTAATTTCAATGTGATTCACTATTTATTACAATTTATGATGTATTTCAAGACTTGTGCAACCTCATTTAACACTACGAACATTCTCCTATGCTTTACGTGTTTGCACATCCCACAACAAAATACAATCATGACTCCTTCAATGCTTTTCGAGTTGCAATTAGCATGAAGACAAAATAAAAGATGTGTCCCCTTCTTTTCCTTTTCTCATGCTTCTTCCTTAACACCCTTATACATGGCATTGATTAGTATCTCTCTATTGTGCAACTCCATCTTGTCCTCTCTCTATTTTTTTCTCTTTCCTCACTCTTTTCATATGCCTATTCTATATTTTTCCTCTCCATTTTTTCTTAAAATGTCAACTGAGCCTTGGTCTAAGCATCAAAATTACCCCCATAAAATACCAAAGGTTTCAATTCAAGTATAGTGATCAAATCTCCATTTGAGTACCAAAGTGGATGTCCTTACCCATAAGGAATAGCCTAGATAAGTTTTATAATCACCAACCTTGTGTACATGTTGTAGATAGGAATTAATACAACTAAGTCATGTTGGCTAGATGATTCCAACGAAATTAAGCAATTAAATTTAAAATTTAAATTATTTGTTCGAGGAATCAAACATAGTGGGTTGGTGTGATATAATTCCCCTACATCAAAGTCCCGAGATCACAAAACTATGAGCTCCTACTCACTATCAAAATTATGAATACAATTATTAGATTGATTTGGTAAAAAAAATAACTAAACTCTTGTTCTTCTACTTATATGCCTTTATCACAAGAATCTCTTTTCAACACTCATGCATAAAAATATTGATGTCATATTTTAAAAATCCCCTCTTGATATATCTAGTACACCATTTATCATTTTATGACCTAGTCATCCTAGTCCCGGGTCTATGGTGACCTAAGTGCTCTAGTCACAAGAATTAATGATGAAATTGTAAATTTGAACCTATAACAATGCATTGAGCTAATTGATGAGCCATATTAATGGCATGTTTTATGATGTTTTTCTATGACTTAGTAGGATTTTTTATGTGGTTGTATGCAAACTTGGATGATGTTATATGTATGGATTTTATATGTGCAAGTGCATGGTCAATACTTTCAAATACTTTATAGTTCAACAGGATATGTGATTTAAGCTGGAACTTATGGTTAAAACTCATGAATAGAGTATGACACATGAATTAAGTAGAAATATATGTGTTATTTAATGTTTATCTCTCCTAAGTTTTTTTTGGTTAGGATTCTTGCATCCGCGTATCATGCAAGAGTTATTTAATGAGATTATTTCTTTTCTGATTTAAATGATGCAAATATATATGTTTCAAATTTGGCATGTGTTACTAACTCCATGGGGGAACAATTCAATGGCACATTCATTTGGGCAATGTGGTGGATTGACAAGATCAAATCTGTAGTTGAAACAATAAAGACATAACCATGCATCACTCTTCTTTATAGCAGTCAACTGATTTTCATTATACCTGGACATAGATCTAGAAGCACGACCTTCTATATTCTTAGAAGACTTGTTCCCAAAAGTTACTGATTATGTTGTGTAACATTATTAATCTTAATTGATCCTCATTGTTGGAGTGATCATAGTTTTAGGAGTTAGTTTCTTAGTGTTTGCTTATAAATAAGTTGTTGACTTAACTTTCAAGAGATTAGAGATAGTTAGGAAAGTTACTGCAATTATGTAAACAACAAATAGAATTATGTTCTATTTTATTTCAAGTGTACCTTTCAATGAATGAATAGAATGTACTTTGCAAGTTCTATCTTTTTATCTTGATCAGTAGATTAAACCAATTCATTTCTCCTAGCTTAGCATTTCAAACTTTTAAGTGTTTTAAATTCACTAGTCTAGATAAGTGGCAATTAAGATAGTTTGGAGCATATACTTTGCAGATACTATTTCAAGTCTACGTCCCTGGTTGATACTATAAATGAGATAAATGAGTTAATTAGTTGTTGTTAAAGATGTCCAATCTTGAATGAATGAGTGTTATGCTCTAAGTTTATAAGACATTTGTTTGGCTCACTTTTGGCACCATTGTCGGGGATGGTGTCAATCTAAACTTATCCTAAGGGTCATTTTTTCCAAAGCTTTCTTAATATAGGTCCTAGTTCAAATTATTTTTTATGCATAGAAGAAGAGACCATCTTGGAAGATTTCTCCCTCAGAATGTTCCCTTAGTTTCCAAAGAAATCTTACCTCCTAAGCAGGAAAATCCCCAAGAATTTGACCGTGAAGAGAATCAACCATTTGAGAATCCATTTACTGACCTACATCAAGCCATTCCAACACCACCACTTGCAGAATGTGAATATCAAGAGAATCCCTAGGCCCTTGTTGTTTTTCAAAGGATGACCCATAATTCCAAATCCTCCAAGGATGGCACTTCCCACTCTATCTTTCCTATTATTGACCTGCGTGATAATAATAATCTCAAGAATATTCTATCTTCAGTACTTCCAAAGTTCTATGGCTTGATTACTGAAGACCCTGAGACCTTCCTTTTTGAGTTTGATATCCTCTGTAGAAGTTATGACTATACAACAGATGCCCATAAGTTGAAGTTGTTTCCATCTACTTTGAAGGAGATAACACTAAGGTGGTTCATGGGTCTAGGAGCCAATGTTGTAAGAGACTAGGATTGAATGAAGAATTCATTCTTAGAAAAATATAAAGAGTATTGTCAGGGTAGTTATATGAAAGGTGATGACATTTTTAAGATGACACAAAAAGATGAGGAAACGCTTGAGGATTATGTTGCAAGATTCTTGTTTAACCTCAAAAAAAACACTCAACATACTTTGAATGAAGAATCCATGAAGCATCTCTTTCTTTTTACGAGGCGTTAATGACTCTTGTATGCAAGCTCTTGACTTGATGGCTAGAGAAGATATCACTCAAAGTACCTGGGATTAAATTAAGAGAATATGTCTTAACTACTCTAGAGCTACAGTGAAGAAAGGAAGAGGACTCAGACAATCAAGTAGAAAAACTAATGGTACTGGTGTCTCAAAGATGGAGATATCTAATCTCTTGTCCGATTTCAAGCAAGACATCATTAACAATGTAGCTACCCAACTGGATACCATTTAAGCCAAGAAGAAGCATGAAGAAGCAAAGGCTACGTTAGTTGAATTTTATTCCCATTGTAGGCAAAAGAAAAGGAACTGCAAATGAAAAATAGTTGCATGCTTGGAGGCTCAGTCGATGCCAACTAAATTCAAGGCTATTGATGGGAATGGAGAGGCCTTTTATGTTGCTCAATGGATACCATGGGCCTAGAGACAAGGTATGCCTCCTAACCCTTTGTATAATTATGGTTTCAATAATAATCAATGGCAAAACTGTTCGAGATTTGCTAGTAGGCCAGTACTGACTATATGTTTGTCATTGATGACAACATATGGTAAGTAGCATGCGTGGAAGACTTATGAAGTTAGCTTTCACTATATGTTGCATGGAAATGTTATCAGCATGATATCATGGGTGCAGAGGTTAACTGTTAGTACAGATAGTTATATAGCAGCTTGTGTCAACAGTGTTCCTGATAGAGTAACATACAATGTTTTGTGTATGGTTGTCCGTACAGTTATCATGGAGCCTTGTGTGCTTGGATATATGATGAAGACATATTAGTGATGTTACATTCATGGATGCAAAGTCTGATGATCAGTAGAAGTGAAGTTATGCAGTCGCTATTAATCAGTAGCAGTTTCCTGTGTTTGTTTAGAAGAGCCAACATAGATTATATTGGTTCTGGAGTTGCGCCTATCCTTTTGGTATGTACCCTTGGAATTAAGCTTGGAGAAGAGTTAGTGATGTTTAGTTAAGAGCACATGAAGTAATTCAGCTTGAGGAGAAAGATACAATTATTTTGGTAGAGCCGACAGTGTGTAGCGTGTGTCTATAATTATCTTATTGGACAAGTCCCAGAATGTGTTGCGTGCTTAGTAGAGCCGACTGAATTATTATTGGAGTTTATTATGGATTCTCTAATATGATTTCAAGGTGGTTCTAATAGGCTGACTTGATTATATCATTTAGAGGAAAGATATTTATAGGCAGTCATTTTTTATTGCTTGAGTGTGGTTCATAGTTGATTGTGAAGAGCAGAGCAGAGTGTGCGAAGTGTTGAGCCATCAGAAGAAGGTCTATGTGACCAAGTAAAGTGTTTGTGCTATACATTGGAATTGATCCAAACAATAAGTCTAAGTGCAGTTCACCAAGATCCAAATATAGTGTGTATTTGTTATTTAGAAGGTTGTAGCCTTCGCCCCTTTGAGGAGTGTGCTCTCAAACAATGCATCCTCTCCCCTAACAAGGACTATTGTAAAAGACTCCTAATAGGGTCCGACCCTTGACCAGGTCTACTGTACTAAATACATTGTAAAGAAACTCCTAACAGGGTTAAGGGTCTTCTAACAAGGATCATAATACACTATTGCAGAATATTAGTGGGTGTCAATTCCCACCAGGGTTTTTACCTATTTGGGTTTCCCCATAACCAAAATATTGGTGGTGTGTTCAAGTGTTCTTTCATTTTTTTTATGCTTTATGTTTAAGTATACTTAATTGGATAAAGAATTGAAACTTGTAGATAACTTAGTCACCCCCCCCCCCTTCTCAGTTATCTCTTGGGACTATTCCTAACAATTGGTATCAGAGCCAAGTGCCTCGGAGAGAAATTTTAACAACTTGAGGTTGATCAAATGGCATTCTTCAGAAAAGAAAGTCCTAAGTTTGATGGAGAGAATTATCTTGATTGGAAGAACAAGATGGTGACTCATTTGCAGTGTATTGCTTTTGAATTTTTTGATGTAACTATCAAAGCAATCAAGATCCCTACCTTAGAAGACTTTGCAAAGGATGATGCTACTGATAAGAAAAAGGAATTATTCCATCAGAATGAAATAGCCAAAGAAGCCCTTATCAGCACCTTATCTGATAGTGAGTTTTCAGAAATAAAGAAGGTAGATACAACCCACAAAATAAGGAAGTACCTAGAAGACATATTTGAAGGAGACAAACAAGCAAAGGATGCATGCAAAAAGACATGGAAGAAAAGATACAATGTATTAGAGATGCTACCTGAAGAAAACATCAGAGCTTACAATCAAAGGATCAATGAAGCAGTTGTTGGAATCAGGAACAATGGTGGAGAGATCTCAGAGGAAGACATTATGGACAAATTGATGACTACTCTCACTCCAGAATATGAAAATAAGTTCAACATCCTTGATGAGACCATGAAACTTGCATCAAATTTCAAGAGAGAGACCTTGATTAGCAAAATCTCAGCTTTTGAGATTTCAAGATTGAATACAGAACCTAAAAGTGAGACAACTTTCAAAGCAACAGTTCATGGTAAGAAATCTGCAAACACTTCTACTAATTTTGATGATGATGATGAAGAGAAAACACTAGATGATTTCATTGCTATGATTGCCAAAAGAGAAAAGAAAGGAAATGGAAAATATGAATGTCAATTTCTAGTTAAATGCTTTTCATGTAATAAGATTGGTCACTTTTCATCTAAATGTCCCTTAAGAGCTAGAAAGTTCAAAAATGAGTACAAGCCTAAATACTCTAAGGAATGTTACTATGCTGGAGATGGAGTTTCAGCTGAAGAAGAAATTGGATTTATTGCTATCATAGAGAAAATGAACAATAAGAAAAATCATGAAGATGAGAAAGAGAAACAAGAGCTAGCATTGATTTCACAAGCTGATATAAGGATAGACTGGATTATAGATAGTGGTTGTTCACATCACATGACAGGTGATAAAGAAATATTTGTTCATCTGGACAAATACAATGGTGGCATGGTTAGATTTGGAGATAACACTCCTAAACCCATCATTGGTAGAGGAGCCATCACCTTGGATGGAAAGAATAGTACTGATGATGTTCTTTATGTTGATGGTTTGAAACATAACCTACTAAGTGTTGGGCAGTTACTTGACAAAGGTTACAAATTGGAATTCAATGGAAACAAGTGCATCATTAACAAAAAAAAAGGAGAAATAATTGCATCAGGATCAAAGACTAAAGGTAATGTTTTTCAGCTTAATCCAGAAGCAAGTTGTTTTGTTGCTAAAGTAGATGATAGTTGGATGTGGCATAAAAGACTATGTCATGTCAATTTTGATAACATAGTTAAGATAAGCAATGTAAAGGTAGTAAGAGATCTACCTAGCATAGAAAAGCCAGTTGATACTATATGCAGGGAATGTGTGATGGGAAAGCATGTGAGAAACTCATTCAAGAGCAAGCTCAATTCAACAAAGAACAAGCTGGATCTGATTCATATACACCTTTGTGGACCAACTCAAACAAGATCATACTATGGTGAAAGGTATTTCATTTTGTTTGTTGATGATTACACTAGAATAATGTGGGTTGCATTCTTGAAAGATAAGTCAGAAGCATTTGAAAAGTTCAAGATATTCAAAGCTAAGGTTGAGAATGAATCTGGACTAAAGATAAAATGTCTGAGATCGGATAGAGGAGGATAATTCACCTTTGACAGATTCTATGAGTACTATGAAGAAAATGGCATAAAGAGGCAGTTAAGTGCACCTAGAACCCCTCAGAAAAATGGAATTGCAGAGAGAAGGAATAGGATCATCCTTGATACAATGCGCACCATCATGATTGAAGGAAAAGTTGCTCACACCTATTGGAGAGATGTGGTCAACACATCAATCTACACCATCAATATAATTCAATTGAGACCTGGCGCTGACATAACACCATATGAGCTATGGTTTGGTAATGTTCCCACTGTAAAATACTTCAGAATCTTTGGAAGCAAGTGCTACATCAAGAGGGATGAAGAAGTAGGAAAGTTTGATGCAAGAAGTGATGAAGGTATTTTCCTTGGTTACTCTACTAAAAGCAAAGCTTATAGATGTTTCAATTTAAGATTGAAAAAGATCATTGAAAGTGGTCATGTTAAGATTGATGAAAATTTTACGGTTCAAGAAAGATATCATGATTACTCACCCATGATTAAAGAAGAACCCAGACCCTCCACTAGTGAGATAATTATTGAAGAAATGTTTGACAGTATTGATGTGTTATTCAATGACCCTGAGACAAGTGAAGAAGAAACTCCTAAGGCTAATGAGTCAACATCACCTAAAGTTCCAAATTTTACATCTAGAAACCATTCCAAGAAAGACATCATTGGAGATTAGAGCGGAAAAGTCTTAACAAGATCACAAGCAAAGAACTCAGCTAGCAATGAGGCAGTATGCTTACTATCTCAGATTGAACCCTTAAGTGTTGAAGATGCATGTAATGATTCAGATTGGCATGATGCTATGAAAGAAGAACTTGATCAAATTATTAAGAATGACACTTGGGAACTGGTCCCAAGACCTAGTGATAAGAATGTGATTGGAACAAAGTGGATATTCAGAAACAAGATGAATGAAGATGGTACAGTAGTAAGAAAAAAAGCAAGGTTAGTATGTAAGGGATATGCGCAAAGAGAAGGAATTGATTATTCAGACACATTTGCACCAATGAGCAGATTAGAAGCTATTAAGTTGTTTCTAGCTTATGCAACATTCAAAACTTCAAAGTTTATCAGATGGATGTCAAGTCATCATTCCTGAATGGTGAATTAAAAGAAGTATGTATTGAGAAGCTAGAAGGATTTATTCTATCAGACAGACCTAATATGGTATGCAGATTGAAGAAAGCCCTCCATGGACTTAAGCAAGCCCCTAGAGCTTGGTATGAGAGACTTGATGGATATCTAACAAATATTGGATTCATGAAAGGAGCAGTAGGTTGTAACCTATTCATAAGAGAGACATTTTAAGGACTACCACTTGTAGCTATATTTATTGATGACATTATCTTTGGAGGTAATGACAAACTCAGTGCTGAATTTGCTAAAGAGATGTAGAGTGAATTTGAGATGAGCATGATTGGACGTATCAAATACTTTTTGGGATTGAATGTACAACAGACTGAGAAAGGAATTTTCATTAATCAGTCAAAGTATGTGAAGGAGATATTGAAGAAATTCAATATGGATGATTATAAGCCAGTAGGGACACCTATGATAATTGGATGTAAGATTACAAAAGAAGATGACTCACTAGTAGTAGATATAACATTGTACAAGTCTATGATTGGAAAACTTATTTATCTTACTCAGACCAGACCAGATATTTCTAATGCAGTTGGCATAGTTGGAAGATTTGCAGAAGAACCTAAATAAAGTCACCTCATGGCAGTAAAAAGGATATTCAGATATTTGCAAGGCACTATAGACTATGGTCTATGGTATCCTAATTCAGAAAATGTTGAGCTTCATGTGTACATTGATGCTGATTGGGTAGGATGCGTTGATGATAGAAAGAGTACATCAGGTGGAGCAATGTTTTTTGGTGATGGACTTGTCACTTGGACAAGAAAGAAACAAAATTGTATTTCTCAGTCAACAGTAGAAGCGGAGTATGTTGTAATAGCCTTGAATTGTTCTACAATTGTTTGGATCAAGAAGATGATAAAGGACTTTGGAATTTAGATTGATTATCCTATTGTTATTCACTGTGATAAAACTAACACTATCAATATGTCAAAGAACCCTATGATGCATGCAAAGACAAAGCACATTGAGATCAAGTATCACTTCCTAAGAGACAAAGTGGCAGAGAAAGAAGTCAAGGTGGACTATGTAAGTACTAAAGATCAGTTAGTAGACATATTCACAAATCCCTTGCCTAAGGATACTTTTGAGTATCTCAGGGACAAGTTGGGAGTAATTCCCTTCCCTGATTCTGCTTAGAAGAAAGAAGGAAAAGCATCAGTCCTCAGGGATGGATGGTTGAATACTCTACTTCTGGAGTCGTACCAATGCTTAAACTATTTGGTGCCCTTTTCCATTGATGTCAAAGGTGGAGTAATATATAGTCATAAAAAATAGAAGTAAAAGGAGGAGTAATATACTAAGGGGGAGTAGCATTCAGTTATGACAGCAGTTCAGTTGAGGAAATCGAGAATGTTGAAGAATATTGCAGCAGATGGAGGACTCATCTTTGAGGGAGTCTTGAAGAGGAAATGGATAATGTTATAAAAGAATTATTCATTTGGATTGGTGGAGTTTTTCATTCCATATGTTTCCATCAATGACAAAGGGGGAGATTGTTGGAGATTTGCCAGCAGGCCAGTACTGACTATATGTTTGTCATTGATGACAACATATGGTAAGTAGCATGTGTGGAAGACTTATGAAGTTAGCTTTTAGTATATATTGCATGGACATGTTATCAACATGATATCATGGGTGCAGAGGTTAACTGTTAGTACAGACAGTTATATAGCAGCTTGTGTCAGCAGTGTTCCTGACAGAGTAACAAGCAATGTTCTGTGTATGGTTGTTCGTACAATTATCATGGAGCCTTGTGCACTTGGATATATGATGAATACATATTAGTGATGTTACATTCATGGAATCAGAGTCTGATGATCAGTAGAAGTGAAGTTATGTAGTCGCTATTCATCAGTAGCAGTTTCATGTGTTTGTTCAGAAGAGCCGATAGAGATTATATTGGTTCTAGAGTTGTGCCTATCCTTTCGGTATGCGCCCTTGGATTTAAGCTTGGAGAAGAGTTAGTGATGTTTAGTTAAGAGTGCATGAGGTAATTCAGCTTGAGGAGAAAGATACAGTTATTTTGGTAGAGCCGATAGTGTGTAGTGTGTGTCTATAATTATCTAATTGGACAGGTCCCAAAATGTGTTGCGCGCTTAGTAGAGCTGACTAAATTATTATTGGAGTTTGTTATGGCTTCTCTAATATGATTTCAAGGTGGTTCTAATAGGCCAACTTGATTATATCATTTAGAGGAAAGATATTTATAGGCAGTCATTTGTGATTGCTTGAGTGTGGTCCATAGTTGATTGTGAAGAGCAAAGTAGAGTGTGCGAAGTGTTGAGCCATCAGAAGAAGGTCTATGCGACCAAGTAAAGTGTTTTTTCTATACATTGGAATTGATCTAGATAGTAGGTCTAAGCATAGTTCACCAAGATCTAGATATAGTGTGTATCTGTTATTCAGAAGGTTGTAGCCTTCACCTCTTTGAGTAGTGTGCTCTTGGACAGTGCGTCCTCTCCCCTAATAGGGACTATTGTAAAAGACTCCTAACAGGGTCTGACCCTTGACTAGGTCTACTATACTAAATACATTGTAAAGCAGCTCCTAACATGGTTAAGGATCTTCTAACAAGGATCATAATACACTAGTGCAGAATATTAGTGGGTGTCAATTCCCACCAGGGTTTTTACCTATTTGGGTTTCCTCGTAACCAAAATATTGGTGTTGTGTTCAAGTGTTCTTTCATTATGTTTATGCTTTATGTTTAAGTATACTTAATTGGATAAAGAATTGAAACTTTAGATAATTGATTCAACCCCCCCCCCCCTCTCAGTTATCTCTTGGGACTATTCCTAACAAAAAGCAAAATTCTCAAAATTTTAGTCCTCAAGGTAAAAAATGGAATAACAATTAATCTTATTAACCTCAACCACAATGGAGTAACCAACACTAGCAACATCAACCCCCTCCTAATCCTTGGCAATGGTTCAATCAAAATTAGTATCAAAATTACCAATGGCAGCCTTCATAAGGTAACTGGCAACAGTCACCCCAATGGGGTCTGAATCATCCTAGTCAACCTAATTAGTAAGCCATTATGCGACCTTCTCAATAGCAAGCTATGAAGCCTCCACCTCCTACAACCAATGCTAGCTCTCAAAAGAAAACTCAGCCACCTGCTCACCCTTCACCAAATCCTAATAATAAGAAGCCTAATTAGCAAAAAACTTATTTCATTACGGTAAATGATGTTCACATGAGATCAGAAGCTACACTACCTACACCAAAAGCTCATGTTATAACTAAAGTTACCACTAAGAATGATAACCCTGAGAAAGAACCCGCTACTCCTACACAACCTACTGAAGTAACTAAGGATCTTCCATTTCCTTAAAGGCTCACATAGTCTATGCCTCCAAAAGAAAGTCCGACTACAACTAATCTCATCAACCATCTAAAGAAGATGACTGTGAAAATTAATTTGTTAGATACCCTCAAGGAAGTCCCATTATATAATAAGGCTATCAAAGAAGCTTATCTCAAACAACCTGGTCAGAAGAAGAAAGACCCTAAGACTGTTCATGTTCTTTGACAACTCTCTGATCTTATGTTGAGAAATGTCATTATACCCAAATATTCATGCCTTATAGTAGAATTATTAACTAACTTAAGGATTGTAGGAGTTTCTCTTAAGCGAATGATGTTAATCTTTAACAAGATTTCCCTTGTCATTACATTAATGGATGCTCCTAAGTCAATCAAAACATTTTGGATCTGAATACCATTAATATAAAAGTAAAACTTTCTATATATATCACTAACCATCTTGGAATCCTTAGGAAAAGGATGAAACAAGCTTCATATGGCTAGGACAATGACAAGTACAAAAGACAAAATTTATAACATCATAAACAAGAAAGGGAAGAAAAACAAGAAAATCTATTTCAAATCATTATGAATCTTCACAGGTGGCACCTTTGTCTGCAGATATTCAAGGTAACTACTAAAAGTTGTTTCATGAGTAATGACTACCTACCGATTAACTTACATTATTCTCTTTTTGATAGTTACCCTCCATGTATTCTAGGATCAGGTACCATGTGTGACTCTATCTTCTTCTATTGTTTCCAAATCAATGGCTACTGGCTTCTTCTTCTTAGGTTTTGTGCTCTTGTCCCCAGATGCAACTTCCTCCTCTGATGGCCAAGTGTACTCATTCAAACTCCATAGTAGCTTCACTTGTTTATCCCACCTAGAATCAGTTATGGCCTTGGCATCATTAACAACATGGTGCAATCATTTTCCACTTGGAGCATGTCATCTAGAATAATACAAAATTGGTCATGTACAAAGTGGCATCATCATTTAGAAAGGTATCATGCCTATTCAGCAACTAATCCATGTTTTCTTTCCACTCCTCAACACCTTGGATGTTGCCATCATCCTTGTGACTTGGAGGCATAAACTTGCTAAAATTTGGGTCGAACATATCCATTTTAGCTTTGATTTGAATCTCTTTCCCTCTATCAAAACCCCTTGAAAACTATTAAAAACCCTTAAACAATTAAAAAAAACCAGCCACAATGGTTAATCAATAGATTTAAAACACATTCGTTGATCTTCAATCTTCCGGACACATCACGTGGTTCTCATAAATCGGCAAAATAGTCAACTAAGGGTTTGAAAATTACTATACACATCACCCTCCTCGATGACCAATCAAAATCAAGCAACTCGACATTACCTGGCACCAAGGACCCACCACTTTAATGACTCATCAGGCTGGACACATGGTAGCATGGCGTGATCCCATAGTTAGTAAATTTTGAGCACCTTTCCTTCAAGGCTTCACACCTTTCGTTCGATCTTTCTGCAGATGGAAGTCAGATCTTGCACTACTTACCAACTAGGCCTGAAATACTGGTCCCACTTGCCTTAATCCTTTTTTTTTGGTTGAACCATCCAATGGTCGTCGGGTTTTGCATTGCTTGCCAACTAGGCCCAAAATACCTAACACTGCTATCAAATTTTTATTTTCTTACATCTGTCTGACCCACTTACAAATCAGGACACATGTCATCAAAGCGTGATCTTGCGAAGGATAAACATCTTGCATCTCCTCTTAAAGGAAAAGCATCAGCCGTTGGATCTTCCTTGAGCTGACTATGCTTTAATCTTCACCTGAGCTTTGACTATAGTTCCATCATGAGATTCATCGACCAATACATATCTTAGGGTCGCTAGATGTTTGTGTTAACCCAGGTTAGTTCTTCAGATTCAATGATATTCCCTGATCTCTACCATCATTACTGATTGTCGCTTAATCTCTAAATGTTTCATGACTTAGATGTGACTTTATGAGATTCAGAGATAACTGTCTTTCTTAAAACTCATTTCCTTTGTTCGCTTGATCTTCGAATGAGTTTTTGACTTAACTGCTACCTTGTGAGATAATGAGAAAATTCTTGCGCCAGATCGCTGAAGGTTAAGACATCACCGCCAAGTACTGGGAGACCTGGAGAAAGCCCTTTCACCAAGTCACTAGATAAAATCAACTAACTACCCAGGATTTGGAGATTAAGAGATAAGTACAAAAACATTATTTAGTCACTTAATCTCTGAATCTTTATACTTAGCTTTTTGAATTCTTGAGACTTGGAGAAAGAAGGGAAACAATAACCATGTGCTAAATAAGATACTTAAGTGTCATGGAAAAGTAACACATAATTAGACCTTGGGTAGGGTTTTTAATTTAGGCAAGGTAAATTTATGTAATCCTACGAAGAACAAAGGACCTACTTTCTCAAGCTAGGGCATTTTTCAAAAGATCTCAAAGGCATGAAAATTTAGCTAATAGTGGCTCTTTCTGGGGATGATGGGTAACTTGTGCCCATGTAAGAACTTAGAATTTACTGGAAGAGTAGACCACAAACTTGACAAATATGACAACTATAGAGAGAATTAGGCAAAACCTATTTACAAAGACCAAACCGGATAGAAAGGAAACACACCACGCCTATACAAAAATTTACAACATATACAAACCTAACTACTGTTCATGGAAAGAAAATACCTTCAACTGAAGTATTTCTTTAAGAACTGTCCATGAACAGGCAATTCTTGAATGTCACCAATGAGTTCTTTGACAATGTACGAATCTGGTTCCTACTTTTCATGGATCAAGTATGGCCCTAACCAGATTGGATCAAATTTTCCATGTTTTCTTTTATCTTCCAATCTGGTATTCCAGAGCAATACCAAGTCATTTAGTTCAAATTTTCTCTCTACAACTTTCTTGTCATATAAGTTCTTGACTTGCAACTGCATCTTAGCATTCTTTGAATCTGATTCTCTTTTGATTTCATGCAACTTAATCAAGTCTTCAATCCTCAATTGCATTTCATCATCTAAATCCTCATCATATAGCCAAAAAAACTTGTACATCTCTAATAAGTTGTTTTGAGGCATCCTTGTATGTATTCCATATACCAAATCAAATGGTGTGCACCCAATTGCCTTCTTAAAAATTACTCTGTCATCCCACAAAGCCAATGGAAATTTTTAATTGCATGCTTTCTTATTATTTTTAAGGATCCTCTTAAGGATCTTTATCATGATTTTATTAGTCGATTCTGATTGTCCATTTCCTTGTGGATGATAGGGTGAAGAATATGACATCCCTAAAATTTCATAGAATTCCTTGTACTCATTAGATCTGAAGCACATTGCATTGTCACAGACAATCCTTTTAGGACAACCAAACCTTGTAACAATATTATTCAATAAGAAATCAGTCACCACCTTGCTAGTTTCATTCCTTGTGGTAATAGCTATGTGCTATAAATGTGTCACACTTCTATGGATCATTACATGCAAGAAAACTCAAGAATGAGCCCTCACAAATCGATCCATAGCTCCCTAGGCATGGAGTGCAAGGGTTTTAAGAATGCTCTCAACTAGAGCTATTAAGCCAATAACCTTGCTAGTAAACCATGCAATGGGAGATTCAATGAAGACAAGGGCAAGAATGCCAATATTCCCAAGAATCAAATGAAATGCAATGCAATGCAAGCTAGCTAAGAATGAAGATGCAAGCTAAGCTATGGAAATGAAAGATGCAAGTATTACAAAGCCTCATAGTTAAACTAGATGAATTAATCTAAAGCATAAAGGAAATCTAAGCTAAGAATGCCATGAAAATAAAGCTACTATGCAAGAAATGAAATCTAACTATGAAGCAAGAAAGCCATGATGATGCAAGAATGAAGACAAGAAGATAGAGTGTTGATGAAGATCCAAGATGAATGCCAACAATGCTCCAAATCTTCAAACCCTAGATGCAAGAATGTCTCCAAAAGCTCCAAGATGACCTAGAAAACCTGTAGCATAACAATAGCATAAAAAGTTGGGGATCTAGAATGAAGAAGAGAGCTCTTCTTTTAAAGGAAATGAGAAGGAATGGACCATGGAGATTAAGAGGCAAAAGATTTAATCAACGGTGGAGCTTGAAAGAGGAGCAATCCATGTGCACAAGTATCCTCCAATAGGAAAATAGGAGTTGACTTTTGTGTCCATATGAGACAAAAAGTACTTTTCTCTTTTTATAAAATAAGAATAATGCTTTATTTGTGCAACTTAGGATAAGAGGAAAAGTGGGGGCTTTTTATTTATTAAAAGGGGAGGAAATATTCCTTTTAATAAATAAAGACTTAAGATAAGATGGTTAGCCCATGAAAATAATCGAATAAACGATAGAACTAGGATTTGATCAAGAATAAGTAATTTATGATTTAGCAAAAGGGGCTAATAGTCTAGGTGACCATTTTTAGGTGTATACAATAGCCTCTACCCATTTTGTAAAATAATCAGTGGCAACTAAGATCCAAGAATTTCCTCCACTAGATTTGTTCGGTATCTCTCCAATAAAATCCATTCCCCACTATTGGAAAGGTGTTTTCACTTCCACTGGCTTCAATTGCATATTTCCTGAAAACATTAGCTTACCATAAAATTGTTTGGCGCGGAGCCTAATCAGTCTCCAAGTGGCAGATTGTTGAGATTGTGGTGACTGATCATGTAATGGGTGTTGATATTGTGGTGACTACTGGCATTTACGATGCGTAAGTCATTGAGAAAATTAGTAACAAAAAAAGGTCCACACCAGGTTGTGTCGTGTGTGCATGTGAATTTTGTACCTAGCTATAGACACAACACTTCAGTAAAACATTAGAGGATAGCAAATCAAGAAATCTGCAAATAAGACAATACAGATAACCAAACGATTTACTGCCTTCTAGTAGGTATGAGTTTGATATTCTCAGATTATGACCGAGACCAGTGACAATGCAATACCTAAAAGAAGGATTTAAAATGATGAAAGATGGATGGAAATGAATGCAGATTAATCTATATTTTTGTATTTTCTATGCAATATGATGAAAAACTGTATGAAATTGATCTAGAATTGAAAATGGATGGAATTGAATCTAACAATGCTATGTAATGCTATGAAAAATGGATTGAAAACAATAAATGAAAAATTGCAAGAAATGTCACAGTCGCCTGTTTGCAAGAGCTTGATTCTCCAAAATGCAATTGAAAGATGCAGCATGTAAGGATGCAAAAATGAAGGACTTGAATGACCTTTTGTGAAGGGCTGAGCCTTGTTTATATAGAAATTCAAGATTTTTGAAAGCTCATGGAAAGCCAAAAATCTCTCCTTGATTAACTCAAATTGGTTTTTGAGTTATCAAGAAATTAGAATTAGTTAACTCACAAAATCATGCAAAAATAGCTTTTTAACTCAAATCAGAAGTTTAGATCACTTTTTAACTTGAAATAGACGTTGAGTTCAAAAAAAGATAACAAATTGAATTGATTTACTGATTTAAAGTTTAACTCCTTTTCTGAATGTGCATGGATAATTATGAATTAATTTAATAATTCAAATGAATTGTTCTCAACTTAGCTAATTTTTGAATTAAAACAACTGATTTATGGGTTAATCAATTATTTAATCAAACTTTATTCTAAAACTATATCATTAAATATTGACAACTAGATTTAATTAATTAAATAAGAATTTAATCAATTATTCGTAGCATTTTTTATTTATTGTCAAAATTAAATAATATTAATTAGGAATAAATAGAATTAACTCTTATTAAATAATTAAGTGGCATAATTAAATTAATTAATGAAATATTCAACATATTCAATTAATTAACTTTAGGATAAATAATGTCATTTATCGCAAAATAATATTCAATTAAAGATAATTATGATAAATTAGGAATATTTAGGAAATATTCCTCAATGCAAAATTAAGATTAAATCGATTAGGGTTTCGATGATTTGATGTGCAGATGTACCTTTGGTTAGGACTTTTGTGTCGACTTCGATCAATTTGTTGATGGAGGAGGTCAATAGTCCTATAGCCCATTTTTGGGGTATTACATTTTTCCCCTCTTTGAATTATTGTGCAAAGCACAGTGGTTCAAAGATTAATCTATTTCTGATGATGATGTGGACTCAGTTATGTAGTGGAGAAACTGATCCTGAAAGATTAACCAATTCTGAGACAGAAATTGATTGAGAGATTTGGTGATTTAGGTCCTGATTGACCAAAGAATCAAGATGATGTTAACTATAGCAGCAATGAACTGGTGATTATGAAAAAGTGTCAAAACGCCTGATTCTGAACCTTATGATTACGAAGAAATGATTGTCCTGACTCTAGCCCTAATTTTCCAAAGGAATCGAAAGGATGCCAAATCTGAACCCTTCAGTTATGAAGAACTAAGGAAATAACACTAATGAACCGATGGTTACAAAAAGTTGGTACAATTTACACATTTGTGAGAGAACACTAGATTGATATGGATCTTGATGAATCAGATATGCCCCAAGCGATGTGCCCCAAGCAATGAGGACTTTTGATGAATCAGTAACTAGACATGGTTGTTGTCTTGATCACTAAAGGAAAAATTGATTGACAGAATTGATTAAAGATGTGTAATATCATACCCCCTTCGGGATCAAAATTGAAATCTGACACGAAAGTCAGCATTGAGAGGTTGTTGAAGCATGCTAATCTATTTGAGAAGTGGTTGTGCACGTCTAGAGATGGATTATGCATCGTTTGGAGGTCTTGAAGACCAAGTTTGACTAGGTTTGACCATGAGTTGACCATGGTTGACCAAGTTGAAATTTTGATGTATGATAATTAGTTAAGTTGAATTTTGGATTTCATTGATGTTTAGAAGGTCGATTATGCAAGCAGTCGACCATCTTGGGTCCAAAACTTTTAAATTATGATTTTGACAAAGTAAATGATCTCAGATTTTGATTTTGATCTTGAAAATGGGTTCAGAACGTTGAAATTAGCTAGGGGTGCAATTTTCACACAAAATAGAGCACTTTGAAAAATTAGGTCAAAACCTATATAAGTGCAATCATGCAAAGTGCAAAATGAAATGCAGACCTAGGACCTAGGACTTAGTCACTGATCATGTGTCAGTCATTTTCATCACTGAATATTTTATTAGGTAACTGGATAAATCAATACAATGTTCACTAGTTAGGGAACCATGAACATATGAATATTGATTTTTATTTTATTATGTCGAATTTAGATATAAGCACCAAGGCACAAAAGACAGGATGACCTGAATATCATGTCCATTTTGATATAGCAGTTTGTATAAGCATCAAAACATAAATGTTGTGATGACCTGAATACATCTTGTGGAAAAACATGCCAAACAAACAAGAGATCATTCTCATTCTCATGTGAATTTACCCGCAGTGACCCTTTATCGTTCACATCCTTGGATAATTTTGCATTTCACAATAGAGAAGGAGAAATCACTCAAAAAGATAAAGTTAGATCAAACTTCTTTGAATTTTCTGGGTATCAATGGTTGAGGTACACATGGCCATCCAATACATGATGGAGGCACTTATAGTGGACACAAATTCAATCCAGAATTGCCAAAGTCATTAGATTTTCACTCAAAGAAGAAAACAAAGAAAAGATTATGCCCCTAGTCATCACTCTCTAAATCCTATGAAGGACATCATCAACAAGCTCGAGGGGACAAAACATGCAAAAAACTCAACGTGAATCAGTAAGCATACAGAAAGATTTAAACATGTCTCAGTGATTGTTTTTAGTTTGTTGTTGTTGTTTGCTTGTTTGGTTGCAAAATCCTTTCCTGGTGAGGAGACTGACTGACTGACTCAAACATAGCTTTGGAAGGACCTTGACTGGATATGACTCATCTAAAGATACTAAGGGCCTTAGTATATGATGATGATTGTCCCCAAGTTGAAGCTTTGATAGGATACAGACACTTTGTTGGATGATGCTCAGACCGACTTTATTGAAAATAGGATGCGAAAGAAAATTGGGAGATATATACAAACTAAAGCAGACTGAAAGTTGGGAAAGACCAAGATTGCACTAATAGATGGAGCATTTTTTAACAAGTGGCACCCATTTGCTGGGTTTTCACCATCTTGGAAGAGATTCTATTTTTGCTACCAAGGTGCCTGTTTCCAGGTTTTCACCAAGGCACTTTTTCTTTTTCTTCTTTTTTTGTATTTTTCATCTTTTCAATTTTTTTGTGATACATCAAGGTGCCTATTGCTAGGTTTTCACTAGGATGATCATTATTTCAAGACTTTTTCTTATTTTTATGATTTTTCAGGACATTTTTTAATACTGAATGCCTCAGGAGTAGAATTTCTTCAGATGGAGAACATTGATTGGTTCTTGGAGCTATTCTCCTTAATTTGTTGAGAGTTGATAGGCTCCAAATCATAAAGTAGCAGTGATAACAAGGGGACCCAGCTAGTTGGGTTCAAACTTCCCCTTGCATTCTCAATGTGATTGCTTTTTAGGATTTTCTCTTAAGACTAGATCGCCAACCTGAAATTCTCTGTGTCTAACCACTTGTTGTAGCCTCTAGACATTCTTTTCTGATATACTCTGAGATGATCATACACAGCTTGTCTATGCTCATCTAGTAGGTCAAGTTCTTGTAACCTAGACACTCTATAATCATCATCGGTTATTAGACCATGCATTTGATTCTGAGTGATGGGATTTCAACCTCAATAGGTATTACTGCTTCAGACCCATAAACTAAAGTGAATGGTGTAGCCCCTATGGATGTTTTGATACTTGTTCTGTAGGTCCAAAGAGCTAGATTGATCATGAGATGCCAATCTCTTCCTATTTTATTAACTATGCGATGTAGGATCTTAAACAGATTCTTGTTTGATGCTTTTTCTTGCCCATTCCCTTGAGGATAGTATATGGATGACCAATGTTGTGTAATCTTGAATTTAGAGCACAATGAATCTAAGTCTTTATTCTTGAATTGACCACCATTATCTGTGACTATTGAATGTGGAATTCCATACCAACAAATGATATAGTTCAGAATGAACATTGAAATTCGTTTGCCAGTTGCTTGAGTCATAGGGACTGCTTCTACCCATTTTTAAAAATAGTCTGCAGCTGTAATAATATGAGTATGTCCATTGGAAGAATGCAGATGTATGGCCCCTATAAGATCAAATGCCCATTGTTGGAAAGGCCATTGTGTAGTAAAGGGAATAAGATCTCTCCCTGGTGCATGAATTAAGTTTCCATGGACTTGACATTCTTGACAATCCTTAGCATATTTGATAGCCTCTTTTTCCATTTTAGGCCAATAATACCTAGCCCTAATAATTTTTTGAGCTAGTGTTAAACCGTTGGAATGTGATCCACATATACTATCGTGAACTTCCTCTAATGCTTGTTGAGACTCATGACATTCTAAACACCTAAGAAGTGTACCATCTAGACTCTGTTTGTACAGATCATTACCTATGATGACATACTGTGATGCGTTTTGAATAAGGTATCATTTCTCATGACAGTTAAAGGAATCAGGGGTGATTTGGTCTTGAAGGTAGGAGAAAAGGTGTTTGTATCTAGAAGAATCATGACCAACAATAGTGTAGATCATTTGGGTTTCGGGGGAATCATATGCAGGGAATGACAATGCTTCCACCAGGTGTAGACATGGAAAATTGGCCAAAGGCTTAAATCAATCAAAAGGTGCATCAAATCATCAAAATAGCACGAAAAATCAATAAATGGAACAAAGGCAATTCAAATCAAAGGAAAATTCAATTAAATGATTAAATGATAAATAAAGCTTGAAAAGGGGAAAAACACTACGAAATTGATTAAATTCAATTAATGACATAGTTGTTGAAAGCAAAAATCAGAAGGAACCTCTTACCCTTTATGGCTAAATTTAATTACTTTAATTAATTAATAAATCATAATTTCCCTCAACAAAGAAAATTGGAGACAAAATGGACACAAATCACTCACTTTTGTTGAAATGGTCTAGCCTTTTGAAACCATTTAAATGATTGTCCCCTCCTTGTCCCCCCATTTATGGACAAAGCAAAGCCAATTCACCTTACCCAAGCATAACCATGATCAACTCACTCTACCCCCTACCCTTGGGAAAATCCTATAAATAGAAGGCATTTTGAGGCATTAATCATCCACTCCATATCTTAGAATTGCAGCAAAGCTCTTGCAATTTGCATCCACACCACTCACTTGTCAATTTTAATAGCTTAAATTGCTTGATCATTTGTAGATTCTTTATCAAATAGAGCTAGAATTTGATAGATTAATCTAGTTTTCATATCATTCTTAGTTTAATTCTCGTAATTAGAGTGTCACTAGTGAGGATTTGTAGCTGAGAGCCTCACTTACCACTTAAATATAGAGAACCGTGAGATATTTAGATTAATTTGTGCATTATTTAGATTAGTTTTCTCTAATTAGTGTAAATTCACTTTTAAACTTGTTATTTCATGAAGGTGTATAACTCACACACACAAATGGCACCCACCGTGGGGCTAAAGGCCTCTAAATCCATCATATTTTCACGTTATTTATAAAATTTAGGCTAGAATTGCATAAATTTGCTTGTTGTCTGCAGGTTATAGAGAATAAATCACGCCTACCAGTAAAGAGATCTCACCTTTAGCCAAGAAATGTCGCCTATGGAGAATAAAACAATGCCCTGAGTCTGGACACTTTCGTGGATTAATCTACAGATTCACGCCACAGAGAAAAGATGTACCGCATCACAGAAAGAAATCACGCAGCCATTATTAAAAGTGTCGCGTTCATGACAAAGGTTCCATGCCTTTTGTCATTCAAATGTCGCTTACTCTACAATAAAAAGCCACCACCATGAAATAATTTTGTGTCTGGAGTACAGGGGTTTTTCTGTCTTCTTGAATTAATTTGTCGCTTTCAGTATTTTAAATGTCGCTTCTGTCATTTTAAATTTTACAATCATTACACCAGTTTTTCGCTTCTTATAAAGATTTCACACGTAGATGAATTAAATACCACCTATGATCAATTTAATCTCGCTTGAGCCCCGTAAGGTGACACTCGCGGTTAAAGAAATCATGTACTGTGTTAAATAAATCTCACGTAAAGTCAATATAATGTCACGTAGATTGTGCCTGGTAATTTTGTTAAATTGATAAATCAGGAAGTGAATCTAAAATTTTACTGGTTTGTCTGCCTCAGGTAAATGATCTATCATCCAAAAATCCAAAAACCAGAGAGTAGATACAACTTGAAGGAGAAGTTGATAGCTAGAAGGATAAGAAGGCAAAACTGAATACACACCGCCTTTGTCCTTAATTTGGATTTGGAGAGAGATGTAGAGGTATACGCTAAATACATTGCTGTCATAAATTCTTACAAATAGAAATATGTATCATTAAATTAGGAATTTAGTCCCTAAGCTTGTAAAATTTTGCAAGTATTTGAGTAAAAAGAATCAAGACCATAATCAAATTGTAGCATTCTAAGCTTTGATTTTGGTTTCCCCTCACTTTGTTTGTATTGTGCCGACTAACTTGTTGGTGGAGGGAACATTTTGCTAAGGTAAGGGAAGGCTTTGAAAATAAAAATGAAAATCTACTACTTATAAATAAGCCTAGCCTTTGCTAGCATCAGTTGAGGTATTTCTCTTAACAAGCTTGCAAAATTCCCTTAGCTTGTGGCAATTTCAAAGTTATGAACATAGATTAATCATTAAGGGAAAAGAATAAACATTTCAATTCTAAGAACTCCTTTGTCACGGAGTTGAAAAAGAACAAAAAATTGTGATTGTAAGTGTTTGGGATAAGGGAAAAGCAATAGGGATATGCTCTTCACTCTTTGAGTGAATCAAATTCCCAAACTTGCTCTACCTAATCCACTTTTCATGCTTTCAAATGAACATGTTTAAAACTTAGTGGGCTCACCTCCCGAGATTGCCTTAAAGGGCCAGTGAGAGGGACAGCCCAAAGTGGGATACACTTGCTTTGGGCGCGACAATCTGACCCACTATAAAAAGAAACACGTGTATCCTTAATGGGGTGCATGAAAAAAGGATTTTAGCCCCTTTGAACTTCCTCTAGTAGTCTTAACAAATTGCACAAAATCATACTTCGATGCGTGTGGGAAGCCCCTTAACATACTTGGGGGATGAACGACTAAGATCCATTTTGAACAGAAAACTTACTACATAATGGTAAAATAGCAAAACTACCTATTAGAGCCATGTTTATGAACCAACTATGTGCTAGGTAGATTGTATGGAAGCTATTCTTGTGTTTCAACCCGTAAAAATGTTTTAAAATACACACATTAGAGCATTCTAGGGATATGGTACCAAATTGATGTGTGTGTTGAGATTGCTTTTATATTTTCAAACAAGATATTCCAAAGTTATTGATCAAAACATCATTAAGATTTTTAAATCATCTAAAATTGATCAAAAACTTTTACCTTATTCAAAACCGGATTATCAAAGGAAGAAGCCAACATACCCTTAAAGATTGTTCATGCCTGCTTTTACAAGATCACACTATATCAAAAAAACCTTACAAGCAGATGAGACCTACAAACAAGAAGAGCTTCCATTTTCGGAGGATACTTTCACTACTCCATGAGTGATTGAAAAACCCGCTAAGGCAAAAGACACTAACAAGATGTTTAGTGGCATCCTAGGAAATACCGACCCTAACAACCAAGGAAACAACATGAACGGGGGTATTGATCCTAACAACAATCAAGAGAACTCTAATAATGGAGGAATAGACCCTAATTCCCAAGGGGTGAATTCACAAGGCAACAACTTGCCTCCTCCTAAAAACACAAACCTCCCTCCAACGATGGAAGATGCCATGGATGAAAAGGTTGTAGAGGCAATCCAATGTCCTTACTTCCTAGAACTAATGAAAAAGGCCATGCATAAGGATAAGGAAAAATATTTCATGGACTTAGTACAAATGGGGATAAAACTTCCTAAAGATTTTGACATAGAACAACTAAAGCCTAAGGAAGTAGAAGACCCTATGGAGGCAATAAGGGAACAATTTAAGTTATTCCAAATGGAAATAGACACTTTGAAACAAAACGGGGCTCCTAAGCCCTTCTCTATCAAAACATTGTGTCCTTTCCCATTTGATAAGAGTTTGGTCATGGTGCCTTTTCCCATTAACGTAACATTTCCTAAGTATGATAAGTACGAAGGAACATCTAACCCACATGACCATCTTTGAGGGTTTTGTGCATTGAGTCTTGAATTCATGCATGATACAACCTATTTAATGAGACTATTCCCAAGAAGCTTGGGAGGAATGGCCATGGATTGGTTTTCAAAACTACCATCTGGCATCAAAACCTTCGAAGAGCTAGCTTCTAAATTTGTGACTCATTACTCATATAACATCAAACATGAGGTCACAATGATAACGTTATGTAACATGAAGCAACGAGATGGAGAATCCTCACATTCTTCAAAGATGGAGGACTGCATTTGCTAGATATCCAAGAAGTGTACTTGAAAAATAGAAAATGGATATCTTTATTAATGGCTTAAGCAACGAATTAAATTATAGGCTAAGAATGTAATGTCCTAAAACCTTCCAAGATTTGATTGATAATGGAGTTACAACAGAAGAAGTTTTGGTTAAGAGTGGAGAGCTGAAATTGTACAAAGAAAATAAGAACAACTCTAACTCCAACAACAACTCTAACAACAATACCAACAATACCAACAATCAAAATAAGGGTTGGTACAACAACAATAGCCGTTATGTTGCCAAAAACAACAACAAGGGAATTGTTAATGATGGTGTGGTGTAGTCCAGCAACTTGAAGGTGGTTCCATTTGCCCTTACAAGGACACCTAATCAAGTGAACAATACTAATCAGGTATACAATGCACCTCCCAACAATAACAACAATGCCAACAAGGACAATCAAGGAAACAATGTGCGAAACAACAAGTTTGATAAGTATTTGAAGCCTAATCCTTCAAGGAACTTTACACCCTTGGGAGAACCTCTTGAAAATTCATTAAAGACTCTCATGGCTAATAATGTCATTACATTACCCAGCATTCAGCCTTACGAGCCAAACAACAAGCCTAGTTGGTGGAGTGCTAACAGTCATTGTGAGTATCACAGAATTCGGGGGCACACAACAAATGAATGTCTGCAATTAAAGAATGTGGTGCAAGAATTGATAGATAATCACGTGATCACCATTGATGGACCCCAAAATAATGAAGATCATACACCATTCAAACAACCTTTTTACAAACATGATAAGGGTGAGTCATCAAATAGCAAGAAACAAAGCGCCAATAATCTCAACTTTGCGCCACCTTATGATCATATTGTTAATGCTATAATAGTCAATGAACAACCTCAAAAGGAAGCATCAAATGTCATTACAAGAGGGAAAAATTCTAGAATGACCCTACAAGGGATAGCCCCTCAAAGCACTAACATCCCACAATCCAACATTGTGGTCAAACAACCTTCTACAGTAGCAAGGCCTTATAGTTTGGTTGATCAATTGCAACGTACCCCAGCACAAATCTCAATCTTATAGTTATTAAAGTTGTCACCAAATCATAAGGAGATTTTGGAAAAAGCTCTAGTAGAGACACATGTTCCTACTAACTTAGAGGAAGAAAAGTTTCAAAATATGGTGTGACATCTTGTGGCACCTCATTGTCTTTCATTTTCCGATCAAGATGACATGTCTATAACCCATCCTCAAAATCTACCATTGCATATAGAGGTCTTCATTGAAAGGCATAGAGTCAAAAGAGCCCTTATTAATGGAGGGGCTGGTCTCAACATTTGCACATTAAGTCTTGTAAACTCCTTAGGTCTATCTGAGTCTTGCATTGACCCTACAAAGAAAATCACCATAAAAGCTTATGATGAAGTTGAAAGAGCTTCTAAAGGCATGATTGTATTGCCCATCCAAGTGGGACCAATCAAGAAGGATACCAAGTGTCAAGTGTTGGATATGAAATTAACTTATAACATTTTATTGGGAAGACCATGGATTCATGAGATGCAAGCCGTCCCATCCACATACCACCAATGCATCAAGTTTCCATACATGGGTGAAGAAATCATGGTTGGAGGGGAATCAAATCCATTCCAATATTGTAATGAACTCAAATCCTTGCATGAATTATACATTCCACATAACCGTGAAGGAATTATTTCAAGAATCAACAATGAAGATACACAAAACCCTCCTCAAGCTATCTCAACAACATCAACTAAGGGAAAGGAAAAAGTGGGCTATGAGGGTCCAAATACAATGGAAAGTTCATATCTAACACCTAAATTGGAGACGGTGATATACAAACCTACCAAAGAGGAAAAGGAGCAAGCTAAAGAAGATCATTACCAACACATGAGTGAGATGATGAACAAATTTGACAAACAATGCAAGATTAGTTCAAATGGAGTAGGAGAATATTCCATTTCTCTATTCGACATGCCCATATCTCCAAAATCACATGGTAAACCATCAAAAGAAAATGTTCCACATAAGTATAATTCTTATTTTTTGAAGGAAGATAACAAAGCAACATGGGATAAGGAAGAAGATGAAGTTCTTCAATGGCTTTATCATGATGAAGAGGATACCTCAAACACTCCCATGGAAAGAATTCAACATGTCAATATACAAACCGAACAATATGGGAAAGGTTTTGAAATTATGCAAAAGATGGGATACAAGGGAAGAGGACCCTTAGGCCAAAGAAACAGGGGGTTTTTACAACCTATTGAACCTATTTGGAGGGCAAGTCATGAAAAATCTGGAGTACGTTTTCAATTCAAAGGAGAAAGTTCAAGTCCAATGCATAATTTTCATCCTCAAATAAATGCCTTAGAATCCATAGGAGATAGTGATGACTCTTGGGATTATGAATGGGATACCTTATCAGAGGAGTCATGTCAAGATAAGGAATTCATTGCTATACATACTTATGCAAAAATCCCAAGGTAAGAAGCTCCAATTAGTGAAGAACCTCCTATTCAAAGGCCTAATATAGAACAAACACCTACTAGTGGAGCATGGATAGAAACATTTTGGATGCCTTTAGAGGAGGGAAATTCAAATGTTAGTTTTAACCCGCTCATGGCTTTTCCCACGATGTTTCCCATAGAGGTTGATGAGGATTCAAGTGAAGGGGACTTTGACCCTTCTTCCATGGATCATCTTGAGGAAGCACACATCATAAATCTAAACAATACAATGTATGAACCCTCAAACGAAGTCTTGTCCATAAATCCTATTGATGCCACCTTACCCAATGATTCCTTAATTTTGATGCACCTGGACCTCATTGATTGGGACCAAACCGAACCAAATGACTTACTTTATTTCCCAAATGACCAAGCAACAAACCAATATCTCAATGCGGTTGAACCCTTTTTCATTAACGAACTCAATATGAACATAATGATAGCAGTAGGGGTCCAATCTCTTAGTCAAAAGAAAAAAATGGAAAAAAATAAAAAAATGAGAAGTTCTATTGGTGAAAACCCAACTGTGGCACCATTAGAACCAAAAATAATAAAAATAAAAGACGTTTCTTTTGGTGAAAACCCAAATGTGGCACCAAAGGAAGAGAGATTAGATAATTTTCCCGAACATGAGGAAGAAAGGTCACCTATTCTTATAGAACCAACAGAAAAGGTCAACATTGGGACAGAATTAGATCCAAAGTTCATACACTTGGCAGCATCACTTACACCTCTAGAAAGAGAGGACTTTATCAAATTCTTCCAAGAACAACAAGTAAAATTCGCATGGTCATATGCTGACATGCTTGGATTGGATCCTAATTTCATAATGCATCATTTGAATGTTAGACCCGAAGTTAAACCTGTAAAGAAAAAGCTAAGAAAAATGCACCCACATGTGGCTCTCCTAGTCAAGGCAGAATTGGAAAAATTGTTAAAGGTGGGGTTCATAAGAACAATAGCATATGCTGATTGGATCTCTAAAATTGTGCCAGTCACCAAGCATGATAAATCTATCTATGTGTGTATGGATTTCAAAGACTTAAATCTTGCATGTCCCAAGGATGACTTCCCATTGCCAAGCATAGATACCATAGTGGATTTGACAATAGGTCATGCAATGTACTCATTAATGGATGGATTTAGTGGCTACAATCAAATAAAGATTGCTTCTGAAGACCAAGAAAGGATAGCATTTACTTTCCCTTGGGGTACTTTTTGTTGGAATGTCATGCCCTTCGGTCTTAAAAATGTTGGAGCCACATATCAAAGGGCCATGACAACTATCTTTCACGACATGATGCACACTTTCTTAGAATATTATGTGGACGACATCCTAGAAAAGTTGCACAAAAGAGAAGAACATTTACAAATCCTAAGAAAAATATTCATTCGGTTGGAGCAGTTCAAAGTTAGATTAAACCCAAAGAAGTGTGCCTTTGGTGTCCAATCCGGCAAGCTATTGGGCTATATAGTGTCAGTAAAAGGAATCGAAGTTGATCCTGAAAAATTACAAGCCATCCTAGAGATGGAGATTCCAAGAAACATTAGCCAAATGAGATCACTACAAGGCAAGATTCAATCAATAAGGAGGTTTATTTCTCAATTAGTGGAAAAGTGTCACTCCTTCACTAGATTGTTACACAAGGACACTATATTTATGTGGGATGAAGATTGTGATAAGGCCTTCACTATTTTGAAGACTTATTTGATAAACCCACCTATTCTTATGCCACCTATCAAGGGCAAAGAACTCTTGTTATACATATCATCACAGAAAGGTCTTTAGGCATATTGTTGGCACAAGAAGAGGAGCAAGGAAAATAATGGGCAATCTACTATCTTAGTAGAACCCTAATAAAATATGAACTAAATTATTCATTCATGGAAAGAGCATGCCTAGCAGTGGTTTTTGCATCTCAAAAACTTAGACATTATATGTTGATGCATAAAATCAAATTAATTGCCAAGATTGATCCTCTCAAATACTTGCTAAGTAAAACTGCCTTAACGGGTAGAATAGCAAAGTGGGTCGTGATCCTAAGTGAATTCAACATTGCATATGTTGATAGAAGAGAAATTAAATGACAAGTGATAGCAGATCACTTAGCAGATAACCCAATGGAGTCCACACAAACCATTCAAATTGAATTTCTAGATGCATCAATTGTCAATATAGAAGCAAAGACATGGAAATTGTATTTTGATGGATCTTATACACAAGGAGGTTCTGGAGCAGGTATATTATTAGTTACCCCTCAAGGGTACACTATTCCAAAGTCTTATAAACTTTTATTTCCATGCACCAATAATATAGCGGAATATGAGGCACTAGTCATTGGTATCAAAATGGCTTTGGAATGGAATATAACAAAATTGCAAGTGTATGGGGATTCACAACTCATAATCAATCAGGTTAACAATGAATACAATACCAAAGATGAAAAGTTGATGAAATATAAAACCTTGATTGATGGATGGAAGAAGTACTTTTCTTTGGTCACATTTGAACAGATTCCAAGAGAAAAGAATAGAGTAGCAGATGCCATGGCTACCTTGGCTTCCTTATTACAAAAACTGGATCAAAATGAGAAGTATGAGTTCTTGGTGGAAGAGTTGGTAAAACCAGCATTCAACCTTCTTGACACCCAAATTGTTGCTCTTTTACATTGACATGACTCTCCTTGGTATGGACCTATCTACACTTATCTCAAAGACCAAGTGCTACCCTTAGACCAAACTCGTGCCCAAAAATGTAATTTCATACGCCAAGCCGCCCGTTACCTAATCCTTTTAGACACATTGTATCGTAAGGGTCTTGATGGGATGTTACTTAGGTGTTTAGAGGAAGAAGAGTCTAAGTTAGCTCTACACAAGGTCCACGAAGGCATTTGCGGGTCACACTCAAGCAATCTTAATCTAGCTAAGAAAATCCTTCATTTAGGGTACTTTTGGACGACATTAGAAAAGGATGCTTGTCATTTTGTGAAGATATGTAGCAAATGTCAATATCATGGTAACATGATACATGCACCTGCTCAAGAACTACACCCATTCATTACACCATGGCCTTTTTATCAATGGGGTTTTGACTTGATTGGAATCATATATCCTCCATCTTCAAATGGACACAAGTATATCATCACAGTGGTAGAATGCTTTACCAAATGGGTGGAAGCAGTTCCATTAACAACAACAACTGGCAAACAAATTTCAATGTTCATATTGAACCACATAATTTGTTGCTATGGTATCCCACATGCTATTATCATAGATAATGGAAAGCAATTCAAGAATTAGGATATAGATGAACTTTGCATGACATTCCACATTACACATCATTCATCATCCATCTATTATCCACAAGGCAATGGCCAAGTTGAAGCAACAAACAAAAATATCCTCAAGATATTGAAGAGATCTATTAACAAATCAGGAAGAGATTGGCACGTGCAAATAAATCTAGCATTATGGGCTTATAGAACTAGTATCAAAACACCTATAGGAGCCATGCCATTCTCTTTAGTCTATGGAGCCGAAGTGGTTCTACCATTAGAAGTTGAAATTCCATCTCTATGGGTTTCATTAAGAGGATTGATAACTGACGAGGATTATAGAGTTGCTAGACTTCAACAATTGGAATTGTTGGAGGAACACCAGACTCAAGCTTATGACCATTTAAGGGTCTACCAAAACAAGATTTCATGAAATTACAACACACACATCAAACCAAGAACTTTTCAAGTAGGAGACTTGGTATTAAGAGAAAATCCTAAAAATCAAGCTGAAAGGGAGAAGAAAGGAAAGTGGGAAGCTAATTGGATAGGCCCATTTGTGATAGTGTCATCCTTTGGAACTGGAACATACAAGCTATCGGATTGTGATGGTGAAGAATTGCAAGAACCCATAAACAACATTCATTTGAAGAGATTCTACACCTAAAGCAGAGGAAAGAGTATAAAGTGTATCAGATGAAAGAGCATCATAATTATTGTACATAGTTGAAAAGAGAAAGGGAAAAATCCAAAAACATTTGAAAAATGAAAACTTCAAAAACAACATTTGAAAAAGAGAAAAGATCAAAAATAGTGAAAAATTGAGCATGAAGAAAGCAAAAACATTTGAAAAACTATCTCTTGGTGAAAACCTAGCAAATAGGCGCCAAAGAGGTAAAGAAAATACAAAAAAAATAAAAAAAGGGAAAAATACAAAAAAATGAGAAAAAGAAAAAAGTGCCTTGGTGAAAACCTAGAAATAGGTGCCTTGGTAGCAAAAAAACAAAAGCACCCAAAGGTAAAAACTTGGCAACAAGTGCCTTTGGTTCCCTTAAGTCATTTCCTTCCTAGTCGCATGGGTACATAATGCATTTCATCATCCCATTTGTCTACACCTTCATTGCATCCGTCATTTGTGAATAGTCATAATAAAGATTTTTAGTTTCATCATTTGCATTGCCCAAAGTTATCAAAACGGTTACATTCAACACTTGGGGGCAGCAAAGAGAAGATCGGAAAGTTGGTACCTAAAAGGATTCAAACGATCAACATTCAGTCACAAGCAGAAAGAGATCAGAATTTCAAAAGAGAGATCAGATTTTCATGAACCTTTGATTGATATCATTGTTCACCAACCAAGAAATTGATTACCACAACAAATCCTTGAGCCTTAATTGACTTTATTATTCAGGATTAAAAATCAAGCATCATTAAATGATCAAAACACTTGGAAATACTATTTGAAGATCAGAAAACAATGCAAAACACTTGGATAGATTCTTTTGAAAAGTTGGTTAAAAATCTGTTGATTTATCATCATTTGTTCGTGTCTCTATGTTTTGAGAGCAAATTATCAGTTTATCAATCCTATTAGGATCCCATATCAGTTTTCACACTGATCAAGATCAATCCTATCAATCATATCAGTTTTCACACTGATTGAGTTATCCTATATTAGAACTATCCTATCAGATTGACAAATCACATTCATTGGTACCATTATCCTGATATCCTAATCATTTGTTTTGCTTAACTAAAACAGACCTATCTATCTTGGATATGCAAATTGCAAGTCATGGCATATCATCAATATTTTTCAAAAATGAAAACATATTGGACCAATCAATCAAAATCTTTCAAATCAAGGAATCAATATGTTTTATTTCTGAGGGGACATCAGAGTATCAAATTGGCATCACATCAAAAACATTTATCAGTGGGGCATATCATATCAGTATCATATCATATCAGGAGGCAAATCAATATCAGATCAGTTTATCATATCATATCAGGCAGCATATCACTATCAGAGATAGTATCATATCATCATACCAACTATCAGAGGTATCAAGGAATCACAAAACTAGAACAGAATTAGATCATCATACCAAGGGAATCTTTGAATCGGTGTTCTTTGCACATCGACTCAAAGAGGGGCATTTGTAGACATGGAAAATTGGCCAAAGGCTTAAATCAATCAAAAGGTACATCAAATCATCAAAATAGCATGAAAAATCAATAAATGGAACAAAGGCAATTCAAATCAAAAGAAAATTCAATTAAATGATTAAATGATTAAATAAAGCTTGAAAAGGGGAAAAACACTACGAAATTGATTAAATTCAATTAGTGACATAGTTGTTGAAAGCAAAAATCAAAAGGAACCTCTTACCCTTCATGGCTAAATTTAATTACTTTAATTAATTAATAAATCATAATTTCCCTCAACAAAGTAAATTGGAGACAAAATGGACACAAATCACTCACTTTTGTTGAAATGGTCTAGCCTTTTGAAACCATTTAAATGATTGTCCCCTCCTTGTCCCCCCATTTATGGACAAAGCAAAGCCAGTTGACCTTACCCAAGCATAACCATGATCAACTCACTCTACCCCCTACCCTTGGGAAAATCCTATAAATAGAAGGCATTTTGAGGCATTAATCATCCACTCCATATCTTAGAATTGTAGCAAAGCTCTTGCAATTTGCATCCACACCACTCACTTGTCAATTTTAATAGCTTAAATTGCTTGATCATTTGTAGATTCTTTATCAAATAGAGCTAGAATTTGATAGATTAATCTAGTTTGCATATCATTCTTAGTTCAATTCTCATAATTAGAGTGTCACTAGTGATGATCTATAGCTGAGAGCCTCATTTACCACTTAAATATATAGAACCATGAGATATTTAGATTAATTTGTGCATTATTTACATTAGTTTTTTTTAATTAGTGTAAATTCGCTTTTAAACTTGTTATTTCATGAAGGTGTATAACTCACACACACACCAGGAACTCGTAACGTAGCTCATGTTCGGGCTACTATAGTAGAGATGATAGCATTACCATAGCATCAACAACCTTGTTATCCGTTCTAGGAATTTGTTCAAACATGATAGATATGAAATATTTCTTTAAGTCATCTGCCATGTGTTTGTATGGAATAATTTTCTCATCTTTTTTTTGGTATACATCATTGACTTGGTGTATGACCAGGTGTGAGTCTCCATGAATGTGCAATTCTGTTACTCACCACTCAGTTGCTATCTTCATCCCATTAATTAGAGCTTCATATTCAACAATATTGTTTGTGCAAGGAAATTTTATTCTGAATACTTTTGGTATTGAGTAACCTTGTGGTGTTATGAACAATATGCCTGCTCCATATCCATTATGTGTGTAAGATCCATCAAAGAAAAGATGCCAAGTCCTAGAAGATATGTGCATGATGGATGAATCAGGAAATTCCATCGATAATGGTGTATCATCAAACATTGGTGCTTCAACTAACTGATCTGCAATGACTTTTCCTTTGATAGCTTTTCTCTCAACATATTCGATGTCAAATTAACTTAATAGCATCACCCATTGTGGACAAGGCTTTTGAGGATACCTACTTTGAAAGACTTCAAACCAAACAAAGATTTATATTTTAACCTAGCATGAAATCAATCAAAAACAAGTACAACTCTAAACTAAGCCACCTCAGGTTGAGCTAAAACAGGTGCACCCAAACACTGTTTGATTTGCTCTTGCTTAAGGGGATGTGGGTGTGCTCTCTAAGCACTTGGAGCATGTTCCTTATGCATTTTAGGATAGATTGAGATCCATAAAAACCCCATAAATGACACAAAATAGGTATAGAACACCTGATTTGCCCCTAAGGCCTCAAGGATCAAATGATGCTGAAATGAAGATTAAGCTACATGATGTTTATGCTAAGATTGATTTTAAACCAAATAGAGATGTGATATGATGCTATGCTATGCAAAACAATGAAATAAACTATGTTAATCCATTATTGCTATATTAAGATGAGCTAAAATGCTTGAAAGTAAGCTAAATTAGGATGATTATGCTAAGGCTAGAAGTAAAAGGGCATGATAACAATGCTTAAAATGAAAGGTGAATGGATATTTTTCTCTTGGAAATGAGGAGCATTTATAGGATTTCCTAAGGGGGAATGAGTGGCCAGGATCAAAATCCTTAAGAGAGGCCAAGATTCATTCAAAGGGGAGCACATGGATTGTGCTAGTTCAAGGCCACCTCCTTGTGACAAGTGTCATAAGGGCATTAGGTTGAAAGATGGGAGGGATGTGCACAATTTGGGAAATGTGCCTAAGGTCAAAGGGTGTAAGAAAGGGGTGAGGGGCTTCTTAAATGCATGTAAGAGGGATAAGGAGCCCTTAAATGCACTTAATGTATGTAAGAGAATTTTCTAGAAGTTTGTTGACTTTGGGTTAAGCTTAGGAGTTGGCTAACCTTGGTTAGGGAATGTGATAGGATTAGGGGAGGGATTAGGATTAGGATTAATATTTAATCTGAATTAAATATTCTTGAGTTGGGATTAGGGTTAGGAAATGATGGGATTAGCCTTTAATCGAAATTAAAGGAGGATTAGAAGATTCTACAAGAGGTTAGTGGTCTTAAGAAAATTGGTCAAGTTTTGGGCAAAAAATAAATAAATTATTTATTTTGGGATTTTTGGTCAATTTATTAATTAAATAATTAATAAATAAGGAGACAATGTTTAAATAAGATTTAAACATTTTTGGGAGGGATTTCTTAATTAAATATTTTTAATTAAGATAAAGGGATTTAATGACATAAAAATAAATTAATTAATTAAATAAATAATTAATTAATAAATGATGGTGTCATCAGGGATTTTTCAAAAAATAAAAATACTTTATTTTCTAAAGGATTTTTAGGTGTCTACACCCATTTATCTAATCTACCTGTGAGGGTAGCTTTGATCAATAAGTATTTCAATGGATCTATCTTAGCTATCAATTGTGTAGTATGAGCTAACATGTAGTGTCTCAGCTTCTATGATGCAAAGATGACAACTAGACACACCTTTTCTATCATGGAATAGTTCTTCTCATAAGCTACCAATGTTCAGTTTATATAGTAGATAGCTTTCTCTTTCTTATTTTCATCATGTTGTGCTAGTAATGCCCCCAGTGATGTATCCGTGGCAGAGACATACATGATGAATGGCTTCCCTTGAATGGGAGGCATCATAATAGGAGGATTTTCCAAATATTGCTTGATGTGGTTGAAGTTCTTTTCACATTCTTCGTTCCATGAGAAGGTCACACCTTTATGTAATGTTTTTGTGAAAGGTTGTGATATATTTTCTAGCTGAGATATGAAATGTCTGATTGATTGCACCCTTCCTTGTAAGGTTCTCATTTGACTGATATTTTTAGGAGGTTGCATCTCCATGATAGCTTTAACTTTAGCAGGATCTACTTCAATGCCCTTCTTTGAAACAATATAGCCTAAGAGTTTTCCAGAAGTGACACCAAAAGCACACTTTTTAGGGTTCAGTCTAATACTAAACTTCTCCATTCTTATATCCAGTAAAATGCTCAAGTTATTCAAATGTTCTGATCTTATCATAGACTTAGCTAAGGTGTCATCAACATAGTCTTCCATGGTTCGATGCATCATATCGTGAAAGATAGATGTCATGGCTCGTTGATAAGTAGCTCCGACATTCTTAAGACCAAATGGCATGACATTCCAACATAAGGTACCCCAGACACATGTGAAAGTTGTTTTCTTTTGATCTTCTAGAGCAATTCTGATTTGGTTGTATCCAAAGAAACCATCCATTAAGGAATACATTTCAAAGCCCACAGTCATGTCCACTATAATATCAATGTTTGGTAGTGGAAAGTCATCCTTAGGGCATGCTTTGTTTAGATCTCTAAAATCTATGCATACTCTTATAGATTTGTTTGGTTTTGACACTGGAACAATATTGGAGATCCACTCTGCATAATATATGACTCGGATAAATCTAACTTTTAGTAACTTTTCTAGCTCAGCTTTGACTAGGAGTGCAACATGTGGATGCATCTTTCGCAATTTCTGTTTAACAGGTTTGACTCCTGGAGCTATAGAAAGATGATGCATTATCAAATTTGGATCTAACCCTAGCATATTTGAATAATTCCATGCGAAGTTGATTTTCTTTTCTATCAGGAAAGTAGTGAATTCTTGTTTATCTTCCTCTGATAGGGATTGTGCTACATGAATTAGTTGTGGTTCCTCTGTTGTACCCAAGTTGATAGATTGAGTTGGTTCTATCAGTACTGGAGATCTATCCTATAAGTGACTTAGAAGGACATTAAATATCTCATCCTTAGGCATCTCAGAGAGGTTTTCACCTTCGGATACATCTTTTATTTTTACTATTTTAGGTTATGAGACTGTCACATAGTGGTTTTCACCCTCAGAACTCTTTTTCTTTTTTCTTTTGTTTGTCTGACTGAGATATTTGATATCCAACTCTATCATGCTAATGCTAGGTTCACAGATGGAAGTTATCAAAGGTTCCATTGCATTGAGGTATTAGACGAGAGTGTAGTTAGTTTGAAAGGTATGGATATCTCTGTTTGGATCGGTAGATGTTTGGTCAATAAGCTCTGGATGTTGGATAGTCAATGTAGGGGAGGATTGGGAAATAATGTTAACACATATGGTGTTGTCATCATTGGTCCAAACCTGACTCTTGAATTCAAAGGTGATATTACTACTCAGAATGTTCAGTTCACGAATCATCTCAACGTCATTTTTGGATTCCACTTTAGCAGTAGGTGGATCAGACTCGTTAAGCTCATCATTTCGCTCTAGAATCACATTGGACTTAGGTGAATATTGGTAAATGACAGTAATGTGTTTTTCAGTGATGAGCTCATCTTCTTCTGGAATAACTCCCCATTCATAGTCATTTGATTCATCCTTTGATTCTTCATCTAGACCTTTAGGAAATCTAAGAACATGTGTAAAGTCAGGACAGATTCCCCAAGCAGGATTACCTTCTGAGTCCGAGTGGAATTCATATTCATGGGAATCTATCTCAAAATCACTATTGTATCCCAAATGTTCAACTATTGTGATAGGTTTACCTTCCTCTTATTTAGTAGTAGGTTCTTGTGTATCTACCACATTGATATTCTCCTTAGGTTTCTCTTCATCCTTAAGAAGATCTAGTATGTTTTGAGGTAAACGTTCATAGAGAATGAGATTAGTGGTGTCTGCATCATCACTATCTGATTGTTGTGTTTCTTCCTTTAGCTAAGTTTCCTTTGTTGGACTTATCTATTCTAGGATATGAGATGACTTACTACTGAGGTGGAAGGGCTCCTTGTGATATCCAATTCCTGTAGTTTCTTTTTTTGTTCTCCCGCAATGTTCAATAGGTTATATGATTCCTTTTCCTCTTGTTCCTAGAGGTCCTTTCCCTATGTATCCCATTTTGGACATGATTTTGTGACCTAGTCTATATGACTTTGAGGGAATTTTGTTTGACTTGGAGTAACATTTTTGAATTGATTCATATTCATTTTTGTATAGCCATGCAAGCACAACTTCTTCCTCTTAAAACTCTTGCTTGGACACTTGCTCTATGACAAGACTTTCATTGTAGATTGCTTAAGGTTCTTTAGATGCTTGTTTTGTCTATTTTAAAGGCTGCCCATAAGACTTAGGTGAGACCAGGAGAGATGTTAGAGATATGATTGGTTCCATAGTATATTCTTCCATGCATGTGTCCTTGATTTTGACTTCTTTGGAAATGTCTTGCATTTTGGATGTTGATGCTATGTCTGTTTGCTTAGTAGAAGATTCCCTATTACGTGGAACAAGTGTGTCAGCACTCTCTTTCAAGGCATTGCAAGATGTAGATATGTCAGCTGGAATTGTTACCTCTACTCCATCATAAGGAAACTTCACACATTGATGGTACATTGATGGAATATCTTGCATTTCATGTATCCAAGGCCTCCCTAGAAGAATGTTGTAATCCAATGGAAGATCTAGAACTTGACAAGTGATGTCTCTAATAACTGGTCCTATTATGATAGGTAGGAAAATTGTTCCTTTAGAAGATATTTCTTGCTCATCATATGATTTTATGGTTATCTTCTTTTTAGAATCAATATCATCTTCTGATAATCCCAGTTGTGTGACCAATTTGTAGGAACACATGTTTAGACCAGTGCCTCCATCTATCAACACACATTTGACACGACGATTTTGGATCAAGACTTCAATGTGCAAGGGTTGGTTATGCGGATGACTCAGTGAATTGTCATCTTCCTCTGAAAAGGAGATGTACTGGGGTGATGTCAGATGACCAACCATAGTCTGAAATATGTCTAGATCAATATTGTCAGGAATATTGGAATTGAGTAGAGCTTTATCTAGAATAGCCCTATGAGCAAGAGATATCTAAAGTAACTTAAACATGGATATTTTTGCATTGGTATGCTAGAGGTGTTGGACAATACTGTATGATGTTGCCCTGGTCTCTTTAGGATTTGATGATTTTGAGGCAACCCTCTATTTAGAAGCAGATGAAATATTGAAAGGCACTTTAGGGGCATATGATGAACCTGAGTTTTGTCCTTGTAGATGTACCTGAGCTTGTGATCGA